>ML681966.1:12624143-12657548 GCA_007922195.1 Podocnemis expansa | reverse complement strand
TGTGTGTGTGTGTGTGTGTGTGTGTGTGTGTGTGTGTGTGTGTGTGTTTTTAAGCTAATATGGTTGAACATATGGGCCTGAAGAAAACAAATGAGTTTAAAATACATGCTTGAGATGTTGTTGTAGCAATGTCTGTCCCAAGTTAAGAGAGACACAATGTAGGTGTGATAAAATACTTTATTGGACCAACTATGATTGATGGAAAGTATAAGTTTTCAAGCTTGAGAGCGCTCTTCATCAGGTCAGGGGAAAGTAACCAGCATCTGAGCTAAATATAAATTGGAACATGTCGTTTAAGTATAAAACAGTGCAGCATGTTGTGGGAGACAACTTAAAATGAAGTTGGTAATTAAGGGTTAGCAAGCAGTGGGGTCTATAACCATGATCCACTAAATTGGTGTTTCTAGTTGCATGTTCAGCAGAATTATAAATTTAAGGCTATGTCTGTACTACAAAGCACTGACATCAACACATAGTATATGGCCTGGTCCACAGTGATGGTGGCAGTCGACAGAGTAGCTTGCGTATCTCCTGTTCACTTACTGACTTCTACTTACCATAGCTTCTCCATGGCACTGAGCCAATGAGAATGTCCTCTGGTCAATGCAGCCTTATGCTTTTCATGTAGATGGATTTATGGCATTGACTGGAGGGCACTTACAGGATCAATTGAACAAGTGGCATCGATCCAGCAGCGTTGACAGTGCCACTTGCAGTATAGACTGTAGCTATCATAGTGATAAGCTCAGAGTGCATGCTAAGGTATGTAGTATGCATCAGTGAAATGTTCTAGCAGAGTGGAAATAGAGGGGAAAAGGCTGCAGCAGCTCCCATCTTTAGTATCCTTTCACTGTGGCGAGGAAAGAATTTGCAAGGGGACAGCCTTTCCCCACTGCCTCCCCCTACCAGAGTCTCTCTCTACTACTAGAGTCTTTACCTTCAGCAGGAGATGGGTCTAGCAGTAGGGTAGTAGTGGTATATTACATTGCTAAAAAGAGCTTCATAAACAGAGAAGCAGGGCCTGAGAAAGTCGAGAGCCTCATCAATTCTGTACTTATCTACATAGTGACACCCTTGAGGCTTGGCTTTATTCTACTCAGCTAAGTCCTGCCTCACAACCTACATTGCTATTTATACAGGTGCCATGAAGACCATACACTGCCAAAAGGAAGGTGCCATACAGACACCCTAAATTCTCAGGCTTGCTTTTTGAAGCTATTGTCCTTTTCCTCTTTAAGTCCTGAAGGATCAGATGTGGACCAATTGCTTTGTCAAAAATGTTTACCCGTGAATAATATGCTGTTTTTTCACTTATTGTTTTTCTGTGAGGTCATTTGAGAGCATAGTGGTGGCCAGGTGCAACCTAGAGTTCTTGGGGATTTGATGCATTCTGGGCTGTCCCTAAGTGGGGATGGGGTCTGGGCCCAAATCAGCCTTGTGGGGCCTCTACCACATCCTGCTCTGGAGGAACAGGACAGGCTGGCCCAGAGGCCAGGATCTGCACTCCCACCCCTCCCCTGGGCTGGCCCTCCCCAGTCCCAGGGCAGAACAGCCAGCCCAGAGGCAGGGCAGGAAAGTGAAGTCTGGCTTCTGGGCCAGCCATTTTGCCATGGGGTGCGGAGGGCGACCCAGTAGCTGGGTTCCACACTCCCCCACTGCCACGCTGCCTGTGGCTTCCTGCCAAAGGTAGCAGGGAGAGGGTAGGGTACAGCATGGCAGTTGTGGGGGGACAGTGGTGTGGCCCAATGCTGCCCTGCAGCACAGGGCCCACAGAACCACAGGGCCCTGGGAGATCACACTTCCCCCCTCTCCTCAGGAATGGCTGTGTATGCACTGAATGAAGTATATCCCACATGTTGTGATAAACTTGTGTAGGACCCATGAATCTTCAAAGGTCTGTTGGAGGTACTGATCATCATAGCAGTGGAGATACAGCTACAGGTTTTTCATCTGATGGAGGAATCTAGTGCTTCTTTAAGTTGGTGTGTCTCAGTCTCTGGGGCTGTTGCTTCTGATGAATCTGGCAAGGCTTTGGGGTTGTTTGAAGACCAGAAGAGGAAAAAGATTTCTTTCAAGATATGTTGCCCCTGAAATATGGGTTGTAATTCTTTGGTGATACGCCATATGGGCTCCAATGGGGGTGATAGGAACAAATAGAGGCATGTGTTCACTGGTAGGGAGGTTCTGTATTGAAGCATGTTCTCCTCTACAATATGTGGATGGCCCTTTCCATGATGAAATCAACTCCTCTGGTGAAGTGTCTTTGTTTAATGAAGATACTTTTATGTATGTTTGCATATGTATCCTAAATTTTCATCTCTGGAGAAAATTATTTAGCATTTAAGGAACAATGGGAAATAAGGCATGCAAGAATCTGCTTAAGAAAGTGGTAAAATAGGAAGAGAAGGCTCAGCAGTGGACAATGGAATAAAAAACAAGTGAAAAAAGTACATCAAGGCAGAATTGTAAAGGGTCATGATAGTGATGACAAAAATTTGTGGTGAAAAAGAGGGAGTCACTGAGATGCTTGATTAGAGCAAAGAGAAGAAAGAGGATTTCAGCAACTTATTTTTAAATGGCTCAAAAGTGAGGGCAATATAGTGATGCCAATAGATCTGTGCCAATAACTGGGTTTTCCATTGCTGGCAATACTGAAGAGGAAAAAAAATTTTAGATTGAGTGTAAGTTGAAGAAAAACTAAAATGATTTCATTGTAAAATAAAAATGAAGAAGAAAAGTTTTGACTTTGGGAATTTTTACATGACCAGTTCATGTCAGTTTTGATGATATGATGACAATTGTTCCTGAATATGCATTTTTCACTGAAGTGAAATTTTGATTGAAAGTTTCACCAACCTCTAGTTAGGAAGACCAAATAAGAGACCACTCCATTCAAGGTAAGAGATTATGAGGTACTGAATGGGAAAGTTAGGCAACTGAACAGACACAAAAGGCTGCATCTTAAAAGAGTTGAGAGAAAGAAGGGTCAAGAACTGGACACAGCTTAGATTTGAACAGCAATGGGGAGGGAGAAATTGATGATAAAATCCAGGTATAGGCCTGAGCAACAAAGAGAGTACCACTGTTATCAACAATGACATAATGCAGGAAGAAAGAAGGATTTTTGCGAAAAGATCAGGAGTACAGCTTTGGCTGTGTTACGATTAAGCTGACAGCAAGACTTTCAGCTGACAGAGAGGTTGATTTATAGCAAGAAGTCATGTGGCAATTTAAGACTAACAGATTTATATTTTTGCATGGTTTGAACCTAACAACTGCTCTGATTTGCTGTTACTGTATGACCTGATCCTATGTTTTACACCCCCTTGCATTTAGTTTCATTCCTTTCTGTAAGTTCACCCATCTTCGAAGCATCTGACGATGTGGGATTTTCTCCCACAAAAGCTCATGAGAAAAATAAATCTGTTAGTCTTAAAGTGCCGTACGACTCCTTGGTTTTTTTTTTTGGGGGGGGGGGGTAGACTAACATGGCTATCCCTTTGGAAATTGATTTATAGCAGCAGCAGAAGGAACACACATTAGGACTGGAGAAAGATGTGAGTTAAGCATAAGCATAAGGAGGTTAGTTGGAACTATGAGCAGAAGCCGTTGCTCAGAGAGAATGAGAAGAAAGCTCCAGAGGCAGAGGTACCCATGAATGTCCCCCTCCCTCCGTAGCGTGGGAAATGGAGATGCAAGACCCAACAAAAAAAATGCACTGTGGTATCAAAGAGGTAGGAGAAAAATCCTTACCACACAGTTCTCTCAGACTCCAACTCCTTTCCCACCCTGTTTGACTTCCACAAAATCTGTTCTTATCAAATCTGCTTTCATCTGACATCTTGTCTAAATCAGAGAGGCCTGACTTTATATTGATCTTCCACCCTGCCCCCCCCCACTGCTTTTCATACTGTTATGCACACCCCTTCTGCAATCTCTCCTGCACTTGCCCTTGCAGAGGGGTTTGAGGAGGAGAATGGTGATGGGCCCATTCACTGCTCTGAAGCAGCCAAAGCTGGCCAGACATGGAGAGGCCTTTTAAAGAAAAGGAAGAACAAAAACCCTACCATCAAAAGGTGGCTCAAGCAGCCACAAGTTGTGGCTTCTTCAGGCTATAGTATGCTTTCCCCAATTCCATGCTGTGGACAACGCCAAAAGGTAGTCAAATTAATTTTCCATGTCTGTTTCTGATAATATCAAGTTCACATGGGTGTTGCCCGCCTTAATTCTTTAATGTCTGCAAAGTTCTTTGAGATCCTGATATGGAGGGTGCTATAGAAATTACTTTTTTATTTCCAGTGGCTAATAGCAGTCCTGTAGGTTGTAGATAGATTAGCTAATGTTGGATTAGTCTATTAAATATGTATATAAATGAGTAAATTTGAATCGCAAAATTAACTATTCTATTTTGATGTTTTACAGATGTAAAATCTGCAAATCACAATGCTAAATAATACAGCATTTGTTTGCCGAGGCCAAATTTTATTTGGATTATATTAAATCCTTTTACATACCATGTCTTGTCAATTAAGAGAAGAATGAAAGACCTTTAACTAGCTGGTAAACAGGTTAATGTTGTTCATGTTCATTTTTCAAATTATGCTTATTTCAAACGCAGCACTATGTTTAATTTTCCTATATAAAAGCAAAAGTAACAGAAAAAATAGCAAAATATTCTTCTCTGCAAGAATTTATATTTATTATTCCTTAATGTACTAGCAGTGATAGTTGATTTTATGACAAACAGCTTTTTGGTTCCACAAGCCTAATCCCCTGTAATCGTCTGCTGTCAGAAGTATCAGTTTCATTTTGTATCTTGTAACATTAATAACTTGCTGCCTGGGCAAGTAAAGTAATCAGTTCAGCTTCTGCCAGGACAGAGTCCTTCCAGTATTCAGTACAATATGTTTCATAAATATTTAAGCTATTTTCAATCTCAAAGATGCATTTAATGCAGATGAAATATTCAGAATACACAAAGGTGAAACATCCTCAAATGTTCCCAAACTTTCTTCGGAATCACTATTTCAGAAACTTTGTATGCATGTAGAAGGCAAGTCAGTTTAGACCAGATTCGTTGCTTAGATTACAAGCTTTTAGAGCCAGGCACTGTTTTGTTCAGTGCTTTCAATGGGATACTTATGGAGGAGCAGTTCTCCTAGGAGGTAGGGGAATAATAAATAAATAATCACAGCTTTCCAGCTTTTTAGCCATTCACACTTTCACAAAGCAAGGCTAAAAAACAGAACAGTTTCATTTGTTAGCACCCATTTTGGAATCATTTATCTATCTATTCAGCATCTCATGTGTGTTTGCGTGTAATTTATTCTTCACAGTCTGCCCGAAACACAAGTGAACAGAATGGCTGCTGTACTGCCCTCCCCAGGCAATATGGACTATGACTGAAGTGTCTTTGAGCTGAAACTCAGTTACTGCTGAGTGCCAGGAACAGTTTTAGGTCACTATTATGAAGAATATTTTCTCCAACCAGAGTTGCTTTTTATGATAGGTGGATATAGTTACAGACTATGATGAATGGCAAGGGCACAGAAGTCAACACTTTTAAAGCATCTGACAAAGCGTTGCAGCCCATGAAAGCTTATACCTGAAGAGTTAAGGTACTACATGACTTTCATTGTTTTTGCTGTATACAGACTAACAGGGCTACTCCCCTGTAACCTAACACTTCTACTATTACAAAAAGCCATAGATTTGTTAAAAATCACAATTCACTACATCCTTTATTCTCACTCCCTTATTAAGAAATCAATTTATACTGCAGTAGCACCCAAAATGTGTGGTGCACTATACAGGCATAGGGGAAGATGCATTTATCTGCCCCAAAGATCTTACTTTTCTAAAACGTTTTTTCTAAAGAGAGGACATGTTCGGCAGCACAGTGCCCTCTAGAGTTTTGCTGCGAAATTGGTTAAAGTCTGAGCCAAGTCTGGTCAGCACTTAGTCAAGTAAACGCCTCTGATGAAAATATTAACAGTTTTAATAGTAACAGATTTAATAGATTGGATTCCACTCAAAAATAATTTTCACTGTTCTAATATTAGGGTCTCTCTCTTATATACACAACTACACACACTTAGCCGTGGCCAGGAGGTGGGGGGGGCGCGGGGGGCTGAGAGGGTAGAAGTTCCTGATTTTTCACACTTGCTATCTGGCTACCTTAATTAAGGGAGTGGAGGGGGAAGAAGAAAAAAAAGCTCAAGATAATGTCTCTTAGATAAGTCATGATATGTGAGAAAATTAAAGGAGTTCGCAATTCAACAACATAGCGTAGAATAGATAGTACCATACAGCATCAGATCATTGGTGCTTATCAAAGGACGTTTTCCCATTCTTTTAAATCAGTAAACTGGATCCTTTGATAGAGCGCTTCCAATTTTTAAACTTGATTTGTCTAAACAACCAAGAAAGAACCTGCCCATATATGTCTATATGCAGTTCCATGAACACTACTTTCTTTCAAGACATTTAATTTATTAAATCTTTTGATGATCAAAGCTGAAGTTACTTATCAAATTGATGTTACACTAATCCTTTTATGGCCAATTATCCCTACACTGGACTTTTCAGAGTCTTGTACTGACTCTTTATCTTTGCCTCAACTCCCAGGTCCCTCAGTTGTTCTCCCTCAGCTATTTGTAGCTTCACACTCACGTCACTGGTTCTCAGAAGAGTTGCTCCTATTACTTCTATTAATTTGTCCATTGCCACTCATGATTATATCATATACTTTAGTGGAATACTATTTGCTTTCAAAACTAATCCTTCAGATGAAGAATTCTGTTCAGTCTGTGGTATAGCACATGTTTTATTAATCTGTGAATGACTTTATTTTGTTGAATCTTTAATAGGCAATTTTATGCAAAAAACTTTAGTGTGAAGCTGTTCTTTATAGATGCAGACATGTCATGTATTTAATTTTGTCCCATTAAGAATTTTGTGGATTGTTATGGCATGCAATTGTTTAAATAAGCCCATAAAACTAATATGGCTAAGTTATTGTAGGATGACTGGGAGTGGGGAAGGTAGCCATTTAGCAGTCTGCACCCATTCTCCTACATTGCCATTTCACATACAGAGATACAATAAGGGTGTGTGTTCCGGGCACTACAGTAAGACAGACAAGACACCAGGAACATGGTTTAACTTAGCCACAAGTTCCACATTTAGTAATTCATCCTGTGCAAGTCTTCCTTTGTAATCCATATCTCCTTACCATCAGGTTCCCCACTTCCATGCCACCTGGATCCCAACACATTCCCCTGATCTTAATATATCAGTTAAAGGGGTTGCAGAAAAAAGTAGATGCTTACTTCCTGTCCAAGCATTAGGAGCCCCACCCCATTCTACACCTGCTTTGAGAGTTTCCTTCTCCTAATTCTTCCAGTTCCAATCTGGCAGGAAGTTGGACCTCCAACTGAATGGGCACTTGCATTGGTCTTCTGCTAAACTACAGAAGAATGAATTTTATAACTTAACTTATCCATCAGATCTGTGTTGAGAGAGAAGTGAAAGATCTCTACCCTCTAGCTCCTGGCACAAAAAAGCAGCTGGCATGACACCCACAGAGAAGCCACCAAACTCAAGTGAAGGTGACCTTTTCTCCCCAGCGCAGAAGGGCAATGCAGGCATAGGGAAAAGATAAGCTCTCCCCTAGAGTGTGTGGGAGACAATAGGCATATACTGCACCTTGTGTCCAACAAATCCACCATAGAGCAACCCCCCCAATCATAGATAGAGCCTGCTATTCTAGACAAAACTCTAAGGTGGGGCAGGGGAGACAGCATTAGTCTAAACTTTAAAGTGTGCTTTAAATTTTTACAATCCCAAACTTGTGGAAGCTGCAAAATGCTAGCAAATATTTCATGGCCATCAACCACCATTTTAGTACATTTTCTTTTGAAAAGTCAGTCCTTATGGCTAATTTTAAATTATTTATATGATGTACTACATTAAATACTGTACAACTTTCTCATTAAAATATCAGTAATTCAGCTGGACAGGAACTAAAGTGTCACTGCACAGTTGTTTCTAGGGTGATTTTTCTCTGTCTCTTTAGAATATATGCCAGTAGTTAGTGAGGGGTAATAATTGGTTAAAGCAAATATTTGTGAATTTTCTTTTTTTGCTGATGCTTTAAGACTTTAGAACTAAATAAGGGCTTTCAGAGCAAATAGTAAAAACTAGTAGTTTATCAAAATACAGATGTTGCACAGGTGTGCTGTTAAACTGCAACAAGGTTATCTCTAACAATTGTCTAACTATTTTATCATAGAATCATAGGGATAGAAGGGACCTTGTGAGGTCATCTAGTCCAACCCCCTGCCAAAAAAGCAGGACCACTCTCACTAAATTATCCCAGCCAGGGTTTTCTCTAACCAAGCCCTAAATATCTCCAAAGATGAAGATTCCGCCACTTCCCTAGGTAGCCCATTCCAATGCTTCACCATCCAACCTGTATCAGCTTGTAGCAGTTCAGCTTCCAACTGTGAATAAATGAGGGCAACATTGTGTTTAGACCAGGTTTAAGCTGCACCCATAAACAAATACCTTTTTTTTTTTTTTTTACAATGTTTATCATTCAGTCACTGTATGTCTATCGCAATTCTCTCTCATTTTCTGGGCACTTTGGGCTATGTCTGATGCGGTCCTGTACCCTAAAAGGTATAATCTTTTTGGAGAGTGACCAGGTAAATTATCCATTCAGGGAAAATAGGGAATGATAGTCCAATGAGTTCAGTGTTTGCATTAAATACAGTGGACTGCCTAATCAAGAGTGGAGATGAATTGTTACTGAACTATAAGAGGCAGCACAGTGGTCCTGCCACCGCCAACAAACATTAAAGCTTCTCAGAATTCATTACTAGCATGAAGCAAAACTTCAAACATTTGTTTTTTTATGCTACAAAGAAGGATACAAGCTTGGAATGAGAGAGAATTGATGTCACGCTGCCAATTATGTGACACTGTGTTCCTTTGGATAGCATTGAGAGGAAAGAAATGGTAAATGCTGAAAGTCATGTGCCAGGGCAGTCACCTTCAAAATGCACTGCATTTATGAATGTACACTTTAATCTTCTTTTCAGTTATAACTGTCAGTAAGGTTGCAGAGTATGTAAGAATACAGTCTGAAACAAAGCTTTGAGACCTGAGAACTTCTCCTTTCATCTCTGTGGGTGTTCGCATCCCCGTCATGAGTAGTTGTGATATGCATAAAATATGTCCATTCTAGACTCCCTAGCCAAAAGGCCAGAACTTCTGCAGATCCTGGTTAACATGGAGTGATATCCTAGCTTATGTGAAAGGGACAGAGAGATGCTCAGATGCCCCTAAAGCAGGGGTCTCAAACACGCGGCCTGTGGGCCAAGTGCGGCCCCTAAAGCTGTTTCCTGCATCCTGCAATGGCATGATCTTTACCGATATTTGCAATATCATTGTATGGAAAGGTTTCAGTGGTGCAGCCCTCAGGCTAGCATACTAATCCTCATGCGGCCCTCATGGTGATTTGAGTTTGAGAACCTTGCCCTAGAGGAACAAAAGCAAGCTAAGTCTAGGCATAAGAATATGGGGCTGACAGGAGCATCACCCCTCACCTCCTCATCAGAGCAGCCCCAAGCCCTTCTCCCTCTAATACTCCTTTCCTCCCATGAAGCACTCACGTATACTTTTCATCTCATAATATTTTTATATTTTCTCCCAAAATAAAATTGCCACGCATGACAAACTGTAGCAACCTCCAGTCACTTATTTCAAAACTGCCTGCTGGACCTTGTGATAACTTTATCCTGTAGTATGTTAATTGTAAGGTGATCTTACAGCCATCAATCTCAATGACATCTGATTTATTCAGTGATTAGCACTTCTGGGTTTAACCATATAAGGTGGCAGAAGAAAACAAAGATGTTGGGGGGGGGCACACAGTACCTACTTGCTCAAATGACAGACAGACCATTGACCCTTACTACCTGAATACTTTGATTTCTAGCTGTGAAAAATTACCATGCCATTTTTCAGAAAGTTTCTATTTTTCCCTGGATATACATCCTCACTACCATACAGCTCAAATGATTCCAAATTCAGGTCACTCGCCCTACCCTGCACTCTGAGGTATGTCAGGTTTCAAAAGGCATGTAACACAGCATGTCAGTCTTAGAGGACTGAAGGACTGACCTTTTAAACAGAAGCTGTGGTGCAACCTAACTATAGTGGTGTTGAAACCATAATGAAAGAGCCATGTGGGCACTGTGGGATCCAAATATTCACCTTTACTAACTATACACAACATGCGAGGTCTAGCTACATCTCTAGCAGACAACAGTGAGTGCCAAAACTATTCAGAAAACTATTTAAAGGTTGCTACCCAACTCTGTACATTAGAGCAGAGGTTAGCAAAATATAGCCTGAGGGCTGGATCCAGTCCACTGGACATCACTGTCCAGCCTGCTGCCCACCTGGCCGGCTCTCTGCACCCCCGCATCCATCTTCAACCACCTCGCCATAGCTGGCTCTGTGCTCCAACACTCTCCCCCTGCTGGCTCTGTGCCCCACCTCCACTGCCAGTTCTCAGGCTGGATCATGTCACCCCCCTGGGGTCAGCTATCTGCCACTCCCCAGCCAGCTCTCCACCAGCCCCCTCAGTCCACTCTCCACCACAGAGCCAACCCACCTGGGATCATTATTGCCCACCCCTGCACTGAAGTCTCCATTCATGTTCTGCACAGTAAGAAGGCACAAGATCAACAAAACTCTGGAGCCTCTACAACTCTTCTCCCTAAGAGTACATAACTTCTACACATTCAGGTGTACATCCAAAAAATATTCACCTTTCTGATCTCATGCTATATCTTGGATTGGGAAAGATAAACCAAATCTGACAGATTTATTTGCCCTACCATTTGTCTGCATAACCCTGCTGCTAATGACACCAGCAAAGGCCAGATTCAGCCTGCTCAGGGACTCGATTCTAAAACTACAGAAAACTATAGCTGAAGTCCACATCTGGAATCACAGGGATTCAAAATAAAACCTTCTTATTCACCCTCCTGACATCTTTGTCTGCCCACTAATACTCAGGAGTCCCTTGGGAACATGGACCGATGGTATCTATTTTTTGTTTGGGTGGGGAGACCAACAAAAGAAACATGAAAACCCAGCATGTATATTTTAATACAAGAAACTGAGCAAGCTATGTCAAGATACCAGCTATTTGATCTCTCTCTTTCTAACACACACTCCCACCCTCCCACCCACCCCACCACCACAAAATAATATATGCCTAGTTTATTGAGGCCCAGAACTGTCTCACCAGAAACTCCTGCCTACTTAAGACCTCACTCACAGGTCAAGTCAGGTGTAATCAAAAAAAAAAAAAAAAGACACCCAGGGCATCTGTCCTCCAGTCCTGATGGAAGTGCACAGCTATATTTTGGAGCAGAATTTGGCTATCTGGGGAAGTTTAATGATTTCAGCTCTGCTTCCACTAGTCAGGCAGTCACTGCAAGTTCAGCTCATCAGTGCTGCCAGTCTGACCTTACTGGGGGACGGCAGGGTGGCCCAGCTCAGAGGGCATGTTCCACTTCCCCTTCCTGCCCCTGGGCCAGCTGGAGAGCCAGCCCAGAGGCTGAGCTCCACGCTCCTACTCTGTCCCTTGCCTCTGGCTTGCCACCAAAGGTAGCGGGATGGGGGCAGCATGGCAGTGGGGGGACAATGGTGCAGACCCTGCCCTGTCCCACTCACAGTGGGGCCCACGGATCCACAGGGCCTGGGATGTTCGCCCCACTCACCCCTCCACGCCAAGGATGGTCTGACTGTGGAATTAGCTCTTCTCTACTGCTGCCATCAGGTCTTACTGAAGAGTCAGTTGTGCTCATCACTGGTGACGCTGATCCAGTCCTAAATAGTGAGAGAGTTTGCAAGTGGGAAACAAAGTAGAATATAACCCTTAGACAGACACCGCTGCCAGCCTAAAACTCACCTCCCAAATGAACCCTTGTTCCATCAACTGCGCTGAGGCCAAGTTTGGTTACCCAATCAGAGCCTATTCTTTCTACATTTTGGCTGCCCTTACCACGACTGTCTCTTGCTCAGTTCTTATGTCCTTTCATGATGACAAAATAAAAAATCACATTTGCTCAAAACAATAATAAATGCCAGTCAAAACACCACAACTCAGTAAGTGGAATTTTGGGTAGACATTATAATTTAGGTAAATAGGGCTGCCTAACAGAAGGAGCAGAGCTCCCCATTTCTCTAAAGTCTTTTGCCCTGGAGCTTATATGTCTCATTGCTTTGTGAATTAAAGTGGCAATTTCACTTAATAGCATATCTCCCCATAATAAACTCCTTTTCCCAGGGCGTTTGCCTTTCTTCAGCCATTGCTAATAGAGATTACTATAGCGAGGCTTCTGTGGGCAAGAGCCTATGCATATTGCTAAAAATCTGAACATGGAAAAAGCCTGAGGTTCTCCTCAACGAGCATGTGCTAAGGCAGCTGGATCTCTCTGCTGCCCATTCATGTCAGAGGCAACAGTTATCTTCCTGCCTGGGGACATTGTCTGCTGCTTGAAATAACCTAAACAAGAATAAGAGAGCCTTCCATAGAAGCCTTGTTGGAGGGAAGCAGGGTCTGAATGGAGTGGGGCAAATGGGGAACAGAGAGGAGGGACCAACAGCAATCAGAAGGATGATAGCAGTGATGAGGGAAGCAGATGGTAATTGCTGATGGGGAGCTGCAGTGGCAGAGATGACAGAAGCTGGAATTCAGAAGGAGAATGAAAAGAGACAAAGGAAAAAGTGGGACAAATGGAAAAGAATAGATCTTGCCATAGGGGTGGGGGAGAATTCAAGAAGTCCCTAGTGATGAAATAACCTCAGGCTACTAAATCTGCTATGTATGTCACCCCATAGTTTATAGGAAATCAAGAAATAAAAGCTCCCTAAATACTTAGCTGTCATCCCATAGGTCAACTTAATGATATGATTCAGTAAGACTATGGAGTTTCTTTACTAATCATACCTAAAACAAAGGCTTTATTTTTTATTTAGGGAATCTTCTCCCCTCTGCTATTTCCTCTGAAACCAGACAAAATGATTTAGTGATTTTGAAATTACACAAAGAAAGCATGGTTTCCTAGCAACAGGAATTTCTTGAAAGCTCATGCAAGGAGCATTCTCCTTGTTGTTTTAAAGATGCTGCCCACTTACAAATAGTAAAACAAAGATACATCACATTAATGTCATTTGTTTCAATAATGACAACTTTCACTGCTTTACAACACTGACTACATAATAAGGTAGGACATCAAAAAACTCAGATTCTTTCAGGAGAGAAAAATAAAAGACAAATAACTTATTACTGACAACTAGTGAATAGCTTATTTTCCTCAGGGTATTCGTCAATATATCCAACATACAGACACATAGGAAGACATGGCAAAAAAACAATTTAAATGAGATAGAAAAAACTACACTGTACCTTATCCCATAGAAAAATGTATTTCTTATTAGTTGTATGAAATTGTGTACCACTAGCACTGAGTCACACACATTGCAGGTACTATGACCAACATTTTCAAAAGTGGTCTCTGATTGGAAAAGTCTCAGTTTGTGGCTTACCAATTGGAGATACCTTGAAACTATCTGAAATTGGACACCCCAAATCAGAGGCCATCACTTTAAGATGTTGACCTACACAAATTACCCAAACAGCTCTGCTAAGCAATTTAAATATAGATTTGTAACAGTCATAACTGAACAAGAGAATTCATTTGGGACAAGAGGTCTCATGTTCAGATCTTTCCTCTACTACTTAGGAACACCAAACAAATTCAAAAGAAACTGATTGTTGTTAAGAATTTCAGACTTGTTCCCAGTAAGAGTGCCTTGTCTTCTAGAGGTTGGCATAACCAATCCTGTCTAAAAACTGTATTTCATTGAAAAGAAGAACAGAACTGATCCAATACACCCTTTCAGTTTTTAGAATTAAAATTATGGTTGCAGAGCCCAGCTCTGAGAGGTGCTGGACTCCTGCTAAGAAGGCCTGAGCATTTATTTATATCAGTGGTAACTGAGTGCATTCACCACCTTGCAGGATCATTCTAAAGGTTGCCTGCATAGTAAGAGCTGATCATAAACTAAGGTGGAACTGAAGTATCTGACCTTACTGAGATTTTTATAAGACCCACTAAAAAGCAAGAGATTTAAATGTGAGAAGGGGAAATAACGTTGTTTATAGCGTTCAAAAAGCTGTTAGCTTGTGGAAATCATTGCCATGATATATATCACAGAGGCCAACTACATACTTTTATATGGCTAAAGCCATTCATTCATGTTACACAGGATAACAAAACTGTGCAAGTCATAATAAATCATCCTTCAGGTCATATACCATCACTAACAGACAGGGCTTAGAAAGAAATTTCCACTGTTAGCTGGTCATTCCAAGATTGTCCATTTCAGGGTAGCCTCTCATCTTCCTCTAAAGTATTTGTTACTTATTTGCTATTGTTATACAGCAGATAATAGATGGCTGGTGAGATCCAATATGAAAACACTGGTGCCCCTCCATATTGTGTTTATCTGATAGATGTTACAGTTTCAGGGCAACTGTACTTTTATTCCCCCTTCTTGGTCTTCTGAGGTCACCGTCTTAAATATTTCTTAATATTTCAGCCATTGCCTCTCTTGGGCTGAAACCCACAGCTCCTGACTGGGCTCATTAAGACTACACAGTCCTCTGCCTATACTTTGATTTCCTCAGCAAGCCAAACTGCCTATTCAGTACAGAACTTGTGCTTTGTTTTCTCTCTGAAGGCTATAAACAGCATCTTGCCTGCAGTTATAAGTGAACACACAGCTCCTTCAAAGTAAACGTTTGTCATTCAGGTGAAAGCATTACAGAGAAAACATGTTGAAACAATAAAATCTACATGCACACTAAAAATCATACCACAGATCATCCATCCATCCATTTTATGGAGCTCTCATAGGTCAAGTACTTCCCTAGAGGATTGGAACTTTCCCTCGGACAGAAGGTCGTATTTGTCTTGGATCAGAAAGCAGGCCTTGAGTCAGTTTAAAATCAGCCCTATTTATCCCCAAATCCTTTGTCTAGTCTGTGGAGAATCCAGTTTAAACCAGTACATGTGAGTCTCACCAGGTGGCACTACCTCAGAAGGTTTTACAAGCTGTATGAATTTGCCTAATCATTTCCCTCACTATTCTTAGTTTCTGGATAGGGTGCTGCTACCCAGCCCCATAGAATTACAAACAATTCCTTGCCCACAGGGATACATAACCTTAATACAGTAAGATCTCCCAAAGAAATTGCAGGAAGTCACTATATCTGTCACAGTAGAAAAACTAAGAGCAAGACTAAACTTGTGACAAATAGTCTCACTGTAATATGAGAATCGAAGAAAAGCAAGAGAGTTCTAATGTCTGATCATGGTTTAGGTGAGTCATGCAGCATGGCATGGCATATGGCAAGACTGAGAACAAAATGTGTGTTTCCTGCAACCACTGCCTGTCACCCTGACCAGTAATGTCTCACTGTTTCCTTGTATCTCCATTTGTATCTATAAAGGGATATAATGATGTTACCGGGGAAATTCAACTCAGGTGGTCCCTGTCCTTGGCTCATGCTCTGTTACTTATTGGATTACTCAGCCTTCCATATGAGTACCACTGCCCAAGCAAATCTTTCTACAGGAAAGTCCCACTCATCAGTCCTGGCCACTACTCCAGTTGTCAGTGGCCTGTGAATTCCTTGCCCACAGGGATACATAGGGTGCGACGGGACAGGGAGGGACTAGGCCACCTCCAGGGACCTTATGTGCACCAGCACAGTCTCCCACTAGTGTGCCCTCAGTCTGTTCCTTGAACTACGTTCCCCAGAGTTCCCAGTTCCATGCACAGACCCTCGCCTCAGACCATGCCACAGTCTGCTTCTGGCTTGTCACCCTAGAGTCTCAGCCACTGTCCTCTTTAGGCCTCTCATACCATCTGTAGAGCCCTACATAGATACAAATATGTGGATCCATATCTTAACTGCATCTGCAAGAAATGGTCCACGGATATCTGTGTTGTATCCGCAGATGCGGATATAATGTGGATATCTGCATATGTGCAGGGCTCCAGCTCTGTGAAGATAAAAATATGTAAACCTGTATCCAATGTGCATCCACAAGCAATGGTCTGTTGGATATCCACATTGTATCCACGGATGCAGATATCCATGGATCTAATGCAGATATCTGCGGATTTGCAGGGCTCTTGCCATCTGTCTTTCGGCCCCCAGCTCCTGGTCAGCTTCCAGAGAGTACTTTTTCCCTTGAACTCTTGACCCACCCTGATCTGAGCTGCCTCTGCTGCTCACCTTTATACTGGGTCCTTGGCCCTTAATTGGCTGCTGCTCAGGTCCTTCTTAACCTCTAAAATGCCATTGCTGGGCAACTATCGTGTCACAGTATCCATCTATCCATTGTCTCATCTTATACAGTACTTAGATTTTTATCTCCTTGGGGCAGAGACTATCTATTTTGTTGTGTGTTTACACAGCACCTAGCACAATGGAGTCCTGGTCCACTGTGAGGGCTCCTATGAGCTACAGTAGTACAAATAATTCATTATTGTCAGCTGGAAATCAGTCAAACTCTAGCTAAGAAAGAAACTCACAAGTATTATGTACTATATATGAATGAAAGGAATGGAACAAAAATTAAGATTCAAGGACCCCTCTTGAAGAGGAAGACTTATGAGCACATTATATCAGATCTTTTCCACACTGTACACTTCAAAAGGATGCTTCTACTAAATAGTTTATTTTATATGTCTCCTGAGATCACAATATTATTGCTCAGACAAAAGTGTTCCAGACAAAAATGAATTATTCTGTCTTACCCAAACTAAAAAAGTTACGATATAAAACATTTCTGGGTGTGTATACTGCTGTTTTATATTTTTCAATTTGAAGAACTGCCTACAAAAGTAATTCCTTTATCTGTAGCAAAAAATGAAACAATCCATTTTATTGCTGATTAGAGCAAGGCTTTTTAAAAATAAAAAAGCACATTGGAAAGCAAAGTTAAATCACTAGGAGACCATGCTTCAGACTTTAAAAAAAAAAATCAAATAATTTAACAGCTCTTGGTACAACAAAAACAAATAACAGAAAATGGTCTTCATAACTGACCATATGTAAGATTGTGTCTGAATTTTGTTTATACAGACCATCAAACCTGGGCTGAAGTAAGGTGCAGGACCCTTTCAGTGAGGCCAAAAGAGTGATATTTTTAGTAATGAAGTGTGAAAATAATTTGGTTAAAAAGGTGAATCCTCTTTAATAACAAAATCTTATTTGTACTAGTGCTCACTATGTGCTAAGTTCAAGCTGTTTGAAGGTTTTTGGAGAAAATTTATCCAATTCTCATGAAAAATTTCATTTTAAAATGTTTCAATTTCATTTCCCTCAGGGAAAAAAAAATCACATTCCTCTATACAAAAAAGGTCAGAGGTATTATTTGAAAGGATTAATTTCAATCTTCATCTTCATCAAAAGATTGAAATTTTTTCACAAAAATCTTTCAAACCACTTTTGTTTCTTTTAATGTCTTTGTGTGAAATGCTAAAGGAAAAAATCAGTAATAGTAACTGACATTTTTAGATGTACAAGAAAGCTCCAAGGAGCTCTCACAGTCTGGTGAGGGCAGGGATGACAATGGCATTTTCCATACACATCAAGATTCACCAAAGGAAGCATAACTGAGGGCTCTACCCATGGCCAGATTTAGGGGTATGTGACTTCCTGGAATGCCAGGCTTGGGGTACAGTTTGCCATTAGCAACAAAAGAGAAGATAGAATGTTCGAAAATATTTAAAAAAAATTAACAAACGGAGGAGCAGCACCAAAGATGCTCATTACCTGAGATGCCATTTGGTCTAAGACTAGTCCTGACTTTAACCTTATCTCAAATTTATGATGGGAAGGCCATCGCATTCCTATTGGAATATATCAATCCTTCTGAGACTGCACAAGATTATAGATCTTCAGACTTTACCGTTCTATGATAATGTACATTTCCTTTTGGGATTAAAAAGATTGGTGAGAATGGAGGTTATAGAAATGTGAACAACAGAGCTGAGGTGGCAGAATTTATCCTTCAGTTGTAATGTACTATTATTCAGCAGCAGCAACCATGTGTACACTATACCTTCATTCCTTACTCGCCTGTGCTGGGATCAATACTGTTAAATAAAAGACTGTAGTAAGAGAACCCAGTAATAACTAAAGCACAACAGGTAGTGCTCAAGGAAAAACAGCATTAGAACTGCCAAATAATACTTTTAAGTATGACACGACAAAGCACTACATCACCTGTCCTGGGACTGCTGTAGTGCTGTTTTGTCTTAATTTGGATTAGCATCTCTGACCTCTCAGACTTTTCAAATTGAGTGAAATTGTGCATCTTATGCACCAGAGAATTATGAGTTTTCCTTTTCAAAGACTGAAGACTTAGCAGGAAAATATGAGTACCATGCAGGGGTCTCAAACACACAGCCCATGGGCTGCATGCAGCCCCTAAAGCTATTTCCTGCAGCCCACACCAACACAGTTGTTATCAATATTTGCAATATCATTGTATGAAAAGGTTTCAGTGGTGCGGCCCTCAGGCTAATGCACTAGCCCTCATGGGGCCTTCAACTAGTTCTTATGCGGACCTCATGGTGATTTGCATTTGAGACCCCTGGATTAGAGCTATTAAAAAAAAAAAGTCAAAACTGAGGAAAAGCGATTAGAAAAGCACGGTTTTTATCATCTTTGCAAACAAGTGAAGCATTCACTAGTTTTGCATCTCATTTTCCTCTAGTGTAAGAGACTCTCTTTGAAGGTGAAAACTGCCTGTCTGAATTTTTTTTAGAGAGGTGAGTGAGAAAATCTTTTATTGGACCAACTTCAGTTGGAGACAGAGAAGTTTTGGCTTTCTAGGTAGGCAATATTTTTGCAGCCTCTAAAAAAAATAAGTTGGATGCATTCATACTTTATTTTATAAGGCTAATTGTAATCTATATTATTTCCTTTAGACATTTATTTCAGCCACTGGAAATGTAGAGCCCTGCCAACATTACTGCTGAAGTACATCATACCATCTGATAGATTGATAGCAAGGGATAATTTCCAGTTAACATTAGAACTGACCTGTTGTATCAGTTTATTGGTCCCGCTAGTTTAGTAGTCTGCTCTTGACATAGACTAAATCTCGATGCTTCAGAAATCCAACAGTGTGGCATCTACTCCACTGTGAAATGCTGCACAGGAAGGACAAACTCCTTCTGAACCTCAGTATCTGATTACCCATATCAATGTGTTAGTGCTCACTTTTAGTTACAGATCCAAGTGTTTCTAAACTTTTCCCATTCTTCCATCTCAGTCAGTTACTATATTTGTCTGGACCAGGGATCTCAAACATGTGACCCCTAAAGCTATTTTCTGCAGCCCACAACACTATCATTACCGATATTTGCAATATCATTGTATGAAAAGGTTTCAGTAGTGCAGCCCTCAGGCTAACGTACTAGTCCTCATGCAGCCCTTGTGGTGATTTGAGTTTGAGACCCCTGGTCTGGACAATCTACTGTGGCAAGGAACTCCACAGACTCATGTTGCATTAATTTTTGGTTGCTCTTAAAAAGTACACCATCTTAATTTAACTAGCAATGTTACCAGCAAATACAGTAATCCTAACTAACATATTCTATGACAGCAGAAAGTCTGTTGAAGAGAGATAGGAAATAGTGCCTCATAATATCTTCTCCTTTGAAAAACTAGACATATAGTTGTCTAAATTGACAGAGAGAGAGAGAGAACAATATAATCAAGGACTTGACATCAATGGTAACATGCTAGAAGCACCACACTAAGTTATTAACTGACAAGTTCACAAAAATAAGTAATCTCAAAGCAATATAGCTGATTTTAAAGCCAGTTGGAGTACTAGAGTAGTCAAGTCTGTTGGACAGAACTAATGAAAAGGGGCTATTGCTAAACTATCACAAAAACGAGTCTACTAGCCAGAGGTGCGGTGGTTACAGAACCAGTTGGCTATATCCCAATGGTCATCATAAAGGAAATAAAAGATGTGTAGATATAATGTAACCAGGGAGACCTGACTAGCAAACTTTTTTTCCAGAGAAATGACTGTTGATTTATCCATCTGCCAAGGTCTGATGAAAAAAAATCAATTATTGTAAAAGCCAAAAAACACAGTAGAAGCTGCATTTGCATGCAAGTCAGTGGGAAAAGCACACTGATAAGGGAGAGGGGGAGGATATGAAATCAGGATGGGAAGACATTGATGTGTCAAAACATCATCATCAGCAGCAGCAGCAGCAGCAGTGAAAAAAAAAAAAGATATTGTTGGCTCCATCACTGGGGAACAATGAACAGCACTTTTTGTATCCATGAAAGCTGGAGCTTGCTCTCAGAGGATGCTGACATTGGGCAGTAGTTTTAGGTGAGAAGCATATCTCAGATGAAGATTTTTGCCTGCTAAAGTTGTTCAGTTTTAGTAGCATATTATACTTCTGCATGATATATAACCATAAATGTTCCCATTATCCTTGCTTTATATCACTTTAATCTCCATTGTTGCCAATAAACTTCATGTTTTATCACAAGTGCATCTCAGTACTGTGATATTAAGCAAAAGGATGAATTTTTAATTGAATCAAGCAAGCTGCCATGTATGCTGTCTTTGTATATTGCAAGCCCCTCCAAAGCTCAGTCAGTCTTTATTTTGCAAGGGAGGCACGGTGAACCCCAGTTCCCAAGCCTGCTGAAAATGCATTCCCCTGGATTATCATCTGGTCCCAGTCACTGGACATCCACAGCAATGACCAAATTTGCTAACAACTTAGGAGCATCAGGGAACTGACAGTCTAACAGCAGCATGTGTCTTGCACAAAGGTAAAGGGATAACAAAGAAGTCTGGGTTTCCCCAAGAAAGCCTCATCAATGCCCATAGAATTACTGCATGAGCTTTCATAGGAGAAAATCATAGGATTTTCTCCCACAAAAGCTCATGCAATAGATTTGTTAGTCTTCAGATGCCACAGGACTCCCTGTTTGTTTTACTGAACTAGATTAACACGGCTGCCGCTTTGGAACTTGTAGAATTACTGTGTATAGACATTTACCAACTGATGGCAAATGATGAAAAAACAAGCCCATGTCTAATTCTGAATACTTGCTGTGATGTATCTAGCAAGTACTCTGGCAGATGGGAACAAAAAAGGTACCACACTACAACATCACCATTTCCCCTCATCATTATAATTAAGCTTACTGTAGAAGAGTGTCATATTATGGGTCTACAACAATTCAAAAGTAAATCTTGGATAAATGTTGATGAGACACAAAAATCAAATGAAGCTTACCCAACTTTAAATTTTGTTATAAGTTCAGAACAGGTTTATCTAAAAAGACTTGACAAATTGCCAACATGATCATGGATCAATTTATGGTTTGCTTGGACACTGCATGAAATTCAGTTCTGAAGCAAAGCCAAAAGAAACTCAGCAATTCAAATTAATTTTACTTAGAGACTCAGTCTCTAAAACTTAATGTGGAACACAAGAGTGGAGTGTGACTTTATTCAGCACGTCATAGTTTTGTGAAGGCTGCATCTAAAATAATATCTGAGTATTTCATGTACATTTAAATATACAAATTGTAATGCTCTGTATCTCCTCCTTTCCAACCTATAACATAAATTACTTACTCATTCCTACATTTTTTTTTTTTAGTGAGGATGCAAGTGGATGCTTGTAGGGAAAACTGAAGAAACTGTTTTTTGAATTTAGTTCTGGAAGTGAGAAGAGTATTGGTAACTTTTACCTTTAATTCTCAGGGAGTTCCAAACTTTAAATACCATTCCTGTGCAAGTTTTCTGCACCACTAAGCTTCTAATTATTGCAGAGTTGTAAAGTTTAGTCTTAAAACATCATTGTGAGGTACTAGCTACCCATTCCACTATCATCTTTGGAAAACTAAAGAACAGCAAAGCATAGTGAGCCACAAATAATGTGTAAAGAAAACAATTGTTTCCTTTAAAAGGGAGAATGTACATAAAGAACATGATGGGTTTTATAGTGCTGTAGACACATGTTGGTGCAACTGCTGCAGAAATTTATTCAAAGCTTATAGAAAAATTTTTGAAGGTGGATAATACAACAGCATCCTGCCAATGAATTAGCAGCAAAATTATGGTGGGAAAAAAACCTTTCCTTCACCATTTTGAAACCTTGTCATGTGTCACACAACATGACAAACATTCACTCACAGCTCTAGGATTCTGAAAGATTAAGTAAATGTTCCAGTGACTTTTCTATCTCAAATAGGATTTAACATTTTTGAAAGTCCTTTGATTTTGTAGAATACAGGAGCCTACTGCACTGCACTCTGATCCAGTCACTGTCAAAAGCATTGCAAAAATTAAATGGCATGCACCTTCCAGTACAAGTAGATTTTAGTTCTTTGAAACATCTTAGTTATAGGACTGGATTAGCCAGCCTAGTGGCCCTAGGATGCACCCACCACGCCCCCCCTTGCCTACCCCCCCGACAGCCCAAGCCGGTCTCCACCCCCAGTCACTCGAAGGAGAGGGCTAGGGCCAGACGGTGCTTCTGCCCCAGCCCTGTTCTGGCCGGTCCGTCTGGGGTTTGAGGGAAGGGTGGGCGCACAGCATGGAGGCCTCCAATGCACCCCCACAGGGACATGAGCCCTGAAAGTCCATGTTAGAGTGATGGAAGCCTCACTACAAGCCAGCCAGCCAAGTAAACAGAGGTTGGCCTGTCCCAACCTGCCTCTGGAGGTGAGCAAGCTGGCCCAGTGGGTGGAGTGGAGCATAGAGCCTGGCGTCTGGCTCAAGGGCCCCATCCCTACCCCCCAGCACCGACAGATTAAGAGCACTCTCAGTGCTCCTACGCTGCCAGTGCTTAGCCAGGTGGGGGTGTTGGATTGTTGGGGCTTTCAGGGCTGGAACCCGGGGCCCCTTTTTGCCTGGGGCTTAAGCCCCTAAAGTCCCTGCTATAATCCAGCCCTGCTTAGTTATACAAATGTATAGATGCTCATCTTATCTGTGCATTCTAAGAACACCGCCAAAGGTATGACTGAATTCTTCAAACCTGTCCTTATCTCTGTCTAAAAGAGTTGCCAGTTCTACGTGGATTTATTTCCTCTGAGAAGGTCTTTCCTGAACAGACTTGGGCTATGTTCACATGTAAACTCTTATTTCAAAATACTTATTTTGAAATAAATAGAAATAAGCAAATATTAAATCAAAATAAGGGAAACCTCAAAGTAAAATAGCATGTCCGGACATAGGACTTGATATTTCACTTCAGGAGAGGGGCAGCATGGGAGGTGTGGCAACATGAGGCCTTCACTGGGCCATGTCCCCATCCAATATATACAAAAAGGAAGGCACCCTGGGAAGGAGAAGAACAAAAAGTGTTATTTTGCATTAACACGCTTGAATGGCATTGTTTCAAAATCATCATTTTGAAAGAACGGCTATTTCGCTTTCAGGCAAATTTTTATTGTTCAGAAACAACAGATGTTGTTATTTCAAAATGACACAATCCCGTCATTTCAAAATAAAGAAACGTCGTTCGGACATGACAACTTTTATTTTGAAAAAACAGTTGTTTTGAACTAAAAGTCTCGTGTGGACATAGCTTTGTTGTCAGTTATTGTTCCCCATCCTTGAAATTATGGGCCTCTGTGAATTAGAGCAATAGAACTGGAAGGGACTATGAGAGGTCATCGAGTTCAGTTCCCTGTACTCATTGCAGGACCAAGTACCCTCAAAATCAGGTGCTTTCCTAACCGCCTCTTAAAAATTTCCAATGATTGAGATTCCATAGTATCCCGAGGCAACTTATTCAAGTAATCACCCTGAAAGATAGGAATTTTTTTCTGATGTGCAACCTAAACTTCCCTTGCTGTAATTTAAGTCCATTGCTTCTTGTCATAGCATCAGAAGTTAGAAAAATTATGCTTCCTTTCTGCTCCTTGTAATCTTCTTTTCAGTACTTGAAAATTGTTATATGCCCTCTTAGTCTCTTTTCCAAACTAAACAAGCCTGATTCTTTCAATCTTCCTTTGTAAGTTATGTATTCCACACCTTTAATCATTTTTGTTGCTCTTCTCTGGACTTTCTCCAATTTTTTCACATCTTTTCTGAAATGAGGCAGCTAGAACTGGACCCAGTTCACCTATTGAAGCCTAACAAGCACAGAGTAGAGTGCAAGAATTATTTCTTGTGTCTTACTTACAATACTCCTGTTCTAGATCCCAGAACTTTTTTTTTTGCAACCATGTTACACTGTTGACTCATATTGAGCTTGTGATCCACTATGACACCCAGATCCCTTTCTGCAATACTCCTTATGCAATCATTTCCCATTCTCTATGTGCACAACTGATTTTAGGAAAGAACATAGAGTACTTTGCGTTTCTCCTTATTGACTTTCGTCCTATTTACCTCAAGCCATTTCACCAGTTTTCCAAATCATTTTCATTTGTGATCCTTTCTTCCAAAGCACTTGCAACCCCTCTCAACTTGGTATCATTTGCAAATTTCTTAAGTGTACACTGTATGCCATCATCTAAATCACTGATGAAAATATTAAACAGAACCAGACCCAAAACTGATCCCTCCAGTACCCCAATTGTTATGCCCTTCCAGCATGACTGTGAACCATTGATAACTACTCTCTGGGAATGGTTTTCCAGCCCGTTATGCACCCATACAGAAAGATAAACTAGTCTGTACAAGTTAGAAAGTATCTGTAAAAAAAATCTGAAACCTTCCCATTGAGTCAATAGGAATTCTAATTAGCATAGCCAGCATATGCCTAATTTTCCAGAGTGTTTATCAAAATATGTCCCTATGTAGTATTTTTCTTCTCATAACTTATTGAGAAAAGGAATAGTGATAGGGAGCTAGGAAAGAAAACTGGTACTACTCTAACTGATGGCACTGATGGATGTGCTATTGTGATTGCAACTAGATGAATACTTTCTAGGCTATTTCTCATCATTTTTCTTGTTTCTCCAGTCTCTGTTGCATACTGATATCTTTATGGACATATGTAAATTTAAAGCTGAGAACAGAGATAAGTGGGTTTAAAAATTCCCACCTGCCATGGATAAATCTACTGTTACCATGTACAAGTTTTCTACTGGGTTCTAATATCTCTCTGTAGTAAGTCTAATAATAATAGCATGTTTTCCATGGAAGCAAATATCATAATACCAATTATAGACAAAAGGTCAGACTTCCCACTATTTGGATCTGAAGTCCACATTCTAGCTGACTGGTAACCTCCTGCTTATCCAGAAGCATATTTTAGCTGAACATGAAAGAGCAGGTGCAGACTAACAACTAGTCTAACTAATGCACATGTACAAAACTTTCATTGCTATGCTCAGCTGGAGAAGCTTGACAAAGAGCTCGGTTTATTACTTGTATTATATTTCAAGCAATAGGTGTTGTCCACTGAGACTAATAGTTATACACAGTTTTTATATTAGTTCTTCAAGCATCTAACAGAATTCCAGAAAGTCACACTTCGGCAAATGTTTTTACATGTTCTTCTCTGCTTTTGATGACATGGGACTATTGCCTTAGTGTGGGAATCTTAGTGAAAGTAGCCATAGATACATATGCAATCTGAACTTATTAGCTCAGAAGTCCATTAAACAAAACAAGTACTGTTCAGAACATGGAACAAGTAAATATGCATTAGCATTCAGAAGCTGCATATAAAGTTTAGAGACAGAAGGTTGAAGACATGGCATATATCAAAGTGAAATGGTAGCCTTTCTAACAAAATGATTGAATGGTGTTTGTATTTTTCCAATATTGTTACTTTATTTGCTGTGTAAAACTTGATAGAAACATAGCTACCTTGTTAAGGTAGATGACATTATATGATTGGTGCATTGCTCACAACAAATCAATTGTTTACCTTCTAGTTTACTTTATGGTGAGAAATGTCATCTCAAAATCTCTTTTTTGGCCCATTAACGATCAGCTTTCACAGTAATGTATTGTATACAGAAATGTCTGGCAGAACAAAACTTCATAAGGTGGAACTGATATGATAAGTTTAAGAAAAGGAGGGATTTGCCAGTGGTCTTTATAATACCAACAAGGAGTCCTGTGGCACCTAAAGACTACCAAATTTATTTATTGCATGAACTTTTGTGGGAGAAAATCTCAGTCTGTCAGTAGCTTTGAAGATAGGGGAAACTTACAGAATGGGAGGAAATAAATGCAGGAAAGAGTAAGGCATGAGAACAGCTCACACTGTAAAAAGCAAATCAAAACAGTTATAAAGATTCAGACACTGGGGAATAGCATACAGAGGAAGATGAGGTCAACTCACCTGTTGTAATGAAAGAAAAATTCAATGTCCCGAATAAGTCCTGAAGCAATGCAACCGAATTTCCAAATAAATTCAATCTCAGCAGCTTCTCTTGATATGGTATTCATCTGTCTGAGCACTGCAATTAGCAAATCATTAAAGGAGTGATCACAAAGATTGAAATGCTGACACACTGGTTTTACAATGTTGTGGTTTCTGATGTCAGATTTGTTTTCATGTGCTCTTACAGTGTGACCTGTTCCCATGTCTTACATTTTCCTGCATTTATTTCCTCCCATTCTCTAAGTTCCCCCATCTTCTAAGAATCTGACGAAGCAATATTTTCTCCCATGATAGCTCACGCAATAAATTTGTTAGTCTTTAAGTGCCACAGAACTCCTTGTTTTGTTTTTGTTTTTTAAACTGAACTAGACTAACATGGGTGCCCCTTTGGAACTTTATAATACCAGCATACTTAAAAAAAAAAAAAAAAAAATCTAGATCTGGTACTTGTCAATTACAAGCTAAATTACTAAATTAAAGGTTTCAGCTGGCTTTTCTAGAAAAACCAAAGCTGCAAATCTGATGAAATGGGTTGTAGCCTACAAAAGCTTATGCTCGAAGAAATCTGGCAGTCTTTAAGGTGCCACAGGACTCTCACTGCTAGACCTGCAAATGCCCTTTCAGTTTATATTGAAAGTTTCTCACTGTTTAACATAAACAGTTAAGGGCAGCTCTTGCTGAATAGATGTCCAACTGGTCAGATTTTTTCACCTGAAAGTTGACATGGAAAACCACAATGCACACTCGATTTTCAAAGCTCATGAAGCAAATGTGATACATTTGTGTATCATTAAGTTTTGTACTGTGGTGGAGTTGACATAAAACAGCAGATTGAAATCCCCTTCATTAGAACATATTCTATGCTGTCAGTGGTAAAGGATGTTGGTTTTGATTCCCACGGTCCTAGCAGCATACTGGACAATGGAGACCTGGCATAAGTTAGTATAAATCCATAGTCAGTGTTGTTTAAACCTCTTGTACTAGATCTGAATTTACTTGAGTTACATGAAACATTAAACGGTGGAATCTTTAAACAGACTTTTTCAAAATGGTCTGGATACACTGGATAAATGTCTTTTACATTTCACAAGCATTTAAATTATTTTAAAGTATTCTGATAGATGTTTTATAATGGTAAAAGAACATATGATTAATTCTAAACTAGCAGCTCTTAGAAAATATATGATTTGTTAATTGGGGGACCGTCTTGTTTTAGCTACTTATTACATGTATATGCAGTGACAATCTCTGCCTCTGAGTTCACTGTCTAAAAAGTGAAGACAAAGTCAGACAAAGGAATCATCATAAATAATAATTTTAACATATGATTATT
Source organism: Podocnemis expansa (assembly GCA_007922195.1). Taxonomy (NCBI): domain Eukaryota; kingdom Metazoa; phylum Chordata; order Testudines; family Podocnemididae; genus Podocnemis; species Podocnemis expansa. The sequence goes on along the minus strand of ML681966.1, from coordinate 12,629,704 downwards.
ATTCACTTTTTACAGAGTCAGAGCAAGTCACTTGTCCAAAGTTGCACAGAAAGTCTATGATAGTTACTGTTCTCTTGTGCCTTAAGCAGCAATTGTATTGTAGTTCTGTTTTCTAAAGAATGATGGAATTTTTAAATTTAGGAGGTCATAATATCAGTGCTAATAATCTCCTCTAATCTGAAAGAGGTGAACTCCTAGAAGCCAGTGAAATGAAACATAAGTGGAAAAAACTTTTGCTGCAATCATGAAAAGGTTCTGAAGAACAACTATCCTCACCTCTAAGAGTAGCAACATATAGTTATATCATAGCAACAGGAACAGCCCTGAATCACTCAGATCCACACTTAAATAGTTTAATTTTTAAGATTTATTTGCTGTATGTTTTGCAATGCTACTGGACAATACAAGAGCTGAAATATGTAATGAATCCTGAAAACACTAAAGATAATCACTGTATTCCAAGGATAGGAGAGAGATTAAGTAAAATAGGAAAGAGAAGACATTGTAAATATCTACAAAGCAAAGATGTCAAACTAGATGATGAGTTTCAGAGTGCTGAATATCAGACTATTGTTTTACTGTACGTCCTACTTAAAGCAACATCTTCATAGATGGGTTCAGTGGGTTACACTAGGTCCATTTGTGGACAACAATCTACAGAACAATTTAGACTAAGAGTTCTGTGTGAATCAGTGAATAAGTGCCTACCCGCTGAATGCTCTGATCAGTGATAATTTTAATCCCACTCAGAGCAGTGCACTGCAAGTGAACAAACAGATGAATTGCTATGGCAGTGGCTCTCTCTAAATGTAGAAAGCAAGAAGAGACTAATATTTAGTAGGCAAAAGAACCGGTTAATTAATGGCTCATTTACTTGAAAAGCAACTAATGTAGTATGTGCCAGCAATGCCCCTCTGCCATGTACCATTGACCAAACTGGGCTGTCTTTATGCTAAAGAATAAATGGACACAGATCAAACAACAACAATGGCAACATCCATAAACTAGTAGGCAAACACCTCAGTCTCTCTTGACACTCAGTAGCAGACTTGAAAGTTGCCATACTTCAAACAAAAATGTTAAACAGACTTCAGCATGAAACTGCAGACCGGGAGCTGATTTGCAAATTTGACACAATTAGACTGGGTCTGAATGGGGACTCTCCTTATCATCAGCTGGTGTGAATGGGCCTCATCTGCCCTAAATGAGTTTACTTTGCTAACACATCTCCTCCTTTACCCCAACATGTGTGTGTGTGTGTGTGTGTGTGTGTGTGTATATACACATACATATATGTCTAAACTGTAGTTTCCACTTCATGCATTTGACAAAGTGGGTTGGAGCCCATAAAAGCTTATGCCTGAAGAAATCTGTTAGGGTATGTCCACACATCTTTTTTCAAAATAAACACGATTATTTCAAAATAAAAAAAAAAATTAGGTCCACACAACATTTTCTTATTTTGAAATAACAGGCTCTGTCATTTCGAAATAAGAACTGTCATTTTGAAACAGTTTAAACCCCATTCATTTCGAAACAGCTGTTATTTCGAAATGGTAATTTTGAAATAATGCTGTTCGGCCACGTTGTTTCGAAACACCACCTTTGTTTCGAAACATGTCCAAACGGCGTTATTTCAAAATAACCATTTCGAAATAACAGCTGTTTCGATAGCAGGCTTTCCCTTAATTCGAATTAACATTTTCTTAATTCAAATTAACTTATTTCAAAATAACAATGTATGTGTGGACATAGCCTTAGTCTTTAAGGGGCCACAGGACTCTCATTGTTTTTGCTGTACACAGAGTAATACAGCTACCCTCTGGAAATTTTTATCATGTTAGCATAAACTAAAGTAATTCCACTCAAGTTAGTATAGTTCATGTGTATCATAAAAAGCAGCGTTCCAAAGAGGCAGCCTTGTTAGTCTAGCTCAGCAAAAGAAGCAAGGAGTCCTGTGGCACTTAAAGACTAAGGCTATGTCCACACACAAGCCCTTGTTTCGAAACAAGCCATTTTGAAATAACGCACTGGCAGGAGCGGGTTGGGGGGGTGCAGGTGAACCCTGGGAGCGAGGCGGCCCTGGTCCCACCTGCGGCAGAAGCGGCGGGGGGGGCTGGGAAGCCCCTCCACCCCAGCAGAAGCGGCAGGGGGGCCAGGGAACACTGGGGGTGGGGCACCCCGGGCTAGGGGGCAGCCCCAGCGGCAGGGTGAGCCGCCACTGGAGCAGCCACCCCACGGGGGCTGCAGTCTCCCTGACCAGGCTGCGGGGCCAGCAGTTCCCCCACAGCCCGGGTGGGGGGCAGAGCCCTGGGGGTGCCCCAGCTGGCTCTCCCCCCCACACTTCCCTTTGCCAGGGGTAGGGCAGGCAAAGGGGGCTGAGGCACCCGTCCCCCCCTGCTCCCAGCAGGGTGCTGATCTCTGGCCAGGGTGCTGGGACCTTCCCCCCAGGGTCCTATGCACCCTGGGAAGAAGATCCTTGTTATTTCAAAACAATCCTTGTTTCAAAACAACATGTCCAAATGGCATTATTTCAAAACAACTGGTTTCAAAATAACCTTCCTTTCAAAAGCAAAGTGGTTTAAGCTGTTTTGAAAGGAGGGCTCTTGTTTCAAAACGAGGAGCTCCCTTCTTTTGAAACAAGAAAACGTTGTGTGGACATAGGGACTTTTATTTCAAAACAACCAGTGTTGTTTTGAAATAAAAGCCTTGTGTGGACATACCCTAAGGCTATGTCCACACATACATCATTATTTCAAAATAACCCATTTCAAAATGAGTTATTTCGAAATCTAGTCCTTATTTCGAAATAAGTTAATTCGAATTAACATTTTGTTTTGAAATAACACCATTGTTTCAAAACATGTCCAAAATGGCCTTGTTTCGAAATAACCATTTCGAAACAATGGCTATTTTGAAAGCAGGCTTTCCCTTAATTTGAATTAACAATGTGTCCGAACGCAGTTGTTTCGAAACAACCGTTTCAAAACGACAGCTATTTTGAATAGATGCGAGGTTTAACGGTTTCAAAATAATGGTGCATTGTGTGGACATGCTGCTTCTTATTTCGAAACAACCTCTCGTTTCAAAATAAGAAGCCTGTGTGGACATACCCTAAGAAGTTTATTTACTGCATGAGCTTTCATGGGAGGATCTCTCAAGTGGGATTTTCTCCCACAAAAGCTCATGTGATAAGTAAATTTGTTAGTCTTTAAGTGCGACAGGATTCCTTGCTTCTTTTGTAAAAATGTAGAGATTCTGTTTATTTGCATTCTTTGTTAAAATTTGGCCAGAAATCCACAGCTACAGTAACTGCATCTCTACTGCACCTATGTTTTGCTGATAGTTTCAAAAGTATTCTTACTCTCCCAAAGTGTTGAGGAAGGCTCTCTGTTCAACTTTAAATAGCTGCCATACAATTCCTTTTGCGATAAAGTGTAATTAGAATGATTTTTTCTTCTTCTGAGAGTTGGTATAAAGATAAGGCATTTTACTGTATAATGATTTAGTGTTCAAGAATGCAATAAGGATTAGTTGAGTATTCCAGGAGAATAAGTCACTGGCTTGAAGACTCAAAGAAATAAATGGAACTTCTGATAGGAAGAACAGTAGAAGCAGAATGATGTTAATGGCCTAGATCTCAGACTTGTTTTAATCTAGAAAGAAAACCTTAAGACAAGGAATAGTCTCATAATATACACTAGCATCATCCCACCCGGCCTTGAATCCCTGCCCTCAGAAATCAAAGTTTAATACCCCAAATCAGAAATAGAGGGTGAGAGAAGAATAATGTGTGGTCTTTGGCAATTTCAGAATAAAAGTAGACAGACCTACAAGTAAGCAAGATGAAGCGTAAGAAGCTGAAGCAAATGCAGCTCCAGGGACAGACAGACAGACAGACAGACACACACACACACACACACACACACAGGATAAACAATTGTTTTAGCACTGAATCTTAGTGCTCTATCTCCCCAGTATGGAAGAGGTTTCTTTCCAATTTCATCCCCATTTCCTTTTATTGTGATAAAAATAAGAGGCTATGTCTACATCTAAAAGCTTACTTTGGGATTGCTTAGTCTGAACCAAGCAGTTTCAAGTTAGTTCAAATTAACTGCATTTTTTAAGTCTGAACTAACTTTTTCATTCAAACTACCCATGCTTTTTTTTGGTTCGAACTAAAAAGTTAGTTCAAACTAAAAACAGAATGGCTAGTTCAAGCTAAAAAGATGTAGTTAGTTCTAGCTAACTGCTAGGTCAAACTATCATGACTACATTGTGCTAGTTTGAACTAAAATTTGAAATAAGTTTGAACTTATCATTCGAACTAACTAGTTAGAAGTAAGCTTTGCTTAGTTCGAACTAAAAAAATTTTAGTTCTAACTAGACAAAGCCTAGTGGAGACAAGGATCAAATTAGTTTGGATTAAGGTTCCTTAATCCAGATTAATTTGCTAGTGTAGTCATAGAGAGAGGGTCTTGTGTATATAACCCTATTCTAGGGCTGCTTGTGCTATGTTAAGAGTATCTAGATCATCTCCTGGTTTTGAACATAGAGTTTTAAGTGGTTCAAAGGCAGAGAAAATTCATTCACCTGTTCCTGGAATAAGTGTGTAGTGCATGATTCAGTTTACTGTATATTCAATCAAATATACTCAGCTGCAAATGGATAAAAATGCTGCCTTCTGTGATGAATGTAATGTAGGACTTCCTCCTAATCCAGAGAAAGGCAGAAATAGTGCTCTGGTTCCTTGGCTTTTCAGAGCCAGAAAGTTTGCAAAAAAGAAAATAATTCACCGTCTTGAAAGTTATCAGTCGGAAATAAATTAGTTTGCAAACTGCTGATCCTTGAGAAAGGAAAATTTTTATAGGTATTGATTAAATGTAGGGTTGTGAGAAACTTCTGCTTCTCCATAAAACAGAAAGTTTTCCAAGCAGTAACTTGTGGAACTTAATTAAACTAACTTCTTGATTTAGAGCAAAGATCGTTTAGTGATGTGCAGCAAAATTAAAGGATTTTAAAAATGTTTATGAAAATCAGTAATAAAAAAAGATTCTTAAACTTAATGCATTCTTACCATGGAACCCAATAAGAATACATATTGATATTTAAGTACTCTGAAAAGTTCCTCTGTAAACTGTGTTCCCAGAAAATGAATTTAAGGGACTGAGATATGTAGCAAAGGAAAAATGCAAGCAAAATAAGGCAGTGCTCAGCTTTAAAAGGTCACACAGAATGCCTCAGTTGGCAGAAATCACTTGAGTAATTACTTTTCCTTTGAGGAAGAACATTGATTTTATTTGTTCAAAAATTCACCTTTATTGCAAAAAGACAGGCACATTTGATTATAAAGTTTGAAAGCTTTAGCTTTTGTTTAAATATACTACAAAAGCAACTTCTGACCTCAGCCAGTAGCTGTACTATTATATAACATCCAGAGCCTAAATGCTGCACAACTAAAATCAATGAAAGTATAATCAGGCCTTAAGACTTATAGGCTGTGTTCACACAGCCTCCTTATTTCGAAACAACAGAGGTTGTTTCGAAATAAGGTTTCAGCT
>ML681966.1:12302340-12623743 GCA_007922195.1 Podocnemis expansa | reverse complement strand
CCTCATGAACAGCAGCTTGTAGTATCAACGTGGAGACACCTTTAAAAAGACAGTGTAGGAAACTGAGTGTGTTATGTAGGCAAACAGCTTATATGAGCTTAATGGGGCCTTCTTGTCTTAATCTATTAAGAGGGAATGAAGTTGCAGGGAAGCAAAATAGTGTTGTAAGCTGATATATACTTGAAGTTACCATTGCCAAACAAATGTTTCTTTGGAAAGAAGAGTGAAAGAGAAATCTTTAGAAATAAATCTAAATGGGATAAGAGAATTGAGAGAAATTTCTCATCTCAAATAAGTCTGAAGTTTTCTTTGCAAAATTGTAGCTGAGTAATAATGAATATAGAATGCCTTCTCCCAACTAAGCACTTCAACCAGCAAGTGCATCTTATTTCTTCATTAGTATCAATTACAATGAATTAAGAGTTAATAGGGAACAAAAGTAAGAGCAAACAGGAGCTAGAGAAGCATCATGATGTACAGCTGTAGAAGACTCACACTGTCTTCCCTGCTTTGCTATGCTGAGGTCCTTACCAGGCACACAGACTCCCAGCTTTGATATCATCAATGCTCCTTTTATTGTGTTAAATAACCCAGCACCAACTACATACAGCTGCACAGGCTACTCAGTCCCAGTCATCTGCAACTTACCTTTGACTGGCTGTTCCTCCTGCCTCCCTTTCAAGCCTAACCTACCCCTAGCTTCTTTCTGGGAGCCTTTAGTCACCTTCCACCACCACAGCAGCTCTCACTCCAGTTCATTAGCAGCCTGCCCAGCTGGCTCTCCTTTTCCCTAATTAAACAGGAGCTAGCCCAGCCTGGCTGCTGCCCCCTGCTACAATGGCCATGTACAAAACATTGGGGTCTGTTCTGCAGAGGTCCCTACCCTAACTGTCCTAGATAAAAGAAATGCAATTCAGCCCCTGGGGGAGCAGTCAGACCAGTTTGGGTGAGTGGATCCCAAATCCCAAGCCCTGTGCCTGGGAGAACCCTGTTTCCTCCATGTGGTCTCAAACCTTTCAGTTCTTTTCCATAATGTTTCAGAAATCAGAAATAAACACTCAAATTGAATGCTGTTAACACTTACCCATGCGGAGACAAAACCTCAGTCACCACAAGCAGGGGCATCCCTGGGAGAGTGCAGGGCCCAGGACAATTGGCTGGTGGCCCCCCCATTCCACACTGCAGGGGGGGACAAGCCAGCCCTGAGGCTGACCCTGCACTCCCACCCCTCGCCTGAGCCAGAAACTCTGCCCCCAAGGCTGGGCTCTGCTCTCCTGCCTCACATGTGAGCCAGTCCCCCCCCCCCGACCCCCAGGGCAGAACAGCCAGCCCAGGGGAGGGGCAAAAGAGTAGAGCCCAGCCTCTGAGCTGGCCCTCCCTGCCCTAGGCCAGCTGTTCCCCATCCTGGGGGCAGGACAGGCCAGCCCAAAGTGGAGGCTGGGTTCAGTGTCCTTCAGCTCCATGCTGAAGGCAGCAGGGAGGGGACAGCACGGCTGTCGGGAGCAGTGGTGCAGGCCCTGCATTACCCTGTTCATGGCAGGACAACGCAGGGCCCACAAAACCATGGGGCCAGGGGCAATCACCCTCAAGGATGGCCCTGGCCACAAGAAACTGTTCAGGGCCCCCATGGAAAGTCACATATCTTCCCTCAAGCAGCTATCCAATAGTGCTACTCTCTCTAGCATGAGAGTCCAGACCAAACAGCCTTAGTTCCTAAATCAAATACATTCTGTGGAGTGAGCTTAGACTAGAGACAGTCTCTGCTGTTTTGCTTGGTATCTCTTGATTTGCAGATCAGGGCTCCTCTACTGCAGCTGGGACATCTCCAAATGTAGCTGGGAAGGAGTCTGTATTGCACCCTAGGCTGATCCCATAGCCCTAGTTTAAGGCTGAGTTTTGGCCTTCTCCTCCTCCCAATAGTAACTGTTGCAAGTTCTCTTGCCTAATCTATGTTGCTGCTCTCTCCAGACTTATCCCTGCACTTTTTGATAGGAGTGGTTGAAGGCCACTGGTATGAGGCCAGTCTTCACCTTGGCAGGCTGAGCAGGAGCTTTGGCTCTCCTTTGCCCTGAGAGGCGAGCTTGCAGCAGCAAGTCAGAGGTGGAATTTCCTCCCTGTATTGTAGCCATCCAAGGCATTAGGGCCAGACATCATCTTTGTTCTCCCTCCTGCCATAAGTTAGCTTTTGGGAGGTAGACTTGGTCCTTTTATGCTGCAGATATATGAATGTGGAGTATGAGCTCACAGATTGTTATATAAAATTGTTGGGGAGGGGAGCATAAGTTGGAGACTAGTACAAACAGGATAACAAGTCAAGCCCTGTGAAAAGGTGTCTTTAAAGCTGCTGGTAAAGTCATGAGGTGGCATAACAATGAACTAAGTATTCTAGAAATGGGAGGAAATAATTGTTTGAGAACAGAAATCACTGTGTTGTGAGTGGCTAATTTCACTAGAAGGAGGTTGATAGCCTTTCCTAGGCATTGTTTTAGAAGGAGGGAATGAAAGGGGGGGGGGATGGAACAGTCAAGTAGGAAGGAGCAAGTTCTACCATACTGCCTGCAGCTACTCCCCATCATTTTTGACACTGCTAGTCCTTTGTCATCCTGATGCTGAAAGAGATTCAGAACTGACCCAATTAGAGTAAGAGAACCAGCTTTTTACTAGAGAGAATAATTTAATTATGCCTTGTTTGGTGGATGCAAACAAGGAACTTTTGGGTGATGAGGCCACCAAAGAAAAAAAAATAAGAAAGAAAAAATTCCCCTTTCTAATGATACCTGTCTCCACACATATCACTATGATGAGTAAAGATGTTCATTAACAAACTTTAGAAGAAGTATGCTCTTCAATTGGATGAATCGACCAATACTGTTAACAAAGTTTTGGTATTGAAGTATGTTAGATATGTTGATTGAGAGGAAGAACTAATAAAGAAGAATTTATGAACAGCTTTGATTTGCCAAAACATGTAACTGGATCCAAAATATTCCAAGGCAATATATGGATTATTTTTCAAAAGAAGATTTGAAAATGGTCTGTACTAATGGGGCAGCAAATATGACTGGGCCACATGTGGGATTAGTTGCAGAACTGAAGGAAGTAGCACCAGATAGCCAAAGTACTTGCTGCATTATACACTGAGAAATGTCGGCAACTAAATGCTTAAGTGCTGAATTAAATCAAGTGATAGAAGTAGCCATCAAAACAGTTAATTTCATAAAATCTAGAGCTCTTAATTCCCAGTTATTTGCAATATTATGTGACAAAATGGGGTCCTGTTCAATACTACAAAGACATTGATTGGAAATTGAAACTGCTACCTTGTGGACATTTTTCAGGTTTTGAATGAACTGAATTTGTCTCTTCAAGAACCACTGAAAACTGTGTTTTACAGGCATGGTAAAATTAAACACATTAAAAAGAAATTGAAGTTGTGGATCATCAGAGCTCAAGAAGACTGCTTTGATATGTTTGTTGTATTAGCAGAGCCAATGAAAGATGCAAAACAAAATAATGAAGATCAGAATGCCCCAGAATTTAAATCAACTGTTGTTAGTCACTTGAATGTGCATAGCCTTAAATTTGATGAATATTTCCCTTCAAACAAAGATCCCAGAGGAGACAGTCTGTGGACATTAGATCCATTCACTGACAATCAAAGAAGTAACTTATCACTATGCAAAGAAGAGTTGTTGGCTGATCTCTCTTTGGACAGTACGTTAAAAGTTTTGAGAAATAATTCTCCTCTTGAAACATTTTAGATTAAAATCCACAGAGAATTTGCATGGCTGACTGAAAAGGCATTAAACATCCTCCTTCCCTATTTATTAACATACTTATATGAAAGTAGATTTTCAGTGATTACTGAAACAGAAAGCTAGCATCAAAATCATTTGGATATAACTTCAACAGTAAGACTCTTTGACAAGCGTTATTCCAAGAATATATGAATGTTGTTCAAAGATGCAGGCCTAAAATTCTCATTAAACTTGAGTAATATCAATTTAGTCTGTGCATAATCATGTTATATTCATAAAATTGTATTTTGGTCTTCCCCAGTCCAATAAAGGTTGAGGAACTTGGGGGGTGAGGGGACTGTAATAGCAGAGACAAAAGAGAGAATAATTGTAAGTGGGGGAGGGGGGAATCAAATCATTGTCTTACGTGTCCTAATAAAGCCCTAATACCTGAGGTGAGTGGGGAAGGAGGACACGGGGAGAAAATGCAAGGAGGAAGAGGGACATAATGCAACACGGGAGATAACTGACAGAGAAAAGTAGGGCAATTGGCCTGGTATTTTAGGTGCCTGTCAATGTTCCCTCTAAGGGGAGAGGGCAGCTGAGCAACTCTGGTTGCTCCCTGCGCTCCCCCCCCCCCGCGGGGCCCGCTGAGCAGCCCCTTCCCCTGCTCCTGACAGCCCCCCGCTCACCCCCCCGCTCCCAGCAGCAGCCCCCTCGCTCCCGCTCAGCCCCCCCCCAACTTACCTTGGGGCTGGACTGGAGCCAGAGGGCCCAGCCATAACTCCCTGGCCAGAGAAGCTCTACAGAGCATGCCCAGATTTTCTGGGCATGCTCCATTGGATCTTCTCTGGGCAGGAGTTTTCAAAACTCCCAGCCGCAGAGAAGTTCTGTGGAGGGACTCCGGCTGCCGGCAGTGCGCTGCCAGCAGCTTTCGCTGCGCTGGCAGCTGTGGCGGGCTGTGCTGCAGTGCGCCAGCGCAGCTTAGAGGGAACATTGGTGCCTGTACACAAATGCGAGGAGCCTGGGGAACAAGCAGAGAGAATTGGTAGTACTGGCACAGACAAGGAACTATCATATTATTGGAATAACAGAAACATGGTGGGATAGCTTGCATGACTGGAGCTCTGCCATGGATGAGTATAAATTGTTCAGGAAGGACAGGCAGGGAAGAAGAGATGGAGGGGTAGCACTATATGTAAGAGAGCTGTATGACTGCTCAGAGCTCCACTATAAAATTGGAAACAAGCTGGTTGAAAGTGTGTGGGTTAAGTTTAGAGGAGAGGGCAACAAGGGCGATGTTGTGGTGGGTGTCTGCTACAGACCACCAGACCAGAAAGAGGAGGTGGATGAGGCATTTTATGGACAAACTAGCAGAAGTTTCCAGATCACAGGCCTTGGTTCTCATGGGAGATTTCAATTATCCTGACATCTGCTAGGAGGGCAGTATAGCAGTACACAGGCAATCCGGGAAGTTTCTGGAGATTGTTGAAGACAACTTCCTGGTACAAATGCTGGAGGAAACAACTACGGGCCTTTCACCTCTCGACCTGCTGCTCGCAAACAGAGAAGAGTTGACTGGAGAAGTAGAAAGAAATGGCAACCTAGGCAGCAGTGACCATGAGATGGTAGAGTTCAGAATCCTGATCAAAGAAAGAAAGGAAAGAAGCAAAATACAAACCCCGGACTTCACAAAAAGCAGATTTTGGTTCCCTCAGGGAACTGATGGGCAGGATTCCCTGGGAGGCTAATCTGAAGGCATCCAAGAGAACTGGCTGTATTTTTAAGAAACCCTGCTAATAGTATAGGAAATTACTATACCAATGTGCAGAAGGAACAGATAGTGTGGAAGGTACCCAGCATGGCTTAGCAGAGAACACTGTTGTGAGCTGAAACATAAAAGGGAAACTTACAAGAAGTGGAAGCTTGGACAGATGACTAGAGAGGCATATAAAGATATTGTTTGGGCCTGCAAGGATAAAATCAGAAAGGCCAAGGAGCAATTTAAGTTGAAACTAGCAAGGGATGTGAAGGATAACAGGAAGGGGTTCTACAAGCATATCAGCAACAAGAAGAGGATCAGGGATGGTGTAGGTTCCTTACTGAATGGGGCAGGTATCCTTGTGGTGGATGATGCAGAAAAGGCTGAAGTACTCAATGCTTTTTTTATTCCAGTCTTCACAGGCAGGGTCAGTTCCCAGGCTACTACACTGGGTAATGCAAAATGGAGAGAAGGAGAGCAGCCCACGTTGATGGAAGGTCAGGTTAGGGACTACTTAAAGAAGTTAGATGGGCACAAGTCTACAGGGCAAGATGAACTGCATCCAAAGATGCTGAGGGAGTTGGCCAATGTGATTGCAGAGCCACTGGTCATTATCTTTGAAAATTCATGGCCAATGGGGGAGAGTTGGAAGAAGGCAAATATAGAACCTATCTTCAAGAAAGGGAAAAAGGAGGATCTGGGGAACTACACACAAGTCAACCTCACCTCAATCCCTGGAAAAAATCATGGAGCAGTTCCTCAAAGAATCCATGCTGAAATACTTGGAGGAAAATAGAGTGATTAGGAGTAGTCAGCATGGATTCACCAAGGGCAAATTGTGCCTGACCAACCTGATTGCCTTCTATGATGAGATGACTGGATATGTGGATGCAGGAATAGCTGTTGACGTGATATACCTCAACTTCAGCAAGACTTCTGATATGGTTTCCCACAGAATTCTTGTCAGCAATTTCAGGAAATATGGGTTTTTGTATGAGTGGACTTTAAGGTGGATAAAAAACCGGCTAGATCAACAGGCTCAGAGAGTAAGACTCAATGGCTCAGTATCTAGGTGGCAACTAGCAATGAGTGGAGTGTCCCAGGGGTCAGTCCTGGGGCCCATTCTATTCAACATCTTCATTAATGATCTTGATGATAGGATACATTGTACTCTCAGTAAGTTTGCAGATGACACCAAGCTGGGGAGAATTCTGGACACACTGGAGGGCAGGGACAGGATTCAGGGAAACCTAGACAAATTGGAGCAGTGGGCCAAAAGAAATCTCATGTGGTTCAACGAGGACAAGTGCACTTAGGATGGAAAAGCCATGCACTGCTACAGGCTGGGGACCGATTGGCCAAGCAGCAGTACTGTAGAAAAGGACCTTGGGGTTATGGTGGACAGGAAAAGCCATGCACATGAGTCAATGTGTTCTTGTACCCAAAAAGCCTAATGGCATATTGGGCTGTATCAGTAGGAGCCTTGCCAGCGGATCAAGGGATGTGATTATTCCCCTCTATTCCACACTGATGAGGCTGCATCTGGAATGCTGTGTCCAGTTTTGGGCTCCTCACTACAAAAAGGGTATGGGCAAATTAGAAAAAGTCAAGCAGAAGGCAACAAAAATGATTGGGGGCTGGGGCACATGACTTAGGAGGAGCGACTGAAGGAACTAGGCTGATTGAGCCTGCAGAAGAGAAGACTGAGGGGGGATTTGATAGCAACCTTCAACTACCTGAAGGGGTGCTCCAAAGAAGAGGGAGCTAGGTTGTTCTCAGTAGTAACAGAGCACGGAACAAGGGCGACTGTCTTCAAGTTACAGCTGGGGAGGTCAAGGCTGGATATTAGGAAAAATCTTTCTCACTAGGAGAGTGGTGAAGCATTGGAACGGGTTGCCTAGGGAGGTGGTGGAATCTCCACCTTTGGAGATATTTAAGGTCTGGTTAGACAATACCCTTTTAATTGTTCTAATTGTAAACAAACAAACCACCTTCACAGAATTCGAGCTAAGTCCCCTCAGTCTGTCCTCTTCTCCAACTAATCACTAAGACAAACATGGTTTAGGCAATACCTGCTTTCACTTTCAGGTGACACCCTAAATAAGAAATTAGCAGTATCTGTGTGGCCCTATTGTAGCTGATATTGCCAGGTATTTATGTACCAGTTATGCTAAACCAGTGGTCCTTAACTAGGTTTATGGTACCCCTGAGGTACACATTTTCAAGGGGATAAATCAACTCATTTAACTATTTGCCTAATTTTACAATAGACTACAGAAAAAGCACCAGCAAAGTCAGTATAAACTAAAATTTTCATACCATGATTTATTTATATCATTCCATATATATTATACACCAAAATGAAAGTACAATATTTATATTCCAATTGATTTATTCTATAACTAGATGGCAAAAATGAGAAATAAGCAATTTTTAGTAATAGTGTGTAGCAACACTTTTTTAAGTGGGGTGAAAACTTTGGTTTACACAAGATGAATCAGACTCTTGAAAGAGGTGCAAAAGTCTACAAAGGTAGAGAGCCACTGTGCTTAATATTCATATGCCCTTTCATGCTCTGACTTGTAGGCTCTACTGTTTTACATGTTGGGTTGTTTTTTTTTTTTGTTTGTTTTTTGAGTATAGTTAGTAAAAAAAAAAAAAAAGATAAGCCTACATTTGTAAGCCGCACTTTCAAAATAAAGAGCTTGCACTACAGTATTGAAAAGATCTTACTTCTTCTGTTTCTTTTTTACAACTCAAATATTTGCAACCAAAATATAAAGCAAGCACTGCACACTTTATATGCTGTGTTGTAGTTGAAACCAATACATTTGAAATATGTAGAAAACCATCCAAAATAGTTACAATAAATTTAAACTGGTATTCTATCAGTGTGATTAATCACAACATTTTTTAATTTTGTGATTTCAGAAATTATCACACTGAATCATTTGACAATCCTACTTTCTATACATATATTAAAAAGTTACCATGTGACTAATTCTCAGTCAAAGTGACTGAGGGTCAATAGCTGTAATTTGCTGTGAAGTTAGCTCTTACTAAGGTGCAGTCCACATTCTTCATCCTGGAGGATTTACTTTGAGTTGGTTAAAAGATCTACATTTGCAAATCCTACAATGAGCCCTAAATTTCTCTGAACCAACCAGGGATACCATCCAAATATCTCACACAGATACATGACTTGATGACAGGTCTTCATCTTTCCACCCTACCTCTTCCTACCCCTCACTCTGTATGAGCTAAATTGTTTCACAACCTATAGGAGCATCCATAGGGTTGAAAACAAGAAAAATCATGAGTTCTGGTCCCTCCATTTCCACAGGATGTCATTAAATCATCTGCACTTCATGCCTTTTATGACTGAAGGCCTGCCATCACCCCTTTAGAGTCAGGCAGATATCATTAATCCAATTTACAGATAGGGAAACTGAGGCACGTAGAGAAATTTTCCACAGAAAAGAGAAAATATAATTTTCAGTCAGAATAAAAGCCTTTATTTTCCAGCTGGAACAAGAAAGATTTGAAACCTGGAATTTTGCCTGAGAATATTTGTAACTGAGAACATAGGAATTGCCATAGCAGGTCAGACCAAGGTCTTCTAGTCAAGCGTCCCATAGCTGACAGTAACCAGCTAAAGTGTAAGAATCTTTCACTAGACAGATGTGGGATAATCTTCCTCTCCCCATAGGAGCTCAGCCTGGTTACTAACAGAATTGTCTTGAGCCCTAAATCATGTAGTTTAATAACCATTATAGAAGATTTATCATAGTCGTAGCCACAGAGTCTCAACATATCCATATTTCACACTGGGAGAATGGTGTTTTAGACTCCTTTTAAGTTGTATCCTTTAGGGATAGGACTGGTTATCCTCGCCTCTCCCCAGGCACAGCCACCCAATTCAACACTGGCACTGAATCTCTGGACAACAGCCCCCACTATTTCCCAACCAAGTTAATGTGACATGGTCAGTTTGGCCTGGCACACGTACAAGTTTCCCTTTGGGAGCCTCACAAAGGCTGTTTGAAGTGACATAGACACATCATGTTCAAAACAAGACATATTTCCTATATTCACCCCGCTGGTACACAACACACAGAGCAAAGGGTAAAAAGAAAGCCCTATTCACATGATTCCTTTTACCTACCTGTCACAGGGTTCACTCACCACTAGGGAACACCCTCCTGACTACTCTGTGGATTGACTCCATTCAAGTTCAATGCCTCATTCCTTCATTCATTCCTGCCACAGTCTCTGCTGTCCCCTGGGACTCACCATGTTCCCCTTTCATGGCATTACCTTTCAGCAAGCTGTATTCTCTCTTCCAGGAAATTAAAGTCCTGCATGATAAGCCATCCCAGGCAGTCTACAAACCCAGTCTCCTGCTTATGTCACTTCCCCATTAGCAGTAGGTTTCCTGTTCATTCTGGGTTCCAGTGACAGGACCCTCTAATTATCAAGGCCTGCAATACCCTGTCTTACTGCCTTTTCCTACTGCACATCTCACAAGCTTCTTTTCTATTACTCTTCCACATAACTCCTTTCTTCAGGACCTAGATCCTGAATTTCCTCCTCTACCTCTGCTAGATTTTCTCCTATTCCCCTTTAATACTCAGAGTGGCTGTAGACTTCCTCTCTATAGTCCCTTTCTGCTGCTAGTTTCCTGGTATTATACTAGCCACACCTGTTCCTTTTCAGCATGGCTCCATCATCAATCAGAAGATGTGTAGGCTACCTACTTCTTCCCAGGTGTGGCCTGTCCAGTTAACTTGTCCCAGCTCAGCCTCATTAACCCTTTCCTGGCTACTGCAGAGTAAACACCAAATCACTCTTAACCTGTCTGTTCTTGAAAGCTTTGCCAGCTTTCATCTCTCTCAGTTAACTGCAACGCTGTCTGGCAGAAGGAGAGCGTCCTGTTTGCAGTATGCTAACTCTTTGTATCTTTGAATGTCTATCAGCTCTTGTTCATATCCTCAGGGCAGTTTCTCTCCTTCCCTGTCTCTAGGTTTAAAGGTTAGGAGCCCCTCTGAGCCTCACCTTAGCCTTGGGAAAACTTAGCCTTGGGAAAACTAAGCTACTTTTAGCCTGGATAGAGGCACAGAACAGGGTATTCCTCAATAAACAGCTTTCCTAGTGTTTCCTCAAGGACTTTGATATCATTTTGTCTTCCCTTCCTGGAGCCCTCAGCAAGTCTCATGATTTAACTGTAGGCAGAAGAATATCCTAGACCTATGTAACCTGAAGAGCACATGATATTTATTTAAAAAAATATATATACAACTTCCTCCATTCTCCCCATTTCTCCCTCCACTGAAAGACCAACCTCAGTGGGGCCACTTTTCAAGTGACCTAGGCAGTAAGCCCCTTTCACCTGTATAGAGCACCCATCATCACCTGTCATGCTTTCAAACTTCATGGGATGGCACATGCACTATTTTTACTGTCTGTGTCCTGTCCTAATGGAATAGCCCTGTATTAAATTTCCTGTAACTAAATAACTCAGTCATTGAAGTTGCTTTGTGGGATGTTAATGAAGAACATTATCAATGTAGGGGGCAAGGAGCACATTTAAAGACTAACAAATGTATTTATTGCATGAGCTTTCATGGGAGAGAATCCCACTTTTTCATATGCTTCTTCAGGTGTCTAACAAAGTAGGATTCTGTGCCATGAAAGCTCATGCAACAAATAGATTTGTTAGTCTTTAAATGTGCTACCAGACTCCTTGCTTGTTTTGCTGGACTAGACTAACATGACTATCCCCTTTGGAATTTTATCACTCTAGTCATTGTGTGGGACTTGAAATGTATTCCTCACTCAACATCATCAAAGGAAAAGTCCGCATGGGCAAAAAGACTATTAGCTCATTTTCTGTCAAAAGATATAAATATGGATTTTTGGGAAATTCACCACCTCCAGACTGTATGAAAGCATACAGATTTTGAACAGAGATCACCAGAGACAGTCTGGGTACCCTGAAAGGACTTTTGGGAACTTGGAAATTTATTATATCAGTGCCACCATTTGGAGTTATAAATTGTGATTCACCTGTCTGTATATTTTACCTGCTTTAACCTCTCAATAACTCTCATTCTTGTATATCTTTGTTTAGCTTACTATAGAATTAGCTACTATAGTTGTCTTTGGTACAAGATCTTTAGTGCCCATGGATCTAGAGTAAATGACTGTTCTCTTGGGCTGGGGAAAGCATGTGGTGGTGTGATTTTTAGTTTAAGTAACCATTATCACAAAGCTCAGTTTACCTAGGTGGCAAAATAGACGAGAGAGTCTAAGCAGACCATCTATGACTCCCAAAAGACTGGAACAGTGATCCAGGAGTTCATATTTGTTACTGGTTTGGTGAAATCTAAAAAGGATACCATCAGTTTGGGTATGATTCTTGTAAGAAAGCAATTTACAGTTAATTCTTATATATAAACCACTCTGTAGTTTTCCCAGGACCAATACAATATAGCTTGATAATGAGTCAGCTACCTTTTTTTTTTTTTGATCACTTCAGGCAGGTAAATTGTAATCTCTTTCAAGCTTTTCATTAAACAGACCTTTATTCTATGAACGAAAAATATATGCATCATTCATTATAGATAGCAAATCTTCACAGCAACCACAGAGAGTGCAATATCACAGTACTACTTAAAATTCTATAGTTTCCTTCTCCCTTTCTGCTAAATTCAGCTCCAGTGAAATCTCCATGTATAATATAATATCTGCAGACAATTCAGGTAGTATAATACTGAAGAAAAAATATGTGGTTTAGTTTATAAGAGGTGAAGAGAAAATCAATTTTTATTTATCAAGTGTGGGGGCTGTGGCTTTCTTTCTGATGCTAGTGTTTATATACATATACATATGTAATACAAGCCAAAAAAAACCCCCAGCATGCTTTATTTTAGTGACCCTTCCCTGCTCGCTTCCTAGATTTTTTTTAGACTTCAGCTGTAGCGGTTGTGTATTAGTCCATAAAATCTTTGCATACAGATGAACAAGGACTGCCTGTGTTTGCAGTGTTTGTTCTTAACAGCCTTCTCATGAGCCAGTGTGCGAGTTAATGTGGACAAAATATCCACTGTTCTTTCAGTGTGCATAAAATGATGCTGTATTTCACAAGATATACTGCGAGTGATTAAGTGAACTAACAAAATATTTTTTCAGTAACTTTCTGTATCTCCCATGCCTCCTTTTTTCTGCCTCTTCCCCCCTATACATACTTGATCATTTAACATGTAATCTTTCTAATTTTAACCATTTAACAAGTAATGGGCAGACAAGGTGAGCTAGTAGACAGTGAACTTGATAGAGGCTGAAGTGTGGGTTCCATTCTCGGCTGTGCTGGTGCTCCCCAAGTGAATTTCTGTATTATTCTTACAAGCTACAGACTGGGATAAGAGCTTCTTGGTCTCGGCTGCCTTTTGCTATGTATATGTATAACGTTTAGCACAATAGGACCCTCATC
Organism: Podocnemis expansa; assembly: GCA_007922195.1. Lineage (NCBI taxonomy): Eukaryota > Metazoa > Chordata > Testudines > Podocnemididae > Podocnemis > Podocnemis expansa. The sequence goes on along the minus strand of ML681966.1, from coordinate 12,610,752 downwards.
ACAACAGGGGTCTCTACTCTTTAAGTAGTATACTATCATGCTATAAATAAGAATTTTTGCCTCATTCCAGCCATCTTACATCTTTTCTTTTGTTCATGTTTTTTCTTTATCACTCTACTCTTTTCCTTCAGTCATGATATCTTTCCTTTCATTGTTTTAAATTCAACTCTTCTTCATGGATGTAATAGCAATTAAAACATCCATATTAAAACTGGCAGTCAGGACCTGTGAGCAATGAAAGTGCAGACCCAAATAATTAAAAACATAAGGATTTAACATTCTGAATCTTTGTAATGAAGAGCGATATCAGCATTGTCACAAATGTCAACCACTTAATCTAGTTTCAGGCCTTTATCATAAATGTGTTCCTTGTCAAGAGAAAGTATCTAGAATGCAATGAGAATCAGGTATTTTTTTCAGTGGCTCAAAATTAAAATCCTTTACTTTTGTTGGCATTTTGGAATTTTAGACCACCGTAATCCTGTACCTGCTATAGGAGCAGGGATATCTGAACATTTTTAGTCTATAAAGTACATATCACTATGTTTATATTCCTCTAAATTGCAAGGGAGGTAAAAGGACTATTTATCAAGTTATTTTCTGTCACCTTGCTTGATGTAGAACCTATAGTAGAAAGCCAAAACCCCAAGTTATTCTATAGTAACTGTAACACATTCTCATAACAAATGTTACGTTTATGGAACTTTGTATTCCTTTCCTATCACCTGTCAAGTGACATAGTATCACAAACCTCATGGATTTTATAGAAGGTGGATGTTAATTATACCACTGTGACTTTAACAAATTAAGCCACAGCCATTTCTATTGTCTATTCTTTAAACTATCATTAGCTTTAGTGAAAGTGGAGAATGGTCAGCCAGTCACACTACTAAATGTTTAAACTGAATGAGATTATGTTTTGGCTTCAAGATGGGTATTCTTACGACGAAGTGAAGACATCACAAAATAAATTTATTCTCCTTGTGTAGATACAGAAGAGCAAGATCTGTATCCATTCCTCTGATAAATGACTGTGACAAAAGAGTGGAATGACACAAAGAGAAGCAATTCCTTTTGCAGTGAGAGGTCCCAGTTCTGCAAATTGATGTGTGTAGCCATAAAGTGTTTTTCAATGCTCGGCAAAGAAAAGCATTGAACTAAGTACCACATACATTTCTACAGACTTTATAATCCATGGTAATGGTCTATACTTTTATAGCACAGAATTAGCCAAAGCACTGGCAAAAACAGTATAGACTTAATTAGGCAGTACTTGAAATAAATGAACATTGTAATGTATAAATTACATACCATGTGCATTCAAATTCTCATTAATGCCTCTAGGACTCTGAAAAGTTGCAGAACAATACATTTAATGGAATTTCCCACTGTTATGCTTTGCTTTACAGAATGGTGTGGCAACCTCAATGATTTTTTTTAATGCTGTACAATAATTGTCTAATGTCAGAAAAAAGTTAGTCATGAAATTGTTTATCTATGTTATGTGAACAAACCAGGGATACAAAATACAACTTATTGCAACAAAATACAGGTGAGCAGCTGTCAATCCTCTAACTGAGATGCAATTCACTGTGCCCTTTGGTCTAAAAACCCAAGACTTTAACAAGAGCATTAAATGATCAGCTCCACTACTACTATACCTAGGACAAGGAAAAGGATCCTGCCTACCCCACTGAACTTCCCTACTTCCAACATATAATTCACCCACATTTTTCCACTCATTCATAGTCTTTTCTGAATTCCTCCTCTTGATCTTCTTCCATATGCTTTCCTATATTCAGAAGTCCTTATCTAATTGGTCTATTATAGCTTCAGCCAGTCCTTTCACATTAAGTCCCTCTTAAAATATGCCATGTCCAACACACCTATACTTTTCTTTCGGGGGTTGAGGTGGGGGATAGGCTTCGTCCACAGCATCTAACAAGCCATCACAGACATTACAAAATATGTGTTACAACCAGTGCTTTTTTTTGCGATGGTATGCAGCGGCATGGAGTACTGACAATTTTTTGCTGGCCCAACTGCCCAGCTGGGGGTGGGGAGCTAGAGTCAGGAGGGGAAAAGAGTACCAGCACCTTTCTTGCTTTCTTTCAAAAAGCACTGGTTATAGTTAAATGCTCATCCAAGCTCCTTCCTCGCCCCACACATTTCCCCAGTCCTTAGAGCAGTGTTTCCCAGCCAGTGTGCCATGGCACACAGATGTGCCCTCAGGCATGAGCAAGTGTGCCATGGAATTTTTTGAAAAACTACTCAGAGTGCTGGACTGGCTAATGAATACTCATGAGTTCATTTGGAGACCAGAGGGTGGTGTGTCTCAAAAAAAATTAAAGGTATCAAGGTATGCCACAGCAGAGAAAAGGGTGGGACCCACTGCCTTAGATTCTTAGACTGTGAGCCACTGAGGGGGCAGCAATAGGTTTAATGGACAGTAATGCATTGAATTTGAAGTTAGTAGACTTAGGGTTTATCCTTGATTCTGCCACTGAGTATTGTGTGACCTTGAGTAAATCACTTCACCTATGTTTCTAATCCTTCCCGATTATTTATCTATTAAGCTCCTGGGACAGGATCTGACTTGCATGCTTTGTGCAGTATCTTAACTGAGGCCTCTAGATCCAACTTTCAAAATAATTATAATAATAAACACTTCAGGGCAAGGCCCATGATTTTATTTTTGTCTGTAATATGCTCTGCACTCCTCTTTCATTTTATTTGTGTCTGTAATATGCTCTGCACTCCTCTTCTGCTGGTTGATAAATAATAATAAATCTTACGCTACTATTACATCCAATGGATGAATCTTAATAAACATGTTTAGTCATACGTTCCTAGAGTTTTAGCCAATGTGCTGATAGTCATGCCATTCCCACATTGCCATTCTGCTCATTTGGTTATAACATAGAAACCCCCTCCCACCACAATCTTGAGGGAGAGATCTTCAAAGTTGCTGCACACACTTACATATATTCATTCATTTTCCACACACATAGATTGTGTAAACATGAATACATATTGTGCATGCAAGCATTATGTCCATGGTTAGGCACTTACACTGCCATGTGCACAGGAATTAGATATTTTCTTAACATATGCAGATTAGGCATTCACAAATTCATGCCTGAAACAGAACATGCTCAGAAACTTGTAGTTCTTGAGTCTCTGCTAAATATATGACAACTGAACAAGGTTTATGTACACAAACATCATCATCTTGACTCATTCTGATCTGTGATTGGGCAGAATTTTGTAGTGGCCACACCACTTTTCACTCTAGTTATTTTGCTGTAGCACTTCTTATTACCTGCTTCCCAGTTTTCTGTCCTTTTTCCTGGGACATTCTTTTGGCAAGATATTTTCTTCTAGTAGACCTTCACTTTTTCTGACATGTCATAGATTTTGTTTCCAGCACTAAAGGAGCCTCTTATTTATTTATTTAAATACAAGTTATCAATAGCATTCCTTCACATGGTCAATAGTTTGATTTATGCCTATGACCAAGAAAAAGATACCTACTCTTGAAAGTCCCATTTTTAACAAGTTTCTTTGGGAAGAGTCTGAGAGGATTAAATATTGTACATAGATGGGTAATGATCATAGCTTAAAGCAAAAATAGAGACTTTATGTGTGTATATGTATTTACACACCCACACCATATCTCAAATAAACAATTTATCTAATTGCTACTGTTATGTTTTGTTGTAGTATCTGAGATATTATTAAAAAAACATATAGTTCGATATCAATTAGCTTGAAAAACCTCATCAAGGTTTGTGTCCTTCTAGCAAGTGTTCTCCCTCTAGATTCTAAATGCCTCTATTGTTACAGTTGCACGAAATCATTGCAATAAAGAAAATATGGCTATTGATTTTGCTTTCCCTTGGGGCAAAAAGATGTTTAAAACAAAGATTTAATTAAAATACCTCAATGTTAGTTTCAGTTCAGCATGCCACAATAAAATATATTTATGTATCTTAGTATTCTACCATCATAAATATCAATTAAATTCTCCCTGGCTACATCTGGAATCAAAGACATTCCAACAAGTTTATTTTCCAATACTTCTAAGATTTCTGTAGGCTAAGCAAGAGGAGTGTGGTTGCCCATGTGTAAGGAACTTAACTCTTAGAAAAGATGTTGACACTAAGCCAGCATGAAGTAACTGCTTTTTAGGGAAAACAAGCTTCATTTTTGGTGGTGAGTCTCACTGGGGGGAAGGGACTGGTTGTTTGGTGGGGGTTTGGGTTTTTTCTCTCCAGAATGTTAAAACAATTTGCCAGTTTATGGAAACTTCCCTATACTCATGAAGAAATGTTACTTGAACTTATCTTTAATCCTCACCAAACCCTACAGAAAATATGTGGTCACTTGACTCCTCAAGGTACATTTTCACCCATTTTTAATGTTGATTTTATGTTCAAAATAATATCTTTTTTATTAGATTGATTTTAAAAAATCCACACCTTTACAAGCAAGATCCCCCATTGGGTTTTCCCCCTGATCATTCAATTGTCAGGCAAGATTTACCCAACCCCTGGTTGGTGTGGAAAAGGTATTGAGTTCCATTCAGAGACGTGTGGATCTTTTAAGAGCTATATGATTTCTTCAGGTATGTAGGAAACAAGTGCTATTCATGTAAAAAACCCCAAGTTCCACACTGGGCTCCCTTTCTACAATAAGCTAGCCTTGGAACCTGGGAGTTACAGACTGAATACTTTTGAGGATCTGGCCATTGGGTATTGTTCAATGCAGTGTTGCAAGAGCTAACTACCTTTGCAAATCTGGATCTTTGCCATTATTTGGCTACCAAGTGTGCTCATTTATGGTACCACAAATAATCTCTTACTACCATTTTACTAATTTATAAATTAAATCCGTAAAGTTGAAGTGCTGTAACTGAACTTGTTAACTCAATGAACTTTCAAGATTGATTATATTTACAGAATGCTGGCAGCGCTAATCATCTTTCCTCATACAGTATGGTGGGGAAAAATTAAAACTGAGTAGGGCTAGATTTCACTATGGATTTAACTTCAAATACATATAAAGTGCTTGAAAGGCCATAAACATGAATATTAGAATGCATTTTACCAGCCACATTAAAGATAAGGTAAGTTGTGTTGCGTGATGAAGTGTTTCCTTTCCCCACTTCTCAATGTGCTATATTTTACATTTCATTTAATGGCCCCTCATTCTTGGGCTCTAGATAAAGACAGTCTGTATTCTGTTCATTATTATATATTTTATCATTCTTTTCCATTGCTCTTCATATGAAAACTTTTCTATGTCCTTCATGATTTTGTCATCATTCTCAGAACCCAGTCTAATTCTGCAATGTTCTGTTTTAAGTTGAAATGACCAGTACTCCACACAGGATACCAGAAAAGGTGCACCATTTATTTATATAGAAACTAGAGCTGGTTGAAAAGTTTCCACCAAAAGAGTTGTACTAAAAATGGTTAAATCAACATAATTAAAATATTTCATGAGATTGAATGAATTTTGCCAAAAAATCAGGAAAACATTTTAATAAAGCTGAAATGAAGTGCTTCAAGCTTACTGTTCCACCTCTATTGTAGAAAGTCATCAAATAAAGTAGTTCAATCATGTCAAAATGTTTTGGTTTTTTTTAAGAAATTAACCGTTTGCTCTGATTCAGGATGAAAGAAAAATTTGAAATGCTGGAAATTCCTGAAGAATAGAAATACTCAGTTTTGATGAGCTCCAATACTAGCATAATATTCTCTATCACTCTATTTCTTTTGTTATGCACCTTAACAATTTGCTTGGCTTTTTGACTACAAATGAGCTGAGGTCTTCACTGAGCAGTGCAGATTTTATGCATGGATCCCTTTCCTGAGTTAATATAGCAAATTTAGAACCCTGTAAAGGTGTAGGGGTCTATTCCTTCCCTGCTACCCTCCCAGCTGCTGGTGCTGTGTGTTATGCATTGCAATCACCAGTGATGATCTTCATTTGCCATCATCATGTCCAGTCACCTAACTAGGTTAGGTGCCTCGGAATTTCTTCAGTCCTTTCTATACTTCACCAACCTGAATAGCTTTGCATCATTCATAGATTTTGCTACTTAATTGCCCATCCCTGTTACAGCTCATCAGCAAACAAGGCACCTATTATTATACTTCCCTTGAGGCACCCTGCTGTGAGCCTTGTGCCACCCTGAAATTTATCTATTTCTTCTTTTTCTTTGTTTCCTGTCTCTGCCAGTTTTTTGACCTGATTTCCAGGTACATCATTGGGAGCTCTTTCAGAGGTAGTGGATCAAGTCTCTTGTCCCCTATATAAAAGGACCTCTTTTTTCAAAGATACTAAGCACCTAAAGCATCACCTGAAGTCACCCACTTCAACCACTTTTATTTAGAGGACTAAATATGGATCTATGGGTAAAATGTTATAAAGTTCTTAAGTCCCATTTTCAAAAAATGGATTTAGAAATCAAGGAGCCCAGATTTAACTGCAAGTAATTTGAGACTTCGGTTCCCTAAATAAACTCATGCAACAAATAAAATTTGTTGGTCTTTAAAGTGTCACAGGACTGCTTGTTTGTTTAAATGACTTTAGTTGCTTTTGAAAATGTTACCTGAAGAGCCTAAGGGCTTTCTATATGGAAGGTTTATTGAGGTAAATCTGGGTGCAAATCTATAGCACTCTAGCCTAGTGCACACTACACATCTATGTGTACACTGCTGTTGTGCAGAAAAAGCTCCCTACTGCACTTTGACATACAGTTCTTTCAAATAGGGGTCATGTGGACCTTGTGCAGCTGGTGCACTGTAAATTAATACCCCAGGTTACCCACATGATAAAACAGCCCTCTTACTGAGGTTTGAAAATGCTGGCTTCACTTACTTGTAAATTGTTTCTGTAATCACCATTCTGTCTGTTCCTATTTGTGACATTAAAGCTGTAAAATGGACATCTTTGTGATGCTGTCATGACTGTAAATCTCGGCTTTGAAAATGTACACAGATTATAAATCAACACCTTTCGACTTTTTAACCAAAAATACATCGGAACTGTTTTTGAAGGAATATTTAAGATATGAAATTTCACACAAACTATAAGTCCATTGCATAGCTATTAAATATGCCTTCCAGGTCCTTTATGACCACTTTGTTCTTTCCTTGATTGTATTATTTATTCATCCATTGACAATCTATGCAAAAGTATCATGTATCATAGTTTACCAAAAAGTCACTTTATCTTATCTCAGGACAACCAGAGCTCAATAGTTGAGGCTTTGCTGATGGTTGGCAATGTTACTGAAATCTCTTCAAACCCTAGTCTTCTGTGATTCCATGATTCTATATAAGAAACTGTGGCTTTAATTTTTCAATATACCTAACTGGCTCAGTAAAGTTTTGAAAGCATTCAAAAATACATTTTGGAATCTACATTTGGAGAGTTGCTTGAATTTTTCATTTTATATAAATATGAAATGGATCCATGCTTATAAATCTTATATTTTCAGGTTGTTTAACACTCTAAAGACATTCTTGTTTCATTTTTGCAGACAATAGTTCCTCATAGCAGGCACAAGATGACATCTTGTGGCTGTTCATAAACTAAGTTATAAACCAAGATTCTATAGGCCCAGTATTTTTGTCTTTACTAGAGCAAAATCTTCCATTGACTTCATTAGGAGTCTTGCCTAAGTGTTGTCTGAAGGACTAAACCCTATATTGTTTGGAGTTTACCAATATGTAGGGAATGCATTTTCCATACATGCTGTCTTCTCTGGAGGGGACATTGTATTTAGTAAATGATGACTGCAAACAAAACAATCTGAAAGACGATTCAGGGAGGCTGGGAACCCCTTCACTGTTTATGGTTTCAGTCTCTCAAAAGCCTGTAGCAGATTGTAAGTATTAACAAGAGATCCTAAGATGCAACAGTTTCCATGTGCACTATTGACAAGAAGAACTATACTATCTACATAAAAACTAAATATTTACAAACATGATTCCAAAATAAAAACAAAACTATTCACTATGTGATACTCATTTTTTGTTGTTGCTACGTTTGTTCATTTTTAGTAGACATTCATACCTCCATGTTTCTAAATATGACTTGTAAGTCTGCTGGGATTCTTTCTTCTAATTCAGCAAGAATGGATCTTAAAGTTTGTTTAACTAAGAATGTCTCTCTCCAGAAGTCTTCAATATTTTTAACTCCACTATCCTACATGTCCAGCTCCACTACTCCTCTTTGGCTTTAACTAAACTACTTGGGCATTAGTGCTTAACTTTCCCTGTACTAAGACCCACTTTTTTCATTTAACAATATGGGAAGGAGAACAGTGACCAATATGCCATACAATATTAACAAGCTCTTCCCGCTTCTGGCAGATGGTTAGGAGCCTGTTCTGAGCCCCAGTCACTTGTTGCTTCCCTCAGAACTGGATCAGGACCTGGGGCGGGGCAGGGTGTAGGGATTGTCTACACTGGAGACAGTGTAGACCTACCCTTAAGTCGACTTAACAAGGTCAACTTTAAGTCGACTTAAAAGTTGACCTTGTTAAGTTGAGTTAAAAGAGCCCTCTGTGTAGACATAGCCTGGGAGAGCACACATACATACAGACAAAATCAGAAAGCCTCCCAATCTAGAAGTAGTGAGAGCTTTGGAGGATGGGAAAATAATTCACTGCTATTATGGCAAATTGAAGAATTTGATCTGATTTCTACAAAAGGAAATTAAATGAAATCCAAAAAAACTACAATAAGAAAGAAAGGTATAAAACAATCAAATGCACAACTATGAAATGGGAAATAACTGACTAGTTGGTAGTAGTCCTGAAAAGAATCTGGTCTTATAGTGGATCAAACAGGAATATAAGTTAACAGCATGAGATAGTGGAAAAGGCTAATATTATGGGGTGTATTACCAGAAACATCATAGTAGGTAACTTTTCCATTTTTATTAGCATTGATGAGCCTCAATGGCAGCACTGTATCCAATTATTGGCACCACTCTTCAATAAAGATTTTAAGTTTGTTTAACTGTCTCAAGACATTCATGTCTGATTTTTGCAGGCATAATAGTTCCTGATAGCAAGCATATATAGTGATGTCTTGTGGCTATTCAGTAAAAAATTTAAAACCCAGCTTCTTGAAGAAAGTCTAGAGGAAAGCAACAAAAATGATAAAAAGTTTAGAAAAACCTGATCTATGAGGAAAGGTTAAAAAAAATGGTCAAATTTAGTTTTGAGCACGGAAGACAGAGGGCAGCTGTTAACAGTTTTCAAATATATTAATAACTGTTACAAAAAGGATTGGAATCAATTGTTCTCTATGTCCATTGAAGTTAGGACAAGGAGTAATGGCCTTAATTTGCAGCAAGGAAATATAGGTTAGATAGTAGGAAAATCTTTCTAACCATAAGGGTAGATAAGTTCTGGAATAAGCTTCCAAAGGACGTTGTAGAAGCCCACTGCTGAAGGATTTTAAAAACAGATTGGACAAACATCTGTCATGGATGGTGTAGGTTTGTCCTGCCCCAACACAGTGGGATGGACTTTATGGCTTGCTGAGCTCCCTTCCAGACGTGCACTTCTGTGATTGCAGATCCTCATTGCTGAGATGTAAGTGAAAGCATAGAGTGCAAGACAGTGAAAAATCAGTCTTAGTTTCTCTTCTAACAAACACCAAGTAACACCCTATTTCCCATGATTTGTTGCGGATCTGTCAGCAGTATGTGCTGATCTGTTATTTGACTTCAAAAATTTCTCTTCCGGTAGTGAAAGAGTGTTGTAGCAAGTGCCACAGCAATTTCAAAGAGCAGAAATGAAGAAACACCCACCAGAAGTTGTCCTCTCCCACACCAAGCAGCCCTAGTAGTTGTTAGGCAAGAGTACATATTAAGGAAATGAGGGGCAATAGTATGAAATAAAAGGTAAATGCTTATTTTTAAGTTATACCATCCTACGATCTTTTATTCATAGTATAAGGTCACACATTTATAAAATAGTATTTGATCTTTGCACAATTTTTGTTGACAATATATTTTAATATCTGATGAAATGCTGTTTAACAGATCTTCACTAGATACTAACAGCGGGACATTAAGCAACAAATAAAGGATAATTCTTAAAATAGAGGATAGGTGCTCACCTTAGATTCCTCAGCAGATGGGGTGAGCACCAGCTGCCCTTGTAAGTTATTGTAAATTATGTTCAAGTTCTGTTTCTTTGACAAACCTTGTTCATGGTAATTAGTGTGAGACGCTTTTCCAAGTTTTGCTAAAATAAAGATGGCATGGAAATCACTAATGCTCAGAGGGACTCATTACTGCCAAGACTATCATAATGCCTGTTGGAGAGTTTTAACAGGAAAGGTCAGGCTTTAAAACCCTTGGCAGGAACAAAATCTCTGTGCTGCTTAGGAAAAATCTAACTGCAAAAACAGCTTCTAGTTTCTGGGTTTCCTTAAGCTGTACAACAGCACATACAGTAATGCCATCAAATAGCAATTAGCATGCCCTTGCCATGGTGCCTTCATCTGGCAGCTAACTTTCATTTATCAAAGCACTCATTCTCTCAGTGTTGAACATTTAATAGCTCTTAACATTATCACAGGAAAGTACTATACATATCTCTTCCCATTGGATATAGCTATAATTATTAATTGTTTATTCTGTGCCTAAAATGTGCTAGGTGCTTTACAGAGCTACTAAAAGACATGGGGTAAGAGTGTGCTGATCTCTTACTTTGCTGCCCAGATGTAATGATTGTTTAGGTAACATTAGCCACCTAATCCTGTGCTGCTTCAGAGTCTGGAGAAGTCTCTGGTGTAATTTAGAAAGGTTTTCTGGGCTTTCTAAATCACGGCAATCTCCCCAGGCTCCCCATGGACCACAGCATTGCCCAGAATCTCCACTGGGCTTCATCGTGGGTGCCTGCCCCAGCCTCACCCTGACACACCCCTACGTCATTGAGGAGTCCTTGGAAAGCAACTTTATCTTTGTATCCTTCAGTGCCTGTCCCAGCCAAATCTGGCCCATTTATGTACTCTAAGCCCTTTTATGAGAGTGAGAATGAGGATTTAATCCATAGTTTCTACAGTCTAAGTCTGGTGATGTGATAGTAGAGAAGGGTCTCTGCCAATAGAACAAAGATCCTCTTAACTGAACAAAGCAATTGAACACGCAAATAGCAGCCCCTTACGAAAGTACAAATAAATCCAAAGCAGAACCATTTAAACAACCCTACTCTGGATTTCCACTGCTGCAACAGATCAATACCTTGGTCCTAGACAGGCTTCCACAGATTCTTATGACCTACCAAAAGAACCTTCAAACCTCAAGGGAAAAAAAAAAAAGCATACTTTTATGGGAGTAATGTCCTTTCTCCAATTAAATCTGTTAAGATAAAAAGCAAAGAAAGCAACCCATTGCAAAAGGGACTTCACAAAGACCAGGAACTGAACACCCTAAACTGCATACTCAAGAATTGGAGCAGAATTTTATGACCAAAGGATCCATCTGTGTGGCAACAAAAGCAAAATGGCTAGAAGAGTGTAACATGGAAGTCAATGAAGCTAAATTACATTATCTGAGAATCTGGCCCCATTACGGACATATTGTTATTAAAGAGAATGTTATATGTACTGTGCTATCCATACCTCATTGACAAGTAATGATATACATTTACAGATGTAAAGACTCTGTGGTGATATCCTGGCTCCACTGAAGTCAATGGAAATTTTGTCACTGAGTTCAATGAAACTCAGATTTTGGTCCAAATATAGAAAGATCTGAGCTGGATTCTTTCTGCCCTTTTAGGAACACTAACAATGAAGCTTCACCTGAAATTCGTGCAGTCTTTCTTCCCTCCTAAGTCTCTTTGGCATTTTCCCAGGCCCCGGAAAATGTGGTGTTAGCTTTAAGAGTTGCAGTTGTGGTTTTTGCAGTAATCTCCATGCCAAATTGCTTTTTTTTCCAGATGTGGCTTTGGCCATTTGTGTGCGCTTTAAAACAAAAGAAAACAGGACAGAGAATGCCATTTTCAAGCTGTTCTTCAGCACCACTAAATGTGGATTTTCATTTTCGAGGTTCTGACGCACCCTCTGCAGCTTCTTATCATTCCAATCCCACTGTGTCTGATGGAGATTAATTTATTTAGATGATATCTAAGGTCAAAAAATGTGCCAAACATTGTAAGCTGTTCAAAATAAGTATCAACATAATTCATCAAAACCTTCATTATTTGTTTTAGAAGTAGCTGATGAATATTTAAGCTGTTTGAATTTTGATTAAAAACAACAAAATGTATCAAAAGAGGAGCATGCTGAATACCATCCAAAGCATACAAAATCAAGACATGAAAAATGTTCTGTCAGTTGACATTGATGTAAATGATTATAGTTGCATGGCAGATGTTGCCACATACAGTGTGCAGTACACCATCCATTGCTCTCTTTATCCTGCTATTTTAGGAAACTCTAGAGAGTTGATTAAATTACAAAAAAGGAAACAGCTTATGTTGTAATATTGCCCATAATCTGAACTAAAATCAAATAAATTATACTTTGCTGAAGGCACCCCAAAATAGATGGCTTGCAATTCTGAACTGTGCTAAGACTGTGCTAAGTTGGCTGCAACATTTATCAGAATGCAAAACAGCAGCAACGGTAAAAGCAAAATCATACTACCTTGAACAGCTGAGAGAAGCTGACCCCAATACTACCAGCTACTCTTTGCATCAGTTTAGACATGGGAAACCACAAGGTCAACCCTCCAGCCTTCAGAAGTTAACCTCTATACAAGACCACCCAGATCGGGTGAACTGGTTTGGCCCAGCTTCTTTAAAAATGGCTGCAAAACAGGAGCGCCCCTGGCCCAGAAAAAGACCAAGGGTTTGGGTGCCTGGACTTGGGGCTCATGCGTTTTAAGCATGCTGCTGCTGCAGCAGACCCAGAGCTCCGGTGCTCAAGCCCCATAAGCCCAGTGCCAGCAACACCCCTGCTGCCAGATGACCACTCCCCACTAGTATCTATTGTGGGTTCCACTGGTTCATCAGAACCCCTGTTTTATAATCAAGGACCAAGGAACTGGAACCACATCCCCCCAAATAAACAGCCAACAAATATGCAACAATTTCCTCCTCCCGTCCCCCAAAGAATTATTTAAGCCATTAGATGTTCATGGCAACAGTCTAACTGACTTCCTGCTTAACCAGTAATTAACAGACATGTCAGACGTTAAGGTCAGAAGGGACCATCATGATCTCCCTTCCTGTACATTCCAGGTCACAGAACCTTCCCCACACACTCCTGTAATAGACCCATAGCTTCTGGGTGAGTTACTGAAGTCCTAATCATGATTTAAAGACTTCAAGTTGCAGACAGTCCACCACGAATACTAGTTTAACCTTTAAGTGACCCAGACTCCATTCTGCAGAAGCAGACAAACTCCCTTCCCTCCAGGGTCTCTGCCAAGGAAACCTTGTGATCAGATAGACCACATTCATCCAACTATGGCCCACGGGCTAGACTCCAGTCTGCCAACAGCTGTTAGTTGGCATGGAGTGATGCCTGGAAGCTAGAAGAGCCCTAGGAGATTTTTAAATGCCCCACTGCAACACAGCTGACCATATCACCCTGAGTGAAAGATGGCAGGATTTTGACCATTAGAACTGCAGGCAGGTGAAATGAGAGAGAGTAAAAGAGGGATCAGGCCCCCTCTGGTTCTGAGCTGAGAAAGAAAGGGAGCTGGGAAGGGGGAAAGCAATAGGATATGGCCAAGTACAGGGCTGGCAGGGCAAGGGGAAGCCAGGGGGTGAGAAAGGGGAAATATGGGGACCAAGGGACAAGTGGAGCCAGGATGGAAAGTGGGGTGGAAGGAGGAAGGTGGGCACGATCAGCTAGGTGCAGGGCCAGCAGAGGAACAGTGCTGAGAAGGGAGGAAGATGTTTGGGAAAAGGGAAGGTGGTGAGCTCAAAGGGAAGGGGAGGAGGGTTCCAGGCTGGGAAGGTGATCTGCAGGCAGACAGTGAGGTCAGGAGGGAGGGAAGGAGAAGAGAGGAAGGGGCAGGGAGGATGGTGATGGGGACGAGGCAAGATACAGGGCCAGGAAGGAGGAAAGAGACTGGGAGGGGAGAAATGTGATCAGACCTGCAAGTGTTTAGGGCCAGGAATGAGGAAGAAGGTGTTGAGGACCAGGCAAGATGTGGAGTGGGAGAGAAAGGGGGCTAGCTGAGAGGGGAGGAAATTGATTGGACCTGTGAGGTGAGAGGCCAGGAGGGGTAAGGGAAGTGGCAAGCAATGAGGTACAGGGCTGGGGAAGGACATCTGTGCTGGCGGAGGGGGGCCAGGTCAGGGAAGGAGCGGGGATGCTGCTGTATTGCAGCCCATGCTTCTTTGCCACTCCTGCTCTGCCCTGCTGGCTATTTTAAGTCAACTTCACAAGGTCAACTTTAAGTCAACCTTGTGAAGTCAACTTAGGGGTACGTCCACAATAGTAGATATACCCAGGTCCTGGGCTCAGGCCTGCCCCTGCCCCGCCCTGGGGTGTGACTTGGCTCCGGGGCCTCAATCCAGCCCTGGGGCCCAATGCAACTCCTGCCACTGCCAGCAGGCAGCTGGAAGCTGGATCTAGCCCTGAAGCCCCTTGCTGCAAGTGGCAAGGGGCTTAGAGCCAGTCCCAGTTGCCCGTGGCAAGCAGTGCGGAGCCAGATCCAGCCCTGAGCTGCATGCTGCAGGTGGCAGGGGGCTCAGAACTGGCTCCTGCCACAAGCAACAGGGGCTAAGAGCCCAATCTGGCCAGATCCGGACCTGATCCACTTGCCGCAAGGGGCATGAGGCTCAGACCTGGCTCCAATCATCACCAACACCTGGGAGACAGCCCAGTGACCTAGCCTAGTCAATTGCACAGGCTACTCCTGAGATCACTTAAGTCGACTTAATAAATTCCAAATGTGGCCCTGGAGTTGCTTAAATTGACTTAAGACTGTTTAAGTCGACTTAAGCCTCCAGTGTAGACATAGGCTATGCTCCTCCAAGCCACCCTACTACTCTCTTGCCCTGCTCCCACTCCCTTGCCATGATCTCCATGTTCTCCCCTGCCACCCCACATGGCCACCCTTGCCCTGCCACACTAAAATACCACCCCATACCTCCCTTCCCTTGGCATCTTTGCTCTGCCATGCTCCCCACACCAACCCATATGGCCACCTCTGCCCTCCCTTGCCTTGCTATGCCTCCTTGCTGTCTGTACACATTGACACTTCCTGAAACAAAATAAAGAGAAGCCCTTTCCCAGCTCTCACAAAATGTGCTTTTATTAATAAGTGAAACTTGTGTATAGTTGTGAAAGTGACATATAACTGTAGGGAGGATGGATAGTCTTAGAAATTGTGTTTAGGTATGAAATCTAAGATTCTGTTTTATAGAACTAGACTGAGTTGTAAACTAGTTTTATTTTACTATTTAATTTAAATTAATAAGATCAATTTCTATGCCTTATCGATACAAAATTTGCTCACTACCCCCTCCCCCCCAAGAAAATATTGCAATGTGGCCTCTCATGCTAAAAGGTTGGATGCCCCTGAATTAGACACTGAGCAAGGCCTATCAGCATTTGGGAAATAATTTACTGTAATAACACAGAACTCTCTCTGCCTAGTGTGCCATCACACATCATTGGAGATAGTTGCTGCTACCAGTCACAGATCAGCTGCATGCCATTATAGGCAGGTCTCATCACATCATCCCCTTCAAAATCTTATCAAGATCAACCTTGAAGTAAATTAGGTTCTTTGCCCCCACTGTTCCCCTTGTAAGACTGTTCCAGACTTTCACTCCTCTTATGGTCAGAAATTCTGACCTAATTTCAAGCTTAAACTTGGTGATGGCTAGCTGATAGCCATTTGTTCTTGGGACCATACTGGCGTTTAACTTAACTCCTCTCCCTCCATGGTATTTCTTCTTCTGATATATTTATAGAAAGCAAGCATATCTTCCCTCTCCTTTCTTTTGATTAGATTAAACAAGCCAAGCTTTGACTCACCTCTCAAAGTAGGTTTTCTATCCCTTGGTCATATTCGTAGCTGTTCTCTGCCCTTGTTTCATTTTGAATTCACCTTTTCTAAACACGGGAGTCCAGAACAGCACATCTCTTCAACCAGGGATCCATTTCCAAGTTGAAGCTGCCTTAACTCTATGGCTGTGTCCACACGTCTTTTTTATTTTGAAATAACACAGGTTATTTTGAAATAAAAAGATTACGTCCAGATGACGTTTTCTTATTTTGAAATGATGGACTCCATCATTTCGAAATAAGAGGTGTTCTTTCAGAACATCTTAAACCTGGTTTGCTATCGAAATGGCCGTTATTTCGAAACCATTGTTTTGAAATAAGGCCATTTGGACATGTTGTTTCAGAACAAATGGTTCCAAAACATTTGACATTCCTCCCAGGGTGCTAAGCACCCTGGGAGGACGTACCACCAACTCAGCACCCTGGCCAGGGTGCTGAGGGGAGACCTATGGCAGGTTATGGGGGGCTGCCTCCAAGCCCAGCAGGGAGCCCCGTGGTGGGGTGCCAGGCACCCAGCTCTTCCTACCACAGGAGCTGTTCCCAAGCCCCGGGCAGAGGTGTGGGGGCAGCCTGCTCTCCCCCCCACAGGGGCTCATGGCAACCCCCTTAGCGGGGTGCTGGGGCCCAGCTTTTCCCCACTGCCAGGGCTGCAGCTGTTGGGAGCTGGTCGGACCCGACTCCCCAGCACCCTGGGGGCTGATCAACTGTAGCCACAGGGAGCCGGGTCCCACCGGCTCCCCAGGCCCCCGG
Source organism: Podocnemis expansa (assembly GCA_007922195.1). Classification (NCBI taxonomy): domain Eukaryota; kingdom Metazoa; phylum Chordata; order Testudines; family Podocnemididae; genus Podocnemis; species Podocnemis expansa. Next base: position 12,593,932 of record ML681966.1, on the reverse strand, counting down.
GCTCAGCCCTGGCAGTGGCTGGGAGCCCTGCAGCTCAACCTGCCGCCAGCTTCAGGGGGCTGCAGCCCCCGTGGGGTGGCCTCAGCCTGGACGGCTCACCCTGCCACCAGCTAAGGGGGTTCACCCCGCCACCCGAACTCTGGCCACCCTGCAGGGGCTGCAACCCCCCGAAGCTGGAAGCGGGATGAGCCGCCGGGGCTGCGGCCACCCCGCGCCCCTTGCAGCTTTCCCGACCTCGGCAGTGGAGCCTGGGGGTACTGCGGCTCCCCAAGCCGCTTGCCCAGAGGACAAGCAGCTTGGGGCACCCCCAGGCTCCTGGCAAGCCCTCTCCCCCCCTCCGCCTTGGTTGGTGGCAACATGGCCCAGAAGGAGCCATGTTGCCACACCTCCCAAGGTGCCCCTCTCCTGAAGCAAAATAGCAGGTCCACACATAGAACCTGCTATTTCACTTTCAGGTTTGCCGTTATTTCAAACTAAGTTTTTTTTAGTTCAAAACAAGCGGTTTTGAAATAAAGGTTCTATTTCAAAATAAGTCATTTTGGAATGACTTATTTCAAAATAAAACCTTGTGTGTAGACATAGCCTATAAGACTAAATAAAAGATTTTTTCCCATTACTCCTTGTCTGTATGTCATGAATTACTTGACCACACGTTACCTTCCCCCTGCTCCCAGGATTTATGTCTCATTCAACAGATAGATTGGATAGTCAACAAGGTAGGGTTGCAGTGTGTGAGACTACTTTGTGGAACAGCCTTGCATAGTTAAGGGAAGAGTTGGATGCTTTCAGTGTCTGATGTATGGGGCCACACACTGAACTCTGAAAAATAATATGAAATTTTGAACAGCTTCTTCATTCGTTGGAAGTCTGCATCCTACATATCGAGTAAGACAGCAGTCCTTTTCAGAGGGGTGAGGGGGAAGCATGCATTAAGGCCCAGATTTTTCAAAGCATCTGAGGAAGTGGGATCTTCTCCCACAAAAGCTCATGCAAAAAATAAATCTGTTAGTCTTAAAGTGCCACACAACTGCTTGTTGTTTTTTTACTGGACTAGACTAACACGGCTATCCCTTTGGAAACTGACCAGAGTTTTAAGGCTATTTAGGCACTGTTGTGCTCTGCACTGCAAAACGTAGCTGATCCAGAAAGCTAAATTTCATTTAGAAGCCAATGTCCCATAGATAGTCAATGAGGAATTATGCTCTGAAGTGCCTAAATCCCATATTAAAATGAGATTTAAGCTTCTACATCAGTTAGGCACAGCAACACTTAAATACCATGGAAAAATCTACCCATGTGGTGAATGATGATGGAAGGTTTCTGCTAAACAGGAAGAATGAAAGAATCAGATGTGCCCCAATAATTAATGCCACATAGCTCTTATATAGCACTTTTCAATCATAGAGTCCAAAGAATACTAAAAGGACATCAGTGTCCCTATTTACACATGTGGAAAAGGAGTCACAGAGAGGGAGAAGAGATGAAGACAACTTGGTTTCCCCTCAGGCTGAAGTTGCCATCACCCTGGTGTTCTCTCTGTATTAAGCAGTCATTCTCCATATTGTACATTCCAGGAGCATGAGAAGTAACCATCGCATCAGCTGGTCCCAATAATCTGCTCCACTCCTCACATTTCACAAATCTGGCAATTAGACTGAGGGTCCCACACCAAGATATACTTCGGCAATGGAGGGCTGCACTGCCGTCTCTAGGATTATGACTTTATTAGTTTTACAGACTGTCCTGTGGAGCACACACCGTCCTGTGTTACCTTAGAGGATTAAAACAACTATGCTTGTCCATTGTATGAATCTTAATGCTCCTATAGGTTTTTGAAGGTGCAAAGTGCTTTGTAAGGGCTAATACTGTATTTATTTAATAAAGCAAATGGTGTGATACTGTAATTTAATTGTGCTATGTGTGTAGTGACATCCTCACCTAATTAGCAGAAACATAGTCATCTGCAGAGGGTTTCCTAGCCATTAGTAAGAATTGGTGAAGATCTACTGTATTGTGTCTGTTTTAATAGATAAATTAGCTTAGTGGAACTCTGAGGGCACTGCTGTTCATGTGCATTTTGTCACTTGCACATTTGGAAGCAATATTTGGAAATTCAAATACACAAATGTGAGGAATTGCAGAAGTTGTCCCACACTGAATCACCAAGCTGCTATTTCAAATTTAATCATGTGAAATTAGGGACATTTGCACATGCCTACTTTTGCTTACATATAACCAACATGCCAGGGGCAATCACTGGCTACATGTCTAACCTGTCATGTTCATGTGGAAATAACCTAAGGAGATATGTGTATTTGAGGTACACTCAGAGCAATTTATGTAGGCATATATGCATGCCTGATTTTTAATTCTGGGCCACTGTGTATAGTATGTTCAATGTCTAGCTAGATTGTTTTATGTAATAGAGACTGTATTGTGGCCAATTACAGAATATACCCTAGTCTTTTTTCACCGGTAAGTACAGACAGATCATGAACAAGTCACCTCCTGCCTTCTTCTAGATAAACTAAATAGATCCAGCTTTTCAAGTTTTTCACTGTAAGGCAGATTTCCCTGCTTGCAAATCACTCTTACACCTCGTTTCTGAACTCCATGCAATTTTCAACATTTTTTTTTTGAAGTGTGGATACCAGAACTCTACCAGTATTTCTACTCCTACTTGATATTTTGGGTTAGAAGGGGAATTCTGCTCACTGCATATCTGTGTTTTAGCTTTTAAATTTTAGATCCCCTGCCATTGACTTGATGAGCACTGTCAGAACTTGGCTGAGCTTATGTACAGATGAACAATCTAACAGTCATAGAGATTTAGGCACGTTGGGGACCTTAAGAGTGGAAACAAGTTCATACAGGGTTAGTTGATATAACTGAGTCATGATTTCATGAATGCCAGCACCCCCCAAGTTCCCTTTAGGGTGTTTGAATTCTTGAATGTAACGGTGCAACAGCAGATTTTCTTATGCAATGTTTGCTTTTAGAAGCCTTGTATGGTACCATTGCTGTACTTATCCCGTAGCATAATTCTTTTATCTGTAATTGTGAAAACATACCATGCTGTATCTCCAGTGAAAAGACATATGATTAATCAAATACAAGAACATTTGATTAATACTAAGTTGAGTGAAGCTGACAGGTATTAACAAGAATACACCAAAGGCTATAGCTACTTGGATAAGGTAAATTCAATTTAAATGTACACAGCTGTCCAGATGTGCCCCCATTGCACTACAATAGGCTACACTGCATTGCTGAATGCATTTAGTTAGTTTGGATCACTGAATTTCTATTCCACAAAGTTCAGTTAAGAAAAAAGAAAGACAAACCTTAAAACATGCAGAATTCCTATTATGAAATATCATAGCCCCATCTTGTGGAAATCTATGGTGTACGCACAGAAACAATAGGTTGGTAATAAAACCACAGAGTCCTGTGGTGCTTAAAGATTAAGGGTATGGCCACATGCAGCTTTTAAATCAAAATAACGCTTGTTATTTTGATTTTAAAAAAGTGTATGTCGACACATTTTTCTTGTTTCAAAATGATGAGCTACATCATTTCGAAACAAGGAAAGTTAGATCAATTCAATAAAACCTAGCTGCAAATCAAAATAACACTTGGATCACAAGCGTTATATCAAAATAATGCCGTGAGGATGTGTTATTTTGATTTAATGGCTGTTTCAATTTAACAGTTTTGCCCTTCTCCTTTCCAAGGTGCCTTTGTCTTTCTATATATGTGGTGGAGGCATGGCCGTTCCAGGGGGCTATCTTGCCACACCTCCCATGGTGCCCATCTCCTAAATCGAACTAGCAAGTTGTGTCCCTGGACATGCTAGTTCGATTTGACTTTCTAGTGTGGCCCTGTTAAATCAATTTAGCTTAAATTGATTTAATGATTTTTATAGCAACTTTATTAAATTGATTTAAGTTAAATCGATTTAACTGTCTGTGTGTGGACACATCCTAACAAATTTATCACATTAATTTTGTGCGAGAAAATCCCACTTTGGCAAACACTTTGAAGATGAGGGAACTTACAGAATGGAAGGAAAATAAATGCATGGAACTGTAACTTCCCCCATCTTCAAAGCATCTGATGATGTGGGATTTTCTCCCGTGAAAGCTCATGCAGTAAATAAAATGTTAGTCTTTAAGTGCCACAGGACTGCTTGTTTGTTTTGCTGAACTAGACTAACATGGCTACCCCTTTGGAACTAGGCTAGCAATGCATTTCTTACAGCAATCCACCTATCCCACACATACAGCTATTAACTGTAATTTCCATTCATCACCACCCCTTTCCACACTGACTGATCCATTGTCATATTATGTTTCTAGGGTCTCCCAAAATATGGGGAGAACACTGAATCTAGAGGAGTCAGAGATGAATCCATTTATCTGGATCATTCAAACATAATGGAACTTATTCCATGATATCTGGACTGGTGGAAATCTATTTAACTTCTAGTTCAGCTTTTTTGTCACAAAGATAAATGAGTCCATGCCTGAAGCTGACCTGCTATGAGGTGTTGCGGTTCAACCCTGATTTGTTGTTTCATGGTATGACTGCAGCTTAATACTAGTCCCAATAGGTTCCCAAAACAGTTCATTTGGAGCATCAATACACAAGGCAACCACTAGTTTCAAAAGTGACCTGGGTTCTTCTCCAAGAACCGTGGGGATGGAATTCTGGCATACAGGGCTTGTCTCAGCTAGCTTCCTCTGTGTGAAGTCTCCTTCTCCCACGTTCCTTCTCAGGCAGAATTCCTAGTTTCCCCAGAAGCTCAGATACCACAGTAATGAAGACTCATGAGAATACAGACATTCTGGACCAGCACTGCAGCTTTATTCTGGACTAGCATTGCAAAGTTGTCATACCATTGTAGAATGACACAATCGCTAGTACAGTTTCTGGTGCAGTTTAAAAAAAAAAAAGTGTGGTTAGTTCAGAAGAGCTCAATTTCCATTTAGTGAACCCTTCTCTTGTCCCCACATACTATATGTAAAGATCAGCGGAAAGTTGCCCACCATCGGATAAGCCAGTAACACTAAAAAGGGAGCTGCACATTCAATTTCATCCATTTCTGATAGCTTGGCATCATTTCCAAATGTGATCAAATTAAGAGGTGGGATTTTTCTCAGGCTGGTTTTAACCTTTCTCTGGGGCTTCCTGAAATGTAGTTATTTGTAACTGAAGCATCATTAGAAGTGACCTGTTCTCTAGTCTGCAAGAGAGAAGCAGATGACACAATGAAGGAGGCAGAGGAGATGCCATCCACCCCAGAGGCTGGGCAGATCACAGCCACCTCACCTAAGAGGAAACGTAGGGTAGTGGTGATTGGGGACTCACTCTTGAGAGGAACAGAGGCACCCATCTGTCACCGTGACAAGGCCTCTAAAGAGATTTGCTGCCTACCAGGTGCCCGTATCTGAGATGTAACGGAGGGATTGTCAAAAATCATCCGTCTCTCAGACTACTACCCCATGCTTCTTATCCATGTGGGTACGAATGATACTGCGAGAGGTGATCCTAGCAGATCAAAGGTGACTTCAGGGCTCTGGGAGCAAGGGTGAAGGAGTTTGGAGCACAGGGGGTGTTCTCCTCGATCCTTCCAGTCAAGGCTAGAGGCCTGAGGAGAGACAGGTGCATCCTAGAGGTGAATGCCTAGATGAGAAGATGGTGTGGTCAGGAGGGATTTGGCTTCCTTGACCATGGAGTCCTGTTTCAGGACAGAGGATTGATAGGCAGAGATGGCCTTCACCTGTCCAGGAAGAGGAAGAGCGTATTTGGGCACAGACTGGCTGACCTAGTGAGGAGGGCTTTAAACAAGGTTCAACAGGGGAAGGAGACCAACGCCCACAAGTAAGTGACAATGTGGGTGATCTGGGGGGAAGGGATGGAACTTGGGGGGTGCTGGGACTGTAGCACCAGGAATCAAAGAGAAGGTAGCTAGAACATGGGGGGGGGATCAAATAATTGTCTTAAGTGTTCTACTGAAGCCCCAATACGTGAGGAGAGTGGGGGAGGAGAACTCCAAGAAAAAAATGCAAGGAGGTTTATGTAATAGAATTGGAAATCAACATGACAAAGTAGGGCAATCAGCTGGGTGCCTATACACTAATGCGAGGAACCTGGGAAATAAGCAAGAAGAATTGGTAATACTAGCACAGACAAGGAACTATGATATCATAGGAATAACAGAGACATGGTGGGATAGTCTGCACGACTGGAGCTCTGCCATGGATGGGTATAAACTGTTCAGGAAAGACAGGCAGGGAAGAAGATGGGGAGGAGTAGCGTTATATGTAAAAGAGCTCTATGACTGCTCAGAGCTCCATTATGGAAGTGGAAGCATGCCAGTAGAAAGTCTGTGGGTTACACTGAGAGGGGAAAGCAACAAGGGGGATGCTGTGGTGGGTGTCTGCTATAGACCACCAGACCAGAAGCAGGAGGTGGATGAGATGTTCTATGGATAACTAGCGGAAGCTTCTAGATCACAAGCCCTGGTGCTGATGGGGGACTTCAATTACCCTGACATCTGCTGGGAGGCCAATACAGCAGTGCATGGGCAATCCAGGAAATTTTTAGAGAGTGTTGGGGATAACTTTCTAGTACAAATGCTAGAGGAACCAACTAGGGGCCTTGCACCTCTCAACCTGCTGCTCACAAACAGGGAAGAATTGATCAGGGAGGTAGAGGTAAATGGCAAACGTGACCATGACATGGTTGAGTTCAGAATGCTGATTAAAGGAAGGAAGGAAAGAAGCAAAACAAAAACCCTGGACTTCAAAAAAGCAGATTTAGGCTCCCTCCGGGAACTGATGGGCAGGATCCCTTGGGAAGCTAATCTGAAGGGGAAAGGAGTCCAAGAGAGTTGGTTATATTTTAAAGAAACCCTGCTAAGGGCACAGGAAGTTGCCATTCCAATTAGGAGAAAGAACAAACATGTGAGGCAGCCAGAATGGCTTAGCCGAGAACTCTGCTCTGAGCTTAAGCATAAAAAGGAAGCTTACAGGAAGTGGAAGCCTGGTCAGATGACTAAGGAGGCATATAAAGATATTGTTAGGGCCTGCAAGGATAAAATCAGAAAGGCCAAAGGATAAATGGAGTTGCGGCTAGCAAGGGATGTAAAGGATAACAAGAAGGGGTTCTACAAGTATGTTAGTAACAAGAAGAGAATCAGGGATGGTGTAAGCCCCTTGCTGAATAGGGCAGGCATCCTTGTGACAGAGGATGAGGAAAAAGCTGAAGTGCTCAATGCATTTTTTGCTTCAGTTTTCACAGGCAGGGTCAGCTCCCAGCCCACTACCATGGGTATGGCAGATTGGAGAAAAGAAGAGAGGCCCTTGGTGACAGAACATCAGGTTAGGGACTGCTTAAAGAAGCTGGATGTGCAGAAGTCCATGGGGCCAGATGAACTGAATCCAAGGGTGCTAAGGGAATTGGCCAATGAGCTAGCAGCACCGCTGGCCATTATCTTTCAAAACTCATGGAGAACGGGGGAGGTAGCTGCCAGAGGATTGGAAAAAAGCAAATGTAGTGCCCATTTTCAAGAAATAGAAAAAGGATGATCCAGGGAATTACAGACCAGTCAGCCTCACCTCAATCCCTGGAAAAATTATGGAGCAGGTTCTCAAATAATCCATTCTAAAACACTTAGGGGAAAATAAAGTGATCAGGAACAGTCAGCATGGATTTACCAAGGGTAAATCATGCCTGACCAATCTCATTTCCTTCTATGATCAGATGACTGGTTTTCTGGATGCAGGAAGAACCGTTGATGTGATATACCTTGATTTTAGCAAGGCTTTTGATACAGTTCCCCACAGCATTCTCATTGGCAAATTAAGGAATTATGGTTTGGATAGGTGGACTATAAGGTGGATAGAAAACTGGCTAGATCAACGGTTTCAGCATGTAGGAATCAATGGTTCCATGTCTAGCTGGCAGCCAGTCACGAGTGGTGTGCCCCAGGGATCGGTCCTGTTCAACATTTTCATCAATGATCTGAATGATGGAATAGACTGCACTCTCAGTAAGTTCACAGATGACACCAAGCTGGGGAGGAACAATAGACACATTGGAGGGCAAGGACAGGATTCAGGGAGACCTAGATAAATTGGAACAGTGGGCCAATAGAAATCTTATGAGCTTCAATAAGGACAAGTGTAAAATCCTGCACGTGGGATGGAAAAACCCCATGCACTGCTACAGGCTGGGAAACATTCAGCTAAGTAGCAGCAGTGTAGAAAAGGACCTGGGGGTCATGGTGGATGGGAAGCTAGATATGAGTCAGCAGTGTGTTCTTGCTGCCAAAAAGGCCAATGGCATACTGGGCTGCATCAAAAGAAGTATTACCAGCAGATCAAGGGATGTGTTCATTCCCCTCTATTATGCACTGGTGAGGCCACATCTAGAATACTGTGTTCAGTTTTGGGCTCCCCACTACAAAAAGGACAGGGACATTCTACAGAGAGTCCAGCAGAGGACAACCAAAATGATAAAAGGGCTGGAGCACAAGCCCTATGAGGAAAGACTGAAAGCATTAGGCTTATTTAGTCTGCAGAAGAGAAGATTGAGGGGGGATTTGATAGCAACCTTCAAACTACTTGAACGGATGCTCTAAGGAAGATGGAGCTTGACTGTTCTCGGTAATAACAGAGGACAGAACGAGGAACAATGGTCTCAAGTTGCAGTTAAGGAGGTCGAGGCTGGATATTAGAAAAAACTTTTTTACTAGGCGAGTGGTGAAGCCTTTGAATGAGCTGCCGAGGGAGGTGGTGAAATCTCCATCTTTGGAGGTGTTTAAGGCCCAGCTGGACAAAACCATAACTGGGGTGGTTTAGTGGGAGTGGTCCTGCCTCTGGCAGGGGGTTGGACTAGATGACCTATGAGGTCCCCAATGTTCCCTCTAAGGTGATGACGCGGCTGAGCAACTTATGGATGCAGCTGAGCAAATTCCCCAACCAATATGGGTCCTTCCCCACTGCCTGCTAGCCCCCAAAGCATATCCATAACTTACTTAGCTGTATCATCAGCTTACAGGGAACACTGCTGTCATTACCATATTGTGTCATGGGAAATGGCAATGATAATGCATGCAGCATTACAACACCACAACGTTATGTGTTTTTTAAAATTACTTTAAAATAAAAAAAAATTACGAAAATGTCTTATTTTACTGAAAATTGATTTTTCCCCATAAATGAACATTTTTCATGACCCTTTCATTAATGTTCATGAGACTAAGAAAAATAAAAGTACCCTAAATTTGCAAATATAAACTTGAGAAACACCTAAAAAGTAAAAAAGTTGGTGTGCTGCTTTTTTATTTTCTACAGCAGCCCATTTTACAATTAAAAAAAAAAGTCCTACATTTGAACTGGTTAGAAACAATGTGCCTTTTTTTTTTGTTTTACTTAATTGGTCCCTGTTAGTATTTCATTCACAGTATACTTTATTTTCTTTCATTTTATTAGGGTTTTCTTCCTGCTCCTTCTTGCCCCTCAGGGTAGCTGTTCTGTAGGGACTAACAGTCCCCTCCTCCAAAAAAAAAAAAAATCAAAACATCAACATTAGGATTCAAACCCATGACCATCCTACTCAGAGTGTTGTGCTTGACCCACCATACCACAGAGACTGTTTATCATACTCAGAGCTAGGGGACTGATATGTTCTACTTGCCTGTGCTACCTGTGTACAGGAGACAGCCTGAGGTTTGAGTCCTGTGTTAGGCATGTTTCTTTTTTTCTTTTCTTCTTCTTTTTTTTTTTAAACATTCTATTCCTAAGTAACATGGGGGCAGGAATCACCTATTTTTAGAATACCTGAGGACAGCAGCCACTCAGTACATGAAGGTAAATAGGAGGAGGAGATGTCCTCCTTTTGCCAGATGTCTGGCAAGCAGAGTCCTAGGGAAGCTGCTTGTTCCCTGGCAGGCAGCGGCGGGGGGGGGTCATTGCCTGAGTGCCGCAGCTGGGCGCCACCTCCCTGCGCCCTCCCGCTGACTGCCGGAAGTCCCCTGGGATCCCCTTCCCCTGGGTCCCCGGCTCCCTCTGCTCCCGCACGGAGCCTGCCTCTCACTGCTGCCGTTCTTCTGGGCAGCAGGAATCTGTTCTGACAAGTTTAAAATCTCCCACCCTGAGCATATTCAGGGGAGATTTTAAACTCCAGGGAATTGCTCCCTGCCCCCTGGAAGAATGTGCGCTGAGGCTGGAAGGAGCAGCAACTGAAGCCCTGCGCCAGAGGCAGCAAGGTGTGCGCTGAGGGGTTGGAGTTGCTGCGCCCAAGCGCACGGGCACAGCTTAGAGGGAACATTGCTTCCAACCCTATGATTTGTTTAAGTTTCCACAGTAATTACATACTAAGAGTGCTTGACTATTTGAGTTATTTTTCCACACATAGAACTTTTAGTCTAAATTTCTTAATTTTTCCTTAACTTGAAATAAAAGTCACAGTGAAGCAATGGGGGTGAAATCAGGCCCCATTAAGTCAGTGGCAAAACTCCCGTGTTAATGGGGTCAGGATTCCATTCACCTGTAACATCTTGAGATAGAGAAAGGTCTAAAGAGGAGATTTTTCGAAGTAGGATACAAGGGAGAGAAAATGAAATTTATATTACAGTCACAGAGTTTAAGTCCAGAAGAGACCATCCGATCACCTCTTGCAGCGTCCTGTATATCACAAGCTACCAATACCACCCAGCACACATACCCTAATTCAGGGGTCTGCACCCTGTGGCTCCAGAGCCACAGGCAGCTCTTTGGCTGCCTTCTTGCAGCTATGGGCTCCTGCCTCCCTCCCACCGCCAGTAGACCCTGCAGGTGGCCCACTCCTGGTTCCAGGCTTCCCTTCCTTCCACTACGGGACCCTGCAGATGGCCCATACCAGGCCCTGGACCCTGTGGGTGGCCTGCTCCTGGTTTTGCCTCCCCCCCCCCCCCCAGACCCTGTGGCAGTCATCCTGGCCCAGTTCCCACTCCCCCCCATCAGGAAGCTACACCCACTGTGGCTCTCAAAATGCTTAGTTATTGAAGGAATTTTTCAAAATGGCTCTTCTTATCTTGGGTTGCCAACCCCTGCCCTAAATCAACCAAACTAAGGTAATTCAAAGTATTACAAACCACAGGAGACCTAACTATTGTGTGTCAGGCAGAAGAGGAACTGAGATGCACTGATTTCAAGGCCCTTGCAGTGGCAGCAAATTGCTTCAGTGAGATATGCCCAGTTAATCCTGGCAAGTGACCTGAACCCATGCTGCAGAAGAGGTAAAATAAAAAAAAAATAAATAAATTAAAAAAAAAAAGGTTGCTGAAACAAGGGCCACATGTTCCAGGGTTTACCAGACTCATGGGGAAAATGAATTAGATGTGGTGTGCACTCCACAAAAAAAAAAAGGGGGGGGGCACTAAGCAAACAAGCAGCCACATCCCGCACTAACTGTACTTTCCTGGTGGCTTTAAGATACAGTCCTTTAATAATTCATTGCCATAACCCAAATTATAGATCACAAAGAGATCAGAGAGAAAAAAACTCCACCTGAATATGTGGAGCAGCTGATGGTGAGTTACCTTGTTCAGTGTTACTGAGGAAGGTTTACTGGTCACATTTAGTAATGAAAAATTTCTAAAGGTCATGAGTTTGGGTTCTGTTGTTAAATGTCTGGATGTCTTTCATAACATATTGAGTCTGAAAATCATATATGTATCAATAGAGTTAACTCAGTGATTACTAGCACTGGTGCTTCAGATCATAAATTGAAGTCACACTAAAAGTTATTCAGTGATTTCAGAAGCTCACAAAACTGTTTGGTTCTAAAATAAAACGTTCAGTCCTAGGAAGTAGGTTACTGCTTATTTTAGTTATTACTCTAATACATTATGGCCACATAATTTTGCATAGTAGTTTCCAAAACATGGATGAGACACTGTGAATAGACTACAGTCTAAACTAGTCACAATAACAAACATTTATTCATCATATTACACCAATACCTAATGTAGGATATTTCTCAGAGGATGTTGTGCCATTCACATTCACAATACTAAAAGTCATAGTAGGAAAGAGATAACCATATACATGAGCAACTGCTACTTGGGTACTTAGAAAGCAGCAATGAATAAGGCTCCATAGTTCATGATAGGATATATGGAGAACGACTTCACACACACCCCATGATCCCTTCACAGCTTGTCAAAAAAGATGCAAGAGCAACATAAGAGGGCTCTAACAATTGTGGAGGAATTCCCTTAGTGCAGACCTTGTGGCAGACTGATACAAGAGGACTAGGGAGGTACAAGAAAGTGGCTTATAGCAAGCTAATCCCCATTTACCTCTTCTGCCTTCCCATCACCAGATGATTGTTAGGGTAAATTCACACTTTGAGCAGTAGAGTGCTTTTTTACATGGCAAGCACAAGGTGTCAGGACGCCAACCTTGTCCGTGGTTCATGCTTCAACCTTCACCTGCCTCACCCCCTCTCCTGGGCTAAGCTTCTCCTCACAGTTCATATAAGGGCATCTCCTCTTTTTCTGTAGTTGCCGGCCACAGGCAAACTATACTGCTTCCTTCTGTATTCTCCTATGTGTTGGGCTGGCTTGCGTTTTCTTGCCTTTCAAGTAGGGTTTCTTACCCCCATACAGGTAAGGGCACTTTTCAGGTGGCCTTCTATCGGCAGGGGTGGCATTCTTTGGCCAGACTCCAGTCTCCTGGCCAAGTGCCTCCGTTCCCGTCTCAGTCTCTGACCCTCTGCCAATTTATTCCCACATGAGAAAAATGCAGCTACTGCTCAACAAGATGTGTCAGTCAGTTTTGCAGATATAAATGGGCCTCTTACTGTATCTGGTGATTCACCAGAAGTGGCCTCCCAGGAGCCTGGCTCCATCCTTTCTCTTTTTCAGTCCCCTTCTGCATGGGAAGTGACTCTATCTGGGAGATGTAACTGCCCTCTGCAAAAACAAAAACAAACAGAGAGAGCTTACACACACTGTGTGCAGCCTCCTGTATATCACAGATCACCTATACCACCCAGCACACGTACTTTAAATCAACTACCTAAAGTTACTTCAAAGTATTACAGCCGACAGGAGACCAAACTATTGTGTGTCAGGCAGAAGAGGAACTGAGGTGCACCAATATCAAGGCTGCACCACTGTCAAGTATCAGGTAGGGGCATACAGACCCACCCTCTACACTGGAATCAAGCCTGAGCGCCCTTAACTATATATATTCTCTATCTGTTTTTGGGGAGAGGGGTGTACTACAGTTTTCCACATTCCTCTTGTATCAGCGGGTGACCACCTTACAGTTCGTTACACTCTTTTACATGTCCTTTTTATCAGGATGTGACGGGTTAGCTGCAGATGACCCTGATGGGCACTTCCTTGTGGTGATACAGGGAACTGACTCAAGTTGTCCCCCACCAAATGTTTGGTGCTCTGCCTGTCCACAATCAGGACCTCAGCCCTCTGGCTGAATCCATGTATCAGCTCATCCCTTCCTGGGTATAGTCCCACTTGCTAGCCCCAGCTACTAGGTAAAATAGTCAATGGCTGTGAGCGCTGAGCCATCCCTGGTGCTCTGGGGGAGTGGGGAGGGACCCTGGCCACTGCAATTGCAGCACCAACACCACCTTCCACCAGTCTCTGCTGCTTTCTGTTTCCCTTGGCTGCTTTCCCCACCACCCTTCACCTCCAAGCCACGGTTCCATAGCCTGGTCCCGGCCTACTTCTCTGGAGTCCCAGCTGCCATTCACTCCTTGAACCCTTGACTTGGTGTGCTGCTCCAGCCACTGCCATCATCTGGGCCTTCAGGACCCTGGCTCCTGGTCACTCCCCATGGTTCACTATGGACTCCCCAGGATCCTGATTCCCTCATCCTACCAGCTAGGGAACAGACTTTCTGCTAGTCCTTGCAGCAACCTTCTTACACTGGGCTGCCTGTCCCTGACTGGTTTCCAGCAGCCCATTGGCTGCTATTCTCAGACCCTTTCAACCCTTTCTAGGCCAGCATGGGGCAACCAACCTGTTACACAACCATCATGACTTTCATTCTCTTTGAATCATCATACCCACGTGCTCCCTCAGGTCACATGGTGCTCTATTCACCACTGGAATGCCATTTCTGGAAATCTACTCTCTCAGGCTAATGCCGCTTTATACAGTTGCACTCCATCAACCTCTCTGCAGTACTCTCCTGGGATTTGACTACCCTCATTTCATAATGTGACCTTCTGACTCAGTCACCGCAGCCCTTCTCTTTCTGAAGTACTAAAGTCTCTCAACCACAGTGCCAGGCAGTCTTTCCACTCACTTCCACCTAACAGCACCACTGTCCAGTGGCTGGTAGGGGCATATTGACCCACCATCTACACTAGGATCCAGCCTAGGCACCCTATAACAAGTGGTCAAGGTCTGTACAGTTCTGAACCTTACTGCTAAATCCCTTGAATATTTCCTACTTTACTTTCTCACCTTAAAAATAATTGCAGTCTCTCACCCTACAATCCTTTTCCATGCTCAGCTACTAGGCTTTTTAGTCACATTAATTCCTTCAGGTCTTGTGTGGTGTGGACACCCCATCACAGTGGCCCTGCCACAACAAGTTTGTATGCAGGGGTAGGGGAATGTTGTGATGAGTCTAGGGCTCACATTGCCTTAATCCAGCACTAACTGGCCATATTGATTTAGCATCTGATTTAGCAGTCTTTGCTCCTCTGAGTATTCCCATTAAAGCTAGATGAAATAGACAATTATGGAATTAATGTGAGTTTGATACTAAATTAAAATGTCCTAATTTTCCCGCTAAGTGGTTCAAAACCTCTCAGTGCATCAGGAAGTTAGTCCGAGGAGCTCCTCTGTATTGTGATTATGATTAACTAGTCCTGATGATGATGAAGCTAATGAAACAGAAGATACTTTCCATTACAGAAGAGATGTCACTGGAGAAAATTAAATATGTTCATTGATCCAGCTCTCAAAGGGATTATGTGCCCAGCATGTATATTCATTTCAGATGCCAGAAAAAAAACTGCATGAATCATTATTCGAGATTTTGAGCATTTTAATGATCCTATTTTTCTGTCTTTCCTTTGTTATTTTAAAAGATTTGCAATTACACAAAAACATCCTATCATCTGTTGTGCGGGTTTGTCTTTTTACTCCATTCTATAATGTCAAGCTACAGATTTTGTGGTGATTATCAGACATCAGCTAAATAGCCTATCAATTATAAATCTATCAAATACAAACTTCTAGTAAAACAAGAGTCCTGTGGCACTTTTAAAGACTAACAAATTTATGTATCTCAGAAAACCATGATGCTTTATGTACCCATTTTCCCATTGCTTTAAAATAAGTATCTGTGAAATATACAATATCATGAGAATAATACATGTTTGTGTTTAAATTTGCCAGCCATTCTATATGAAAACATCAAATGGTAGCATCAGATTCATATTAGCCTTCAGAAAACTAACACAATAGATAGAAAACTCATCAGATATTTTCCATCAGAAAAGTTTTCCAACATGTAATGTAGTTTCTGAATTTTCAAATTTTCATTAGAAAAAAAATAAAATGAGATATTTTCTTTCAGGTTCATTCAACACAAACTGAAATTTTATTTTAGTGAAATTTCCCAAATGTCTCATTTCTAATTAATTCAAAAACATTAAATTTCATTTGCTTAGCACATTATGTTATGGGGCTGTAATTCAGGCTGTCATTATCTCCCATGGCTGAGCTTCTCTAACACACCCACAGCTTAGTCAGTTGGGTTTGCATTGCATTGTAGGTGAGGTTTGATGGCCACCAGGGAGACCGGTCCATAGGAAACAATATGCACCTGAGCTCATACAGGGAGAGCACAAGGAATCAATGAAACAATACTGGCCAGAATGCTAGGTAGTAATATTAGCACTATCCATCCATTGCCTCAAAACCCAAACAAAGTATCAGGACCCCACTATGGGAAGTGTTGAGCAGGTGGATAAAGAAGCCATTTCCAGCTCTTTGGAGCCAACCAGATGTCAGAAAGGTCACCACAAATACACAAGATGAGATGGTTAGGAGGATAATATACTAGAATGAAGTCTCACAGAAAATAGAAAAGAGAAAGAATCTATCGGAAAAACTGAAGTCTTAGCATGTCAGTTCCTCACCCAGTGCCAGATGGTAAAGTTACTTACGTTGATGAACAAGGAAATTCCTATTCCCTCTTGAGAGCAGCACTCGGTTGGACAGAAAGCCAGGGAGACTGTGTCCAGAACACCACCAAGAAACCCACATTGATTTAATTGTGAGATCTGAACAAATTCAAATGAGTCTTTTTGGCACAGATTTTATCTTGAGGCAGGGATCAGATACAAAGGCATAGCTCCCTCCTTTGGATCATGTCCCGTGAGTGTGCTTTATTATTACAGTCCTCTTCCCTGCTTTCTGGAAGTTTGCCTTTCACATAATTTTGTGCCATTAAATTTGCTACCAGTGCCTGGTGTCAATCATTCTGAAGACACTTCACAGCAGCACAAACACCACACCATAAAGAATTCCTTTTGAATTGTTCTCTGGCAAGTTAGATCACAGCAATGTGACTAATCAGCCATTTCAAACTCAGAATGAGAGATTTTCCTTCTGTTTCCAAAGCTGCTGGGGCTAATGATAACTACAGGAAACTAGATAAGCAACTTTATCATATAAGATGCATCTAAAAGTGTATACTAAGTGCTTATGCAATCATCCTACCAAAGTTTGTATTTACTGCACTTATCAAGCTCTACAAATTTTTACATGCCAGAAGTTATGTTTCTGAAAAGAACCAGAAAATGTCAGTGTGTCAAACATTTTGCTGTGTGATAGGTTAGTCTGACTCTGACAGGCAGCTGGCCTAGTGATCAGGCAGTGGCTCCACAGTTCTTTCCAAGCTGATCCTTCCAGAAAGGGCAGCAGCAAGGTCATATCCAGTGAGGTTCAGTCCCAATTAAGTGTCCATTCCATTTCCTTTAGGATTCTATCCTGACAGAAGGACTGGGAGCTGGGGCCCACCCACTCTACCGTGTCCCTAATCCTGTAAAGGGGTGTTAGGACACTCTCTGGCCTACCCCAATCTATACTCCTGCTAGGTCACTTCCTCCTGAGCCACGGCTACTCTCTCTGGGGTTTGGTCACAGTTATTAGGACCATGCTTTTAGTTTGCTGGTGGGATGATGTCCCATTCTTCAGAGTGTCTTGTGAATTTCCAGCTCCCAGGGTGGGAGAAAAATCTGGATCACCAGTTCCAGGGCAGACTTCACAATGCTGTAGCCACTCCTCTGACAGTCCAGCTGTCAGCTTCACTTGCTAGCCCAGCCAGTAGCTCCATCTCCCCTTTTCCTGACTATCAGTGCCCTTATGTATTGACCTTCCATCCAAAGCAAGCCCTGCATCTCATGAGGGACCAGGCAGCCCTACCCTAGAACATCTCTATGCCTTGCCCTGGTGTATTGTGAGGTCTTTACCACCATGTCACAGACTATTATTTGTAAAGTAAGAATAATTGATTAAATAAATTCCTCTTTCTTTCACCCCATCCTCCTCCTTCTCTTCCTCAGCGATCTCATCTACCATCTTTACATCAATGTCATACACCAGGAATAAAGTAGTAAGTCTTTCACCCTCTTTCTAGGCCTACTTCTTGGCCTGTTTCTGACATCTGCTCTTGGATGTTTCCCCATCCACTGAAAATTAACGTGTTCTAAAACAAACTCTTCATCTTTCCTCCCAAGTCTTCTTCACACTATTCTATTCCACTATTTTCACAATAGTACATCCTCTCTAAATTGATCCATACAACTATTACCTCCTCCATGAAATCATTTCTCAGGACTGACACAGAAATCAGTGAATGTTTCAGGGCCATCCTGCAGGACAAATGGATAAGTGGCAGTCAAAGAAAGTTAACTATTTCTGCTGTCACAAAACTAAAATATAGAATATAAAATGTAATCATACTTAAATATATTTAATGTGGAATTTTGTATCACAAATAGCATGCATAACATTAGTGTAAACTAAAATGAAATCTCCGGATATATATATTTTAAAAACATGAATTGAAAATCATTTTCCTCTTTAGTTCACCATCCCCATCAACATTCTAGATTTCTTTCCATGCAACTGATGCCCTCAGTTACAGAGAGAGGCCTGCAAGGTAATATCGGATGTTGGAGGAAAAACAGAACTGTCCCATCAGGCTTAGGCTGCTAAAATATTTTTTGTGTCAAGTAAGATTTTCAAGAATTGATGTTGCAGTATAGGGTCTAAATGCATGGCCTACATTTTAGAAATGCTGAGCACTAAGCAACCCTACTGGAGATATTTTGGCTTGGTTAATGCAAACCACTTATATAGGATACTATCCACTTTTGAATTGTCCTTTACTTTAAGAACAAAAGAGTTGTTAACATCATTGCTTTATTTTTTAATCTGAAAAATCTGAAAAGTTTACCTTATCTTACAAATGTATTTTCACTCCCCACCTTTTACAGCAGGGGAGTCATGATGCCAATAGTTTTCTGGGAATTTTCAAAAAATGTCATTTGGGAGCTGTGCTAAGGATTTGGGCTCCCACTTTGGGGGACTGTTTGAAGCACAATGTGGGGAGTGTTGGGACTTTAAAATATCTACTGTAAGTACTGCTTAGCCAAACTGGATACACTGGGTAGAGCTGGGTGCCCAGGTGCTGAGGTTTTTCAAGCCTCATTGCTCTCTGATATACAGAAGATAAGACTAGACGATTTGGTGGTCCTTGCTGGCTTTAAACTCTAGAAGATACTGTGCTCTAAGGACACTTTTCTCCATTTCTAAGAATTTGATCCTGGTCCAACTGAAACCCACAACAACCTTCTCACTAGTTATAATATATCAAAATCAGACATTTCAAAGCTGCACTCATAATCCATACAAAGCCCTGTCAGCAATTCTGTTGTGGGAACTTGAGGACTTCTGGAACAGCACAAGGGTGTAAACAGCACCTGAATAGCTCAAAAACCCTCCGAAACAGAGGAGTGAGAGGAGGGGAATGAGGTTGGTGACTTGTTTTTAAAAGTGGTACCAACGAATCTCTTCTGTGCTTAAATGGTAAGGAAGGTGAACATGACTCAGCTTCTATGGATTATGTTCCAACTTTTCAAAAGTTTGGCCAGGCATGTGAGCCCCCATCCAGGGGACAAAACCAGAACTGTTTGCATCATATGCAGCCTTCATAGCCTTGAATAGTTACGGTGCCTATGATGCTATCAAATACCCAGGCACCTCATCCCTCAAAGCCTGAGTACAGGGGGTCTGCAGTCCTTTCCGCCATGTCTCCTAGTCCTTACTCTCCTCCTCATTCCCTATACTATCATACAAACCCTCAGAAAAGCTTCACTTTCTATCTCCAAAGGTATAGTTGTGTTAGTCTAGTCCAGCAAAAAATAAAAAGGAGTTGTGTGGCACTTTAAGACTAACAGATTTATTAACAGATTTATCCCTCACCAGTCTCTATTTCTAAAATCAATATAAGGGAGGGCTTCATCTGTGTGCTGTTTAAGGGTATGTTTATACTATGGACTTAAGTCAACTTAAGGAGCCTTAAGTCAATTTAAGCAAAGCTCTGGCCACATTTGGAATCAACTTAAGTCAACTTAATAGCTCTCGCTCTTTAAGTCAGCTTAGGCATTAAGTCAACTTTATTAAGTTGACTTAATGCAATGTGGCCATCTACGTCAACTTAAAAAGCCCTATGTAATAACATGTGCCTGCTTAAGTCGACTTAAGCAAACATTTTTTATCAGGACGCTTTCTTAAGTTGACTTAACCAACTTTGCTAAGTCAACTGGAGAGAAGGGTTTTGTAGCGTAGACATTGCCTAAGGGTGCACAGACAACTAAACAGTTAGGTAAGCTACCACTTATATTGCATTTCCTGGCTTAGTTGTACCTCTGACACAACTAGCTCTTAAACACCCAAGGCAGTCCAGGACTGCCCCTGAGCCCCGCTGAAAACTCTGTTTGAGTAATCATTCCTCAAGCCATAACCCCCCTGCTCTGATGATGTTGAAGCAACCTTGGATAATTTGATCACAGCCAAGACCAGCATTGCAAAACCCCATGATGTCCAGTTCCTACCTGAATCTTTAGCCAAATGCCCAAACGGCTTTTAACACTTCCCAAGCTTTTGTGATTTTTGGCACAGATCACACAGCAAGTCTGTAGGAGGAACAGGCCTAGAACCCAGGTTTTTCTGATTCCTAGTTCTGTGTTTTACTACTAGACAGAACTGTTTTTAAGAACCTGTTTGACACTTCACAAGTCTAATTTCTGTGACTTTCATACTTTTAAAACATGAGTGACAAATTAAAGTATAATGAGTATGTAGAATTAAAAGTCACAGCATTCCCATATTTTATATTTTGTGAAATTACAGTAATATTAGATTTTGAAAGGAAAGAGTTTCATTAGTAAATAAAAGTAGAACATATTTTCTTAAATTAAACCACACGTTTTTTGTGGGAAAGAAAAGAGTGTCATACACCAATCCATGTTAGTCCCAAAATTACTGAAAAAGAGAAACAAGAACTGAAAGCAGAGGCGTCACGAGTGCCTGGCAAATGTGGCACGTGCCCCGAGTCCCAGCACCAGTGCTCCAAGTGTCTGGGGCAGCCCCTGCATCTCCCAGTCCCATCCCAGGCCTGTGATCTGGGGCAGAGCTGCCGGCTGCAGTGCCTGCAACTCCCAGCCTGGTCCCTGGCCAGGAATTCAGGCTGGGCCACCTGTGGCAGCGCCAGCCCCTCCAGCCCCGGCCCCGGCCCTGCTGGGGGATCCAGGGCCAGGCAGGTGGCAGCAGGAGCCCGAGGCCTAATCGGGCCCCGGTGGAGAATCAGGGCTGCGGGGGGGGGGCAGGGCCCACGCCTGTGCCCCTGGTCTTTCCTGGAGCAGTAACGCTCCTGACTGAAAGTAGAAACAATTGTTAAGGTTTTGCCTAGTGCCAATCCAGAGATGAGACAACTACTGTAGGCATGCAAGGTTTTTACTGTTCCTTAGAGAACAGTGCTATCAAAGACAAGCGAGATACTTGTAATTATTAATGAAAAAAGGAGAAGCAGCAGCTAGAGGTGAATAATGGTCACTTCAGCTGATGTCCTCTGTGGAGAGCTTTCCTATTAACAAAGCTTTAGACAGAGATTGCATTTAAGAGCGAGTATAGTTGCAGTGAGGACATTCTTCTCTAGGTAAGGTAAAACCAAACTATATTACTCCTGGTGGAATTATGCACCAAAAAAAGTAAAATTCTGTGCAAGTTATTTTAAATTTTTTAAAATTTTAAATCTATGTATTTTATTTGCCAAAATAATACAATATATTCTTGCCCAGTTCAATTATTTTTGGTAATTTATTTCAAAATATCAGTCAGCATGTGTGCCTGTAACAATACAGAAACGATTCAAGAAATGTTTTTTTGACAAATAGCTTCCCTGATAGGCATATTAATACACCACTTAGAGCAATTTATTTACATCAGGGGCGTCAAAGTTACAGCCCATGGGCTGCACCTGGCCCGCCAAGGGTGCCGATTCGGCCCATGGAGCTGCTGCCTAGACTGTGCCAGTGAGCTTTCTGAAGCAACAGCGAAGACAGGCTGCCCTTGGCCTAATCTCTGTCATAGCACAGGGGAACAAAGGAAGTGCTCCAGCCAATCCCAGCTCAGGTCTGCTGTGGTCTGCCAATCAATCAGAGGTTCAGTCACAGCAGACTGGACTGGGCCTCCCACCCCAAATGTACACTGTCAGTCAGCATGCTAATTTAACTGACAGCAAATTGCACAAATCACAAATGAGAAAGGAAAAAGTAGCAGGGGCCCATGCGGGAATGAGCCTATCAAAGGGCAGCCAGGACTGAGCTCAACCAAAGGCCAGCATGCTGAATGACTGACAGTGGGCATGGAGGAAGGAGGCAGGAGCCCAGCCTGCCTGTGGCTGTTACCATGACAGACTGATTGCCTGCCCCTGCATGATAGGGGAAGTGGAAGTGGAAGGGGAAGGGGAAGGGGTAGGGGTGTCCGGGAGCAGCCCAGCAGGCGAGATCTGGGAGCCAATGTGGGGAAGGGGAGCCCACAGGGCAGGGAAGAGGGAAGACCATGCCACCCTGAATGTGGCAAGAGAAAGGGTTGGGGAGCCTGTGTGGACACATGGCCTTTGCCAGGTGTACTGCCCCCCAGTGTGGCTCCCCCACACTGAATGAGTTTGACACCTATGACTTACACTATCATACATAAATGTATGCCCAACACCCCTCGGAAGCAATGTAAAGGCCTGCAGGAGTCAGAGGTAATAGAGAAAGAAGTAATTACCCAGAAGAAGTCATAAAATGAACCTGGAGGGCTACTGGATGTGTATAGGAGAAGTATGAAACTGGATTTTTTTGTGTGACGGGAGGGAGTTTTAGGTTTTTGTGAAACCTATCCCACGCAGACACAAGCTAACTGCAAGCCTCTCCTAATTAATATAAATATTTTCTACTTTATGACTTCTTATAGAAGTAAAAGTTGCACTGCTTTGATTCCATATTGCTATATAAAACATCTCCCTGTTTGCATAGCAATGGCATCAGGAGGTTATTACATTAGTGGTTGCATTTAGATATAAAACATCCGCAAATTAACACCACAAAGAGGGGTATATGCTGTGATACTGAATGCTTAGTGATCGGTGTGAATACCAGTGAGACAGGGTTACACCTGACCAACAAATCAATCACTTCTAATGTGCAAGGCTTACTATAGACATACTAATTAGATTTAAAGCCTAAAATTAACTACAATATATCATGCTCACTACACCTGGAGAGCTAAGCAGTCATTCAGTAGGCTGTAAATAGGAATGAATTTCTTCACAGGATGCCAGGGAGTCAGCGGCCTCTGGAACTGGCAGCACCTCTCATGGAACCAGGTGTTAGTAGAGCACACCCCATTGTCTAAATAATAACTTTTTATACCTTCCATTAACAGCTTTCACCTATTTACCTCCCTATCGTTATCATAATGCTAATTACCAACATTGGGTTCTTCCCCTTGACTACATTCCATGCTCACAATGATAACAGGGGTTGTCAAAACAGCATCTGGT
The DNA here is from genome assembly GCA_007922195.1 of Podocnemis expansa. Lineage (NCBI taxonomy): Eukaryota > Metazoa > Chordata > Testudines > Podocnemididae > Podocnemis > Podocnemis expansa. Next base: position 12,570,773 of record ML681966.1, on the reverse strand, counting down.
GATAGGAGGGGCTATATGAAAATATGCCCCTTTGCAATAAGCAAGTGTATCCGCAGACGTTCAAGGATGACTTCTTGTTCCCATCACTGTTATCTATGTGCACCTGCAAGCATACATGTTGTGTATTTCATCTAGCTACGTGCTGAAGTATGCAGAAACTGAGACATCTGGAAGTTTACTCAGTGATACGCCCATTCATCTCTGCCAACAGAAAGATGTCATATCACAGGAGCCAAAATAGCTAAGCAAGCAACTGAAGCTATGCTAGGCCTCTAGGACTGTGGGCAGGGAACTCAAATTGCATTGGGTCGCTAGCATATACCATTTTAGATATTAAAGATGGGGGGGGGTCTTTATTTATTTATTTTTACTCAAAGTGGAAACGTGATGGTAGAAGCAAACAAAACATCTTTATATAGACAGGTTTTCCTTTAAGTTGAATGAATGAAAATCATAGGGCCTCTAAAAAGATATCATTTTCTATTTCTAGAAGTCTTTGTGTGTGTGTTTAAGACTGAGGTCTTGCCCCTATGAAGAGGAAAAGGAATGACTGAAGGCTCCAGGCTAGTTTTTGCAGTATTGATAAACCAGGTGTTAAACAATCACATCTCTTTGAAATTTTTACCAAGAGTGAGATGACAGTCCTGTTGGTCATTTGTTACAGTCTCTATAGTAGCGTTATATACACTTACAGACTCTTCCAAATTATTCCGTACAACACAATAGTCACAGTAATTAATATCTGGCACTCCCTTTCTAACAGCGCATAATAATAAAAATAAAGAATACTTAATAAATTACATTGAATATTAAATCAAAATAGAACTTACAAAACTGCATTCCAGAGACAGTGCAGCTTGCCATGAAAGTGTTAACTACAGATTTCTGGCCAAAGAGGAGGTATTTTACTCAAAGATTTTTGTGCCCGCCAGTTATTGGGAGAAAGCAAAGGTTTCCTAGAGCTATATTTAATTTGCACAAACATTTCATTAAATAAAGTGAGAAGCCAAAACATAAGCACATGATCTATTATGCTTTAAGCACTATGTGTATGAAAGTAATTGTAAATATCTAATATTCAGTAAAGGCAAAACCATATTTTACTAATCAAAATTAGCACAATAAATTATTACAACTTTATTACTTTTTGTATTCATTTTGAGGCCTATCCACCACACTCTCTTAGGAAGGAAACTATCTTAAAGATGGACTTAAAATAATCGTACATTATTGCACTAAAGAGAACATTGCTAATGCAGGAGGATAGTAGCTTAATTTTGTAACATCAGAATTTACGGTTCTCTTGCTAAGCATCAGGACTTTGACTGTAACATTAAGAAGATAATTCCTGAAAATGCTTTCTGTCACTTAGAATGAGCATGGAAAAACTGAACAACATGTAGCTTGATGCATTTTTTTCAACTGGTCCTTTGATATAAATTTGAGCAATATTTTAAATTTCAGTTTAAAAAGAAATCACTGGTAATAAAACTGAATATAAAAGCTAATGGCTCTGTTGCCTTGTGCACATTATACAGTACTCCTTTCTGCTTTTCTTAGTAAAATTGTATGTGTTTTAAAGATACAGCTAAGGACCTGCTAAGATCAAAATTTGATATTCTGAAGATCGTGCAAGAACAGTGCTATTGTTCTGGGTCTACATATATTCGGGGTTTTTTTATATATATCTAATACAGCAGTTTATGAAGTGTGGGTCACCATCCTTGTTGGGGTTACACTCACAGCAGATGGGGGCATGGCACTCCCTCCTCTGTAGATGACATCATTTTGCTTGTGGAACATGACTGCAAACGTGCAATGCATGCCAGGTCATGCTGCTTAAAGGACACCATTTGGTCCTATTAACTGGCAGTCTTTGCACATCACGAACTCACACACACCATATGTAGGAGGTCACACTGTGCAGAGGACACCAACGTGTAGAGAAAAATGGCATCCTACACGCACTGTAACCTCATATGTAGAGAGCATGCAAAGTTATAGCGTGTAGAGGCTGGCGTATTGCTCTTCAAAATGGCATTCTCCATGTTCTTTGGGGTCCTGGCCAGAAGTCTAGGAACCCCTGGTCTAATTTAAAAAAATCTTATACACATTTATCTATCTAAAATATTGGTGTTACATTTAAAGCACTTGACTGAGTAGATTCTGGTCCCGATTCTTCCACAAAACGCCTGTTTGATCTTGAGAGAGTCAGTTAGGCCCTGATTCAGCAAGACACTAAAATATATATGCTTTCTGAAAGAGTAGTCCCACCAAAGTAGCAAACTCACATGATTATCATTATGCACATGCTTATATACCTATTGAACTGAGATCTTAAGCTAACTATCCCTCAATTCTGCATCTGGGAAACTGGATAATTATTACATGTCTAGCATACAGAGGTGTCATGGTGATAAATTCACCAATATTTGTGAGCCATGATGAAGAATAAATCTATATATAAATCACAAATTTGTATTCATTGGGGAATGCAGCCACTGTTTGCCAAGATTGTTCTGTGGCTATGGGCACCAGAGTTTGAAGATATTGGAATTGCATGGGAGTAAATGACGGCTGAAGTTTGCCTGCAATATACTTATTACTGGAGGTGCTTCATGAGTCTGGAAAACAACTAGCATGACTTTTTTTTTTTTTTTAAATCTAAATACCATTAACAGAGTCAGCAGTTAAGAACAATTTTTTTTTCCCCTTGTACACTGATCGAACTTGATGTGGAACTCTACAGGCAATGAACAGCCCCTTCATGCCTTGTTTCTGGGCAATTTTTCAAAGTTAAAGCAATTTAAAATCAAACTAGGTTAAGTCATTTTCTGATTATCCGAAGCACGTATTTACCTTTTGTGAAATTACTGGGAAAGAATTCTAAGTGAAATATCATTAGTACACTGTTTATCTTGTTACCACTCAGATTTCTGTGATGAGCAGATTGTATGCTTGTCCGATAAGTCCCCCTCAATTATGGCACTGGGTGACATTAATATCTTTACAGAGGATGGCTATTGTGATTTCATGGCTACCATGACAATCATAGAAATGTTCTAGGAATTTTTTTGGTTTAATACATTAGTCAATCCTAATCTGGTAATTGTTCACACCCTCTTCTGATTTACTATATAGCATATAAATTAAAGAATTAATTTATAGTTAAGCTTGGATGTTCCTAGAGAAGTCTATGTTATAATATAATAGGATGTTTCTAAACATATGCACAGAGCAAAGAGACAGGTTCTGATATGCTGTCTAACTTATTTTTTATATTTGTTTGTTAGCTAAACTCATGATTTTGCTCCACATGTATGCTCCTCTAGATGTCAGAATTTTACAAGTTTCAGGCTGGGAATGATTATGTAATTACTTCTATGTTTTCCTTTTCCCGTTCAACCATTTTCCGCTTGTCATAAAAAAAATCACAAAATAGTACAGTATGTAGATAAGTTCTTTTTGTTGTGCTTATTTAATTGAGAGCATATTCAAATACAATTGTGAATGACTGCAAATACGAGTCAGAGTGTTCACTTCACCCACAGTTAGTGTCTTTTTTATAAATATTTTGCATTGTTATTTAAATGGGAGGGGAGGACCCTCCATAACAGAGACTGAAGGGAAAAAAGTGGAGTCCATAATGCTTTTCTAGATCATTTCACTAATGTTTCTCTCTTCAGAATAATCTTACTAATTTGAACATCAGGGAACAGACTACTCAAATTTTATGTGGACTTTTTACAACAGCACATTACTGCAAGGCAGGGCATTGTTGGCACCAGGCTTATGGGTCTCGAGCCCCAAGTCACAGCGCCAGAGCCCTGAGTTTGCTGAGGTGGCGGCAGCAGCAGTGGAGTGCTTAAAGCGCGTGAGCTCCAAATCCTGGTGCCCAAACCCCATGTCTATTTCTGAGCCAGGGGCACTCTTTCTGCAACGGCTCTCTCAAGAACACAATAAAGAAAAACAGGTTTAAAATCCATCTTAGTGTTGTTACAGCACTATCAGACTACTACATCCAGCTTCATATAATCAAAATGGTTAGGTGGTCTGTATATTCATTTGATCTTCAGATGTGTGTGAAAACAGTAAGGTTTTTTAAAAAATAAATCTGTGTTTAGTTTAATGAGCCAAATTTCACCTGATTGTAGAGGAACTAAATGAAAATAAAAACAAGGAGTCCTACTGCACTTTTAAAGACTAACAAATTTATTTATCACATGAGCTGTCATGGGGGAAAATCCTACCTCACTGGAAACTTGAAGATGGGGAACTCACAGAATAGGAAGATGAAAGAAGCAGCTCCAAGACTACTGCAACTTCCCAAATCTTATTCATTATCCCATATAGTCAGTAACTTATTAAAAAACACATAGAAAGGGTACATTTATAAGGTAATGATACATATGTTAATTCTCCAGTATAAATCTGACAATCTGTGAGTCTATAAGCTCAACAGTAAATGGAAAAACAAAAAGTCCTGATATTCTACCTACTTAACAACCTAGCTCAAATATAAAAGTCATGGAATTCAGGACAAAAGTTACTAGATAGTTAAAATTTTGAAGTCAGAATTTTCTAATTAAAAAAAGGAATGCACTATTTGCAAATATATAAAAACATGTCCCCATTTTATGAACAGCTACATTCAGGCCATTATAATTATCAATTAACTCTAGACTTCTGTAGTTAGCATAAGGCTATAGTAACAGAAAGGAAAAATTCAATTCACAGATTAAGGCCTGAATGATTTAGCTAATTACTCAAATGTTAATTCACTAAGGCTTTCTTCCCAGATTTTCAGTTATGGTAACTACTCCCATTTACTCAAACACACTCAAGCAATACTAGGAAAGCTTGCAGTACACTACTAGGAATATCTTTTGAACATGTTAGATGGTTTTCTAACAATATTCTTTTATACTGTTTTGGGGATTGATATTTACTTAAAATGTATTATTGTTCAATAGTTTAGTGAACAATATTAATTTCCACACTGGAAAAACGCTGGAAACCCCTGTGCCCACAAAAGGCAATAGAGTTTTGACACTGACTTCAGCAGGATGAGAATTTTACCCCAATGATCCACCTTGTCTGTTAGTCGGTCTCTGGTAGTGATCAGTGCTGGACACCAAAGAAAAACAGAATAAAACTAAGATAATTTATCAAAGACCCCAATACTTTAGCACTGAAAGAAATTCTTCCCCACAATGAATGAGGTTTACTTTATACTCTGAAGCCTCAGAATTGGTAATTTCCAAAGGGATAGCCGTGTTAGTCTAGTCCAACAAAAAAACAAAAAGGAGTCATCTGGCATTTTAAGACTAACATCTATTTTTCGCATGAGCTTTTGTGGGAGAAAATCCCACTTCGTCAGATGCTTCGAAGATGGGTGAACTTACAGAATGGAATGAAAATAAATGCAAGGGGGTGTAAAACATAGGATCAGGTCATACAGTAACAGCAAATCAGAGCAGTTGTTAGGTTCAAACCATGGGAAGCCTTAAGTCAAATTAACTTTTGTAATGGGAAAAGAACCTATAGTCTCAATTAAGCCCTGCTTTCACAGAATTTAGCTTGCCTATTAATTCGAGTTCAGCTGTTTCTCTTTGAAGTCTTGATGTCCCAGCCACATCTCTGACAACAGTCGTTAACAAATCATTTATCAAGTGATTAGAAAGATGGAAGTGCTCAGCAACTGGTTTCTTTGTTCTCTGAGTTCTGATAGCAGCTCTGTGTTCATTTGTCCTTTTGCGCAGCGATCGTCCTGTTTGTCCAATGTATAAGGTGTTGGGGCATTTCTTGCACATTATGTTATAGACCACATTAGTAGATGAGTAGGTAAATGAGCCTTTGATGGAGTAGCAGGCTTGATTAGGACCTATGATGGTATCTGTTATGCAGATATGTGGGCAGGCTTGGCAGCGTGGTTTGTTGCAGGGGTGTGTGCCTGCTTCACTGTTTCTGTTGTTAGATCTGTAGTTGCTGGTGAGTATCTGTTTAAGATTGGATGGCTGTCTGTAGGCAAGGAGAGGTCTGTCTCCCAAGGCTTGAGACAGAGAGGGATCATCTTTTAGAATAGGCTGCAGGTCCTTAATGATCTTTTGCAGAGGTCTGACTTGAGGATTGTATGTGGTGACTAGTGGCATTCTGTTGTTTTCTTTCTTAGGCCTCTCCTGTAGTAGACGACTTCGGGGAACCTGTCTAGCTCTGTCAATTTGTTTTCTTTCTTCCCCAGGTGGGTACTGTAGTTTCAAGAATGCTTGATAGAGATCCTCAAGATGTCTGTCTCTCTCTGAGGGACCAGAGCAGATGCGGTTATATCTTAGGGCTTGGCAGTAGACAATGGATTGTGTGGTGTGTTTAGGATGGAGACTCGAAGGATGTAGGTAACTATACCAATCAGTAGGTTTTTGGTACAGGGTGGTGGTGATGTGTTTATCCCTGATTTGTACTGTAGTGTCGAGAAAGTGGATATCCTGCATGGAGTGTTCCAGGCTCAGTTTGATGGTGGAGTGGAAATTGTTGAAATCTCTGTGAAAATCTTCAAGAGCATCCCTGCCATGTGTCCAGATAATGAAGATCTCATCAATGTAGCGTAGGTAAAGAAGAGGTGTTTTGGGATGAGACTTGAGGGAACATTGTTCTAAGTCACCCATAAAGATGCCAGTATATTGTGGGGCCATGCGGGTGCCCATAGCAGTGCCACTGATTTGGAGATATAAATCATCTTCAAATCTGAAGTGGTTGTGGGTGAGCACAAAGTCGCAAAGTTCAGTCACAAGCTGTGCTGTGGCATCATCTGGGATGGTTCTTCTAATAGCCTGTAATCCATCCTTGTGTGGGATGTTGGTGTAAAGAGCTTCTACATCCATAGTGGCCAGAATGGTGTTTTCTGGAAGTTCTCCAATGGACTGTATTTTCCTCAGGAAGTCCGTGGTGTCTTGAAGATAGCTAGGGATGTTGATAACATAGGGTCTAAGGAGGGAGTCCACATAGCCAGATAGGCATTGGCACTCTTACTGCTGGCCTGAGATGATGGGTGTCCAGGGTTTCCTTTTTTATGGATTTTAGGTAGTAGATAGAACATCCCTGGCCACAGTTCTGGTGGTGTTTCTGTCTTTATATGTTCTTGTGCTGTCTTAGGGAGTTTCTTGAGTAGGCATTGTAATTCCTTTTGGTATTCCTCAGTGGGGTCAGAGGAAAGCGGTCTGTAGAATGTTATGTTGGAGACCTGTTTATAAGCCTTCCGGTCATAATACAATTTATTCATGACAACAACTACACCTCCTTTGTCAGCCTCCTTAATGATAATGTCAGAGTTGTTTCTGAGGCTGTAGATGGCATTGTGTTCTGCAGGGCTGAGGTTATGATGTAAAGGATGTTGTTTGTCCACGATTTCAGTCTTGGCACAGTGGCGGAAACACTCAATGTAGAATCAAGTCTCTTGTTTTGACCCTCCGGAGGAGTCCATGAAGAATATTTCTTCTTGTAGTGTTTGGAGGAAGGTATCTGTGTATCAGTGTGTTGATCTGCGGTGTTATGGAAATATTCTTTGGGTCTTCAACGGCAAAAGTAGGCCTCTAGGTCACCGCAGAATTTTATCTTATGTGTGGCAGTTGTGGGGCAGAAGGAAAGTCCCTGAGATAGCACAGATTCCTCTGCTGGAGTAAGTGTGTAGCTTGAGAGATTAACAATGTTGTTGGCTGGGTTGAAGGTGTCACTCTTGTTTTCTGTAGTGGTGTATAGTAGTTTATACGGTTTGGTATCTTTTTTCTTCTGTAGGAAAGCAAAGTGTGTGTCGTAGATGGATTTTTCTCTTTGTTGTGAAGTCCAGCCATGTAGAAGAATGCATTGTAGGTTGGTTTTCTATGAAGGAATCTAGTTTTGAGAGTTCATTTTTAATTCTCCTCAGTTTGCTGTAAAGGATGCTGATCAGGTGGTTTCTGAGTTTCTGTGAGAGCGTATGGCATAATCTCTCACTGTAGTCTGTGTAATATGCAAGCTAAACTCTGTGATAGCAGGACTTAATCGAGACTATGGGGTCTTTTCCCATTACAAAAGGTAATTTGACTTCAGGCTTCCCATGGTTTGAACCTAACAACTGCTCTGATTTGCTGTTACTGTATGACCTGATCCTATGTTTTACACCCCCTTGCATTTATTTTCATTCCATTCTGTAAGTTCACCCATCTTCAAAGCATCTGACGAAGTGGGATTTTTCTCCCACGAAGTCTCATGCAAAAAATAAATCTGTTAGTCTTAAAGTGCTACACGACTCCTTGTATTTTTTTCAGAATTGGTAGCCAATATAATTTTGTCTTAGCTAGTGTTGACAGAGATATTCTTCTTATTAGGAAGAATGTCTACATTTTTTATTTTTGTTTTACTGTGACTAGGGGATTTGCCTCACAGTATTATTCAGCAATTAGTTCTATCAGTTAAATATACATTACATTGAAACCAAATTATTTCTAAAGCAACTGCATATCTGAAACTTACCACCTTTTAGGCATTTTCCTGATGAAACCCTCTCACCTTTGCTGCAGAGAGGTTTTCTTCTTGCTCTGTTTTGGTGGCTCTCTTTTGAATTACCCTTCATTATTATAACCATGCTGAAGGAATCTCTTGGGTGATTCCAGGGGCCCCAATTGTAGCTGCTCACTCTCCCTCCCCTACACAATAGCAAGAAGTGCTAATGAAACTTTTGTAATGTGTGTTCAGAGTACTTTGCACTCTATAGTCCAGCACCTGTGGACAAAATCCCACCATCTCAAGAATACTGAGTTGAGGTCATTATTAACCCAGCTTTTCTGAATCTCAGTGCTTTGATGTTAGAAATGAGAGAAGGTTCAGAATGGTTCCTGCTTTCACCAAGCCATTTGCCTACCTCCATTCTGGGGCTTTCTATATGGTATGTTCAGGTCAGCTGAGTGAATAGAAGTTCCTTAGATTGGACATATAAGGCCTTATTCTTCACTATATTTTAAGAGTTGCATCAGTGGAGTTCTGCCAGTTTAAAATGATTTTACACATTGGAGAATAATGCTGGACATATCAAATGGGGAAATCACAATGACAATCCTGTGACAGAGTGCTGAAAACCAGGAGCTGAACCAGCACTCTGGGCATTAAGAGCCTGACTGAAGAAAACTAGGACTAGTTACAAGATCAGTCTGAGCCAGGAAAAGAAAAGGAGCTCATCAACCCATTAACTCAGGGGTTCTCAAACTGTGGGTCATGACCCTTCCAGTGGGTCATAAGAGCACCTGAGAGAGTGGGATTGCACAAATTGATTTATCATTTTAGGTGGTCACAGTATTGCAGAGTTTGAGAACCACTGCACCAACTGGAGAAGTTAAAGGAACACAGGAAGGAAGTTGAGAGTGGAACTGTGGAAGTTATCCAGCTAGAGGTGTAAGAGCCATTTGTATGAGAAGACCAGAGCAGAGAGGGTTATGCATCATCATGTACCTTATATCTACAGCGAGGAGGAAAGGAAAAGGAAGACTTGATCGAGTGATTGGGAGCATTTCTGCTATTAGTATCTGGTGAATTTATAGACTCAGAGACTCTAAGGTCAGAAGGGACCAGTATGATCATCTAGACTGACTTCCTGCACAATGCAGGCCTCAAGACCTCACCCACCCACTCCTGCAATAAGCCTCTAACCTATGACTGAGTTATTTAAGTTCTCAGATCAAGATTTAAGGACTTTAAGATACAGAGGATTCAACTCAGGCCACCAGTTAATAAGACAGAATTGGTCTCTCATGGCAACATTCAGTAACTACCAACCTGATCTGGCTTTGAACCAGTGACAGACAACACGTAGATGTGCTGAGAATTTCACTTGCTGTCAGATCATCTAAACACAGGGGTAAATAAAATTATTACAGGTGATTTTGATGGATATTTTTGGGTTCCTTGTGGGAACATCCTAGATGGAATTTAATGGAGAATGATAATTTTTATAGCATTTTTAAACCAATAAATAGAACTCTATATTAGTATTACTACTACTACTACACTAATTCTATTCAAATAAGTATTCAAAACACTTGAAAAAAAAAATCTCTAGCTAGCATTTGCCTCCCTTCCAGGAGGGAACAGCTGGTTAGGCTTTGTTGGATGGTTGGTCAGCTTTCTGCTGGAGGAGAAATCAGTGATACTTTATCTGAATGTAGTGTTAATGCAGTTTGTTTCTTTACATTTATGCTACAGTCCTGGAACAGAAACAGTCAAATACCTCATGCAGACAAGTCCCCTTTTCAGGGTGGTCAAGCTAAACACCAAATCCTTGCTCCCAGGGAACAGCCCTATCTCAAGAATTGACTGTAAGTACAGAGATTAAGGAAAACAGCAATTTTTTTTTTTAACTGCTTATTACAACTCTCCTGAGGAAATGTATGAGAAAAACCAGCAATGCAACATTTTCTTCCAAGGTTAAAAATTTGAAATGAGAAAAAGAACTTGTGTGACTGTGTGTAATGGTGCTATCCTGTGACCTCCCTGCTGTAACCTGACAATTACATAGGTTTATACAGTAGTTTCTAAAGATCTCTTTTTATTGTCTGTAGATGTTTATTGGTTTCACTCCTATTTTCTGTAAGAGATGTCTGTAAAAGATCAGTGCAAACTGATACCTGAACATGTACCTTTGAATGTAAAAATATGGCATTATATAGAAATTACCTCAATACTACAATGTTAGTGCCTTATATTTAAAGGGACTTCCTTTAAAATAAAAAAGTGTTGTCTTATTTAGTAGTTAACTCTCCCAGGAAAAAGTATAAAAATACAGCATAATTTCACTTTATTATACTATCTGTCTTATATAAGTTCTATTCTCAGGTAGTTTTAAATGTTTTGATTTGGCTCTGTCTGTAGGTCATTGCAAACTGGTTCTTATGACTGTCCTAGTTCCTGACCACCCTCTTCCCACCACACATAGGGTATGTCTACACTGGAGCCTTAGGTCAACTTAAGGAAGTATAAGTTGACCTACAGGCTCCTGCAGTCCCACTAGGCTTTTATTAAGTCAATTTACATGCTTCCTTAAATTGACTTAATAACACCACCTCTTAAGGTCAATTTAATTCTTAAGTTGACCTTATTAAGTCAACTTAAGGCAATGTAGACAGGGAATAGCCCTGAAGTCGACATAATTGGCCTCCAGACCCCCTCCCAGAGTTGCTGGCCACCAAGAAGGGTCAACTTAGCACCTGCCAGTGTGGATGCAGGCAGTCAACAGGAGTTTTCAGTGTGGATTGTCTAAGCTGACTTAAAGTCAACCTTGTTAAGTTGCTTAACAGAGCCTCCAGTGTAGACAGACCCATAGTGAGCACCCTCCACCTTACAGTTTTAAGAAAATGTGATTTTGTTGCAGTCTCTGACTTAAGGAAAAATTAAGAAAAAATCTTGAATGTTAATTAAATGGCAGAAAATGAGAACCTGATTATGAGACAATATCCTTTGTACAGTAGAAAAAGGGCCTATTTCCTCTCTTACTAAATGCATAACAAAGCATAGACCCCACCTAGAGCATAATGTAACCTGTCTATTGTGTGCATATAAATTTACCTTTTACAGATTCTACATTTTATACTCAGATTTCTAGCAGCTATTGTTTATTTAGAAAAAAATACTGAAGGCCAATAAAAGAGAGTCTTATGACTGGTGTGATTATTTTAATTTATTAGTCATCTGCTCCAGTCTTTGCAAGGTGTCTGAGCTCAGGGTATTGCTCTGAGCTTCAGATCTTCCATAATCAGGCTCAGAACACAGCAGGTCACATACCGTCAGTAACTGTGGCAGTGAGTTGTTGGTTGTTGCTTCCAGCGTCCTCAGTCAGTTAACCCTACACCTTATGCCAGCCAGAGTGGGTTACAGAGCAGAGCTGACTGGCTTGATGAAACTGGAAGCCATACCGTCAATTCTTTGTCACAGGGAGGACCATAAGGATGTTAGGGGCTTTCAAGGGAGAAGTAAGGAGATATTTAAAAAAAAAAAAAAAATTAAATGGAGGCTCAAACATTGAAAAAAGCTATGATGTGTATGTGGGAAGCAAAGGAACAGAACTTGGAATGCTAACTTGAGCTGCAGGAAGAACCACTCAGTAACATGGTTGCAAATATTAATTAATGATTATTTACTTCATACATTTGTACCATAGTGCTTACCATTTATGTCAAGTGTTTGGATGATTTGAGAAACACTCAGCTTCAAAAAAAAAAAAAAACAGATGCACATTGTTTACATCTGTATTAATGTGAATGACAAGAACAGTAAGGTTCTGAATTAAACTGAGAAGTGGCAATAGCTGAAGCTGCTACTATTTTCTTAGCTTGCCCTGTAGTTGGCCTACATATCTGTGGAGTGCAGTAATCAAAAATAGGTATGATTTATAAATGTCAGTACAATGACTGCTTTAATACTGAATTCCTCATATTTTAATTTAAAGTTTGTCTTGATATTTTATTATGGATTTTTATGATCTCCATCTGCAGGTGTCACACAAAAGAAAACAGCTGATTTTGTTGCTTTAACTTTGTTTTTAGTGAGAGCCTTTAAAAAGTATTTAAAATGGCAATCACTGACTAGATTATGGAATGGGCTGCGCCCTGTGATTCCCTCTGAGAGAATGTCATGCCAATGGAGCTAACATAACATAACATGAAGCACTTCTGTTGTCATCATATCTGAGCTGTGTATATGTCAATGAAGCATTCTAGACATCAGGTTAAGTATGGTCTTGATCTTGTTTTTAGTATAGCTACTTTTGAAAAGTAGAATATTTACTCTTTAACAATTACATTACAAAAAATTGAAACATTTGCTTACTGCTCTTGGAACCAGATTTTCCAAACTGCATTAAATGAAAAAAATTGAGAAAAAGTATAATGAAATTCTCACTTCACTGATGTCAATGGCAAAAGTCTCACCGATGTCAATGGGGCCAGGATTTCAGCCAAGGAATGGTGAATGAAAGCCACCTTTCTGCCTCTCTCTCGCTTCAACTCCTGGATCCTCAGTGTAGTTTTCAATTACATGAGTAATAATAAAGCATTCAGTTAAACAGACTTTGCAACACATCTAGCTGTACCCTGACACACTTCCTGCATTGGGAGGATGGGGCAAAGTGCTCCTGGCAAAGAGCCATTCCCTCTGACCGTATATCACCAGAGGTTCCCCACATAAAAAGCATCTTAGTTGCTGTCTCACCGCAGCTTTCCAATCTACCTGATCAGCTGAAAAAAAGACAGCTAGGGAACCAAAGGATCTGGCTCTAGGTTAAAAGAAAAATATATGCATGCATATTAAACTGGATAAGGTATAAACTCACAGGAAATAGTTTATAGTCTTAAATAATCACACTAGGGTTGAATAGTTCTATGCTGAAATCAATTTTTAAAAGAAATTTAGCTGAATATTTTAGTGTCAATTCTGTATCTTTCTTATAGCCTGAAACTCTTTTTATCCACTGAGAAAGTATTTCCTAAACAGTGATGTGCCTGTCTGCACTCAAAAAGGTATTTTTTTTGCACAGCAATACTGGACAAATACATGGGGGTGGGGGTTGGAAAATGTGGTTTTTATTAATACTTACTTGGCCCTTATGGCATTCCTAGCTGGCAACCCAGATTGCAAAACCACTGTTGAGCTGAAGGCAGACCATGTGAGCCCTTTATCAAAATTGGATCTTCTGCCAACTACTCATTTATTGTGATCTTGAATACTCTCATTTTTGCCACAGCTGTAGCAGATTCTGAAAAAGGAGCTTACCTGCAGCATATCTACCTCTGCTGTTTGGAGTTCTGAAAGATATAAGCATATCCCCTCTATCATCCTCTCCAACCACAGAGCTCCACTAGATCATAAGAGGGGCCATAAGCTGAATTAGTGCCACCTGAAATCATTAAAGCTGTATCTCTCCCTGCTTATGCCAATCAGCCCAGTCTTAGCCCAGAGTTTTAATTGATCCCAGCAAAGAAACCAGTTCCCTTTACACAAGGAAACAAGAAAGCACTTTTTCTGCTTAACACTTCTCCAGCCAGAGAAAGTGGGTGCAGTGCTAATTGCTATGAACTTAAAAAAAACAACAAACAAACAAACAAAAAAACCCCATAGAACTGTAGGACTACAGGGGACTTCAGGAGGTCATCTAGTTTAGTTCCCTGCACTGAAGGCAGGACTAAGCATTATGTAGGCCATGCCTGACAAGTGTTGTTCAACTCATTCTTAAAAATCTCCAGAGATCTTGATTCCAAACTCCTTGGACAATTTATTCCAGTGCTTAACTACCCTTAACTACAGTTTGGAAGTTTTTCCCAATGTCCAGCCTAAACTGGCCTTGTGGCAATTTAAGCCCATTGCCTATTGTCCTATCCGCAGAGGTTAAAAAGAACAATTTTCCCCCCTCATTTTAGTAACAACTTTTATGTACTTTAAAACTGTTCTTATGTCCCTCTTCAGTCTTCTTTTCTCCCTGCTAAATTCAGTTTTGGCATTTTTCTTCATAGGTCATATGTTCTAGACCCTTACTTATTTTATTCGATCTTCCCTGAACTTTCTCTTATTTGTCTGTCTCTTTCCTGAAATGTGGCACCCAGAACCAAGCAAAATACTTCAGCTGAGGCCTAACTAACAGTGTGGAATAATTAATTCTCACATGTTGCTTATAAAACTCCTGCTAATACAACCCAGAATAATGTTTGGGGTTTTTTCTAACAGCATTACACTGTGGACTCACATTTAGCTTATAACCTGCTATGACCCCTGGGGATGTGGAAAGAAAAAGAGGATTCAGGCTGGGTCAGGCCTACAGGAGCTGGGGGCAGGGACTAGGAAAATGGGGCCTTAACTGTTCTCCACAGAAACCCCCAGCTTAGCTAAAGAAGGCAAGCACCTTGCATATGCTGGCTGCATGAAGCCGCTTAAGCAATTAACAATTAAGTACATGTCTCCCTACCAGTTCTCAAGGCTGTCCCTAGGGTGGGGGGTGAGCGGGACAACCACCCGGGGCCCCCTGGTTCGGCAGATCCTGCGCTGCCCCCCCACCACAACTGCCTTTGGCAGCAAGCTGACCCATGGGCAGGGCAGGGCAGGGCAGGGCAAGGGCCCCCACAGGCTGATTCTCCCTGGGCTCTGCCCACCCCTAGGGATAGCCCTGCTAGTTTGCTATTCTGCCTGCCACACTTCAGCAGTTAAGCACACATCTCCTTACTAGTTCCCTATTCTGCTTGCCACTCCTCACTTCCTATGCATAGAACAGCTACAAACCTATAAGTAGAGCTCTGTGTTGGGGCATTAGATAAACATACAGCGAAGTAAGGAAAGTATCAAAATCTAAGAAATTAGGTAAAGTCAGATACTAAAGATCCTCCTCAATAAGGTACTCAGGGAACCAATAAAAAATGTACACCCCAGCCAAAAAAGGGTTTATGGCCCTGTTGAGGGGAAGGCATGGGGTAGCGGGCTTGGTCACAACAAGCCAGGAAGAAATTCATCCAAGCTGAAAGGGATACAAGGAAGTAGGCAGAGATTCAGGAAAACAACAAAGTGTATATATGCTGTAAATGTGTAATACTCGGGGCTCATGTCACTAGTCTCAAGACAAAGGGGAATGAGTAGACTAGATGTTGAACTAAATAAACTGCTCCTTACAACTCCATCCAGTTCTGTATGTCACCACTGAACCCTGCAACAACCCCCAGTTCTTTCCACAATACTCCTTACTAGGCAGTCATTTCCCATTTTGTATGTGTGTAACAGATTGTTCCTTCCTAAGTGGAATACTTAGCATTTGTCTTTATTGAACTCCATTCTGATCCTTCCTCCAATTTGTCCAAATCATTCCGGATTTTAATCCCATCCTCCAAAGCACTTGCAACCCCTCCCAACTTGGTATCATTCACAAATAGTATAAATGTTCTTTCTATGCCATTATCTACATCATTGATGAAGGTATTAAACAGATTCAGACTCAGAGCTGATCCCTCTGGGACCCATCTTGAAATACCATTCCATCTTGACTGTGAACATCTGAAAACTACCGCTGGGCATGGTTTTCCAAGCAGTTATGCACTCACCTTATAGTAGCTCTATCTAAATTATATTTCCCTAGTCATTTGTAAGAAGGTCATGCAAGACCATACAGAAAATCTTACTGAAGTCAAGATACACCATATTTGCCATTTTTCCCTATCCACAAGCCTTGTTAACCTATCAAAGAAAGTGATTAGGTTGGTTTGACATAATTTGTTCTCGACGAATCCATGCTGGCAATTACTTACTGCATCATTTTATATGTGTTTGCAAATTAATTGCCTATTTATTTGCTCCATTATCTTTCTGATCAATCTGTAATTCCCCATGTTGCCCTTATTCCTCTTTCTATAGATTGGCATCATAGCCTGTCTTCCAAGACTTTTTGAAGGCAACTTATTATCTTCCAGGGTAACTTGTGGCTCACCAGCGCAGCCCAACAAATAGATGGTGCTGACTGTTAAATGGGGTATGCCATGAAATGCACTTATTCATTAGATTACCTCATTAGCATCAATTAACACAGTTACTTTAAAACACAGCTGGAATGAAAAATTGCTCTTTTGGGAAAATGGCTATGCAAACTCGGGCTGATCCCGGCAGAGTGAATTACCTATAAAGGTGTATTGCAATCTATGCTTCCCAGTGTCAGCTAAAGTGAATTAAAAAAGTGAAAACTTTAAAAAAAATTTAACTGAAAAGCAAGTACATTAATACATATTGTAATATAGTGCTGCATACTTATAGCATGTACTGTGCCAAAATCCCCTGCCCGAAAACCTAACTGGAATTATACCAACTGAATCATAACTACAGTAACATTCAGTCACTGATTTAATCAATGGCTTTTCTCATTAAGTTAAATGGATTTTCTTATTCTTTCATGAAACATTGAAGCTAAATAGTGAATGAACTAATTTTATGAAAGTACTAAATCTTAAACAATGTTATGTTCTACTCAGACTACTTTTTAATTTAGTACCTTTCTTGTCAGTTTTGTACTGTATGTATTTTCCACTAGCCCCTTCAAAGACACCTTATTACTTCCTGATATATTCTGATTATGAGCTCTAGGAATCAGCATTTTCTAAGAATATAAAATGTACCTGAAGCATAGCACTGCTATACGAATACACTATAGATGTTAAAGCTAGTTCCTTGTAACAATTTGCTTTATGCAGCCCTTACAAATTATTATAAATTATTCTGAACAATAAAAGAAACATCTTCCCAGCAGGATTTCTATTCTTTTCTTTGAGATATTGGCAAATTTTACCTAAATATAAAAGTTTCAATCACTAGTCTAAGTAGGTTACCATTTTACAGTCCAGATATTGGTAACCGGAGACATGATATGGTCGTGGAGACTTTACAGATATATTTATAACCTTGCTATAAAATCTTCTTGTTTCAGTTTCAGTTCCTGTAACAGAGAAAGTTATACATAAATATGTGTTGGCCTTTGAAGGCTTAGCTTGCACATGCAATTTCAGATTATTTAATGAAAAAATTAGAGGTAACTGACTATTAAAAAAAAAATCTCTCTTCTAATCTGTGGCGCTTCTCCTTTTGCAAGCCGGTAATGCTTGTGCGTTGTGTCACATTGCTAACCTGATGGAAACAATGTTTCAGAGTATACCCACGTTTGCTAAAACCATCACAAGGCCTGCTCCTCTTGGACTTACTATTTCAACTGACAGTTAATATACTAGATTGTTTCATATGAGGCTATTAAAACTAATGATCAAGCTCTTGAAAGGCATGACTGTCACAGTTCAGGACTAGACAGTTCATGGGCAGGTCTACACTGCCCACCATTTTCAGTGGCAATCGAAGGGAGATATGCAAGTTACCTAAATCAGCTCTGGCTTCCCTACACCTAGATCATGTACTATGATGAGTTGAAGAAAGGGTCAACTTGTTAGGCTAGTCTTTGGGGACTGACTTCCCAATCGACTGAGTGAATCTTCACAGACTGGATCAGACAATTGGGAAGGTTGATCTGACATTGGCGATTTTGCTGCCACCAGTGGAGACTAGGCAAAAGTGATAAACATGGACTCATAGACTCTACGGTCAGAAGAGACCAGTATGCTCATCTGATTTGCCCTCCTGCACAATGCAGGCCTCAAAACCTCACCTGCTTACTCCAGCAATAAGCTTCTAACCTATGACTGAGTTATTATAGTACTCAAATCATGATTTAAGGATTTTAAGATATAGAGACTTCACCAGTAGGTGAGCCTTGCCCCATGCTACAGAGGAAGGCAAACCAATTTAAAACAAACAAACAAAAAAACCAGAGCACCAATCAGGCCTGGAGAATTCCTTCCCAACCCTACCTATGGCAATCGGTTAAACCCTGAGCATGTGGTCAAGTCTCACCAGCCAGTCACGCTAGGAAGAATTCTCTGTAATGACTCAGAACCAACCCCATCTACCCTCCTTTCTTAAGCCACTTGAATTTCCACCCCATTTGGTCAAAGATCAGTCAATTTCCCCTCATACCATCCCCTCCAAAAACTTAACAAGCTCAGTTTTGAAAGCAGTTATGTTTTTTGCCCTCACAGCTACCCTTGGAAGGTTATTGCCTCTGATGGTTAGAAGCCTGCATCTAATTTGAAGCCTAGATTTCCTGATGGATAGTTTGTATGCATTAGTTCTTGTGTCTACATTGGTGCTGTACTCAAATAATTCCTCTCCCTCCCTGGTATTTATCCCTCTGTAGAGATAAATCATATCACCGCTCAACTTTCTTTTGGTTAGGCTAAACAAACCAAGCTCCTTGAGTTGCCTCTCATAAGGCAGGTTTTCCATTCTATGGACCATTCTTGTAGCCCTTCTCTGCACCTGTTCCAATTTGTTCATCTTTTTTAAACAGAAACTGCAGAACTGCATACAAGATTCCAGATGGGGGTTCTCACCAGTGCCTTATATAGCAGCACTAATACTTCCCTATCTGTACTTGAAATACCTCTTCTGATGCATCCTAGGACAGCATTTGCTTTTTTCATGGCCACATTGCATTGGCAGCTAGTAGTCATCCTGGGATCAATCAGTACTCCCAGGTCCTTCTCCTCCTCCATCTCTTCCAACCAATCGTCCCCAACTTATAGGAAAAATTCTTGTTATTTGTCCATAAATGCATGATCTTGCGCTCCCCCCTTATTAAATTTCATCCTGTTCCTAACACTCCAATATATAAGGTCATCTAGCTCTTTCTGTATGATATCCTGATCCTTCTCTGGATTGGCAACACCTCCCAACTTGGACTTAATTCGCACATTTCCACTTTTTGTACCAAGGTCAGTAACAAAAGGGTTAAATAAGATCTGTCCCAAGACCAGTCCCTGAGGGACTCCACTAGTAATCTCCCTCCACATAACAATTCACCCTTCAGTATGACCCACTATAGCCTGCCCTTTAAGCAGTTCCTTACCCACCTTACTATATTCATATTAATCCCCACCTTCTGTAACTTAACTAGTAATTCTCTATATGGAATTGTATCAAATGCTTTGCTGAAATCTAAGTAAATTAGGTCTACCACATTCCCTTTAGCTAAAAAAAATCTGTTATCCTCTCAGAAAAAGAGATCAGGTTGGTCTGAAACAATCTGCCTTTTGTAAAGCGATGTTGTATTTTATCCAAGTTACCGTTATTCTCAATATCCTTAAGTACTTTCTATTTGTCTAGACGTTATTTATCTTTTCAACAGCATACTGCAGGGAAGTCAGGAATAAGCAAATATACACTGACTTACAGTGATATAAATTACGACTGATGAAGCACAGGGCACCCTTTTGCTCCTATGACTTACGTTGCTGATGCTCAGCCACTATTGCTGTCTGCATCCCATTTGCCAGGATGTCAGCTAAGCAAACTCTGATCATAGAAACATTATGCACAAACTTTGTAAATGACTGTTAAATAAGTAATGAGCACAAATATTAGTGGATAGTTTTAGTGAGTTACCATTACTGACTTTGCATTATTTGAAGTAGTTGTAAACTTATCTTTGACATTTCAATTACTTCACAATCAGATAGGTAGTACACTCATGAGGCTTATCAAAATTCTCAGCTACTAGTCACTGTAATGTCTGGTAACACTGCAATGCCATTGCCCCCTGTACCATTCAGCTTCAAGAGTGACTACCTAATCTATTTTTCAGGAATTGATGGGAATGACCTTCTGGTATCTGAATGGTTAAGAGGTCTCAATAGTTATCAGAAGAACAGGTAGGCCTTCATAAAATTCTGCCTTTAGAATGTATTTTTATTCTTGGAACACGATAGATAATATCTGATACTGAATCTGCTCTTAAAGATTTTGTGAGAGCTTCAGAAAAACCCTGTATATGAGTCCTTCCCACACTGTTAGACTTTGCACACCACGGACAAGGCTCTTTGCCAGATTGGCTACCTTGTTGTTTTTATACCTTAACCTTTTACAAGCATAGGGTTGTGACTTACTGCTCAACCACTGATGGGGAAAACTGTGGACTGCTTTATATGGTTCTACCCTTTGACCTGTTTGGGGTAGCTGGTCCTACCAGGAGTTAAATCTCTCACCAGTATAACACTCAAGCTCATTGGAACATGCAGCCTTGCCCATTGCATCAAGGAGCAATCCCCAGAAATCACACAGAACAATAGACTGCTCCAAAATTCTGAAGACTCCCAAATTATGAGAGTGTTTTACATGTCTGATGAAAAATTGGGATCCTATTAGCCAATGATCAAATATGGTATGATGAAGGAGGTGTAAGGTAGGCATTCTTGTTGTCTGAAGTGTTAATTCCTTCCACTAGTATTTATGCTATTTTAGTCCTTTCGATTCCTTGATGATGTTTAAATACCTATTTGGTTTTTTCTATATAAAAGATATACTATAGTAATATAGTAAATGATATCTGATGTTCAGTAACCTATGTGCTGGAACTAAGACTCCACTGGTGCTACCGTACCCTTTGGCTTAAAGTGGTTTCCACTATATATAGGGTTTACAGTTGGTTCATTGGCTTGCTGAACCCTACTATAAAAATTGTGCCAGTACTGGAAATAGCGAGGTGTTTTGATCTGATCAACTGATTATTTGTAGTTTCAGTAGCATTTCTAAAATTTCCATGTGTTAACTTCTGGTTGTAAGGCAGCTCATTGTCTAGCATGGCTGTGAACCTAGACCTTTACCTATATATGACTGGTCATTTGCTGTGTCTAAAGGGGATTTGCCCCACAAAAACCCTGGTTCACCCTCCCACCTCCAGACTTTTCACAGCTCTAATGCTTCATTATGTCTTCTACTTTCCATATCTCTCCCCAACTTTGCAGGATATAATATAATCAGATAGAATGTTCAACTCCCCACACCCCCTGAATTTCTCTAAAATGATGCCCTGAAGTGATTTAAAACAGTATTCTATATTTGAACAGTATTTGGATAATAGCTGTGGCTATTTTTTCCCCCAAACTCTGTTTTTATAAAAACATATCAGTTAGGTGGGATTTCTTCTTACCATTTCTGATGACAGAATGATTGTCTGGGACTTTAAAGAAAGAAAGAAAGAAAGAAAGAAAGAAAGAAAGAAAGAAAGAAAGAAAGAATTGAAACCTGAGAACAATTCTCTGATAGCAGGGAGGACTTCATTACGTAACAAGTAGAGTTGATTTTAAAATGTTGGATTAATCAAATTTTCAAGAAAGAATACTGTTTTGTGAATATTCAAAATGTTAGGAAAACAGGTCTGGGGAAGCAGACAAATTCCCTGACTTCTAAAACCAGGGAAAAAAAATTAAGTTGCCAAAAAATTTCATTGTGACATTGTTTTAAATGAAGAATTCTCATTTTCTGGCTTAAAATGTCTAATCCTTTTGAAATCTAAGTGATAGACTGAACAAAGTTAGAGAAAAAACTGATACTTAAATGAAACTTTCAGAAATAATCTACACATTCCAATTGATCTGCAACAGAAATATGAGGAATTTTCGGTTTGCAAATATTTTTATGTCAACTTTTCCTGCCAGTTTATGAAGGGAAAAAATGTTGAACTCAATAATATTTGCAAGATGAGAAAATCATTTTGCTGCCAGAACTACCAACAAGTCTCCTCTATCTCTAGACTCATACTGTATATACAAATGAAGAAACACATCAAGGACCACCATAAGTACACAAAGTACACAAGTGTGTTTATTACATTTTTGCAAGCACTTTGTTCTACATTTCAAAAACGCCACCATCAAGCTGTTGGCACATTTATGTACAAAACAGATTAATTGTAATGCCTGCTACAAAGCATTCTTTGTGAAAATACAAACTCTAATACCAGAGAAAAGCCAAAAGCATCAACATCATTACATGAGTTTAAAAGACAGGTTTAAAAATCATCACAGACCATTTAAGACACAAAACTGAAACACTACAATATAGAATCGAAAAGAGTTTCATTATACTTTTTGCAGAACTGTAATACTGGTACTGCACATACCAGAAAACTGTTATCTCATAAGACAGTCTAAGTGTAAAAAAAAAAAACCAAATAAAAGAATTGGAAAAAAAAAGAAAAGAAAACCCAAACCCAAATCAATCAACTAATACTATTTAATGCATAACCATGCCACAAATAACTATAGTATTATCCTCTACTTACTACAAGAATTGTTAAAAATTACTGATGATTCATGACTAGTAATAGTACAAACAAGAGTTTTACTCAAGAACTTTTATTAGAAATGCACTTACACTGAGAGAGAATTCACAATGATCCAATAAGTGCACAAAACTATCTAGGATTTTTAACACTGACAAAAATGTCTTGTCAGGCTACATCACTTTAAAAGACAATTTACAGCATTCTTGTAGCATTAGAAAGAGGCAAACCAAAAAAACCAAACCAAACCAAACCAAAAAAAAACCAAAAACCAAACCAACCCCAAACACCAAATTTGCTCCAATAATACTGATTTTTGTAGGCTTTTTTTTTTTTTTTTTTTTAAATACAGGTACTTCCTTCAAACTGACATGACTTACCTTTCCGTTAACATTTTCTTACTCAAAATAAAGGTTCAGATATATTTCTACACTTCCATACAATGAGCTCTGAAGTGGCCTTTTACCTCACTTTCACATAATGCAGATAAACCAGTATGTGTAGGAAAGCTGCAAGCCAAGCTGTTGCATTTATGGAAGCTTTCTTGAATGTATCACATACACTATATGTATAGGTCAGACAGGTGCAATCCATTAAAATTTTTAAAGCAGGTAAAAAGACTTCTGAGTTGTAAGGTTGCTGTATTTTTGATATATCACTTTCATAAATGTAGCTAAGCAGTAATTGCTCACATAAACACATGAACAGCTCCAATTCAGCATAACCATTGTTGAATTACAAAGAGATCATTCTGCACAAACCTACGCATAGCTATATCACTTAGTTAACATTTGTCTATATACTTTAACTCTTTAAAGGTAACCGTGGTATAACACCCTTTAAACAGGCAAGAGGCCATGCATTATTTATTAGCACCACGGTTTGCATGCTCACAATATAAACAGGAATACTCACCAATAAAACTTTGAAAGAGAATATTCTTTAAGAACATTGAGAATAATACAATTTTAACATAGATAAGAAGCACTTTTTTTTTTTTTTTACCTACTATTACAAATTTAGAAATTGCACCTTTGATTCTTTAAAATGTTCTTAGGACCTTCAATCAAGATGGCTACTGGCCCATCTGGCAAGACTTCCAAATATGAAGGAAAGTCATCACTGTGTTTTCTCTAGATATTGTACATAATGTGCAATGGTCCCTTTGACGTATACCTGTAGTTAAAGTAGTTACTGAAATCAAAACTAAAAAGTATAAAAAGCTATTTTTTCAAAACCATATAAGAAACAATGCAAAAGTGTTATGCATAACACATACAAAGTGATTAAAAAAATCAAACACATCTCCGTATTTGACAGTTAGTATCTTTGATCAAACAAAATTAACTAGCTTAAAAGAATTCAGGAAAGGCTGTTTAGGAGCCTTGCAATAGAGAATGGTCACACAAACTATTAGCTAATTAGGAAACCAAGTGCTAGACAACCAAAAATTGTACCAGGGTGATTAACAAGTCACCCTAACTATATTTTGTGAGAAGCACTTTCTTTTTTTTTTTTTAAATGGTTGGATGGCCTTTAGTTAAACAACAAAGCATTCAAATGTTAGAAAGTAAGACAAGATTTCTCTTATGTGTATGCATTGAGCCGCTCTTTAGAGCGGGTAGAATGAATATCATGAAGCTCTTGCTCCTCCTTTGACTTAATATCCTCATACTTTTGCATTCTGCAAGCATCTTTAACATAGGCCCAATTAGCAGACAGAACCATCAGATAATGAACCTGTAAGAGAGGGGACAGGGAATTAGCAACTAATTACAAAGAAACAGAAAATATTCAAAGTTGAAAAATTAAAGTCAAGATTTTTTGGCTGGGATCAAAATGCATTAAGCAGAGCAGTTTAGGGTAGAGAGAGAAAAAGCAGAGTAAATCTCACCTTTGCACTCCATTAATTCTGGGACTATTCTGTGCAATGCTGTTCCCCCTCCATTGTGACAAAGCAAATAGGGGCTGCTTTAACCTGATTTTGGCTGCAATGGCCACAAGGCCAAAACCATAACAAAGGATTAACATGGCAAAGGGTGTCCTAGCCATGCCCCCTTTTCTCTTTTTGCTAGCAACAAAGAAAGCATGTGGCAAAAAAGCTCCTTATCAGCCCTACATCACTATTACAATGAGTCCATGAATCTGGTTCAACATAAGGTGAAGGTGATTTTAGATGCACTAGAAAATATGTACTTTAAAGTAGATACCCATGTACTTGTTTGGCTGCAGGCCTCTAGAAAGGCTAGAAATGCTTAAGGAACTGCTCTAAGAGGTAGAGCCTAGGAAACTGGTGGAGACATCTTTACAGAAGGCAAGAAGACAAAAGAATCCTGAATTTGCCTGGGATCTGTGTCCCAGAGGCGTTGCTGGTGCTAGGCACCCCGGGGCACATGCCCCAAACCCCAGTGCCGGTGCACTGGATCTCTGGCCCAATCAGGCCGGAGATCCGGGGCCCAGCCACCGCTGGCCGCGGCAGCCCCTTCCTCGGCCAGGGATCTGGGGTCCAGCCACCTGCAGCTGCTTCTGGCCCCATCCCTGGCCGGGGATGCGGGGCCTAGCCACCTGCGGCGGTGCGGCGGCTTCTGGCCCTGTCCCTGGCCAGGTGGTGGGGCTGGCAGGGTGTGGGTGGGGCCTATGGTCCAGGGGCAGGGCCTGGGCCCATGCCCCGGGTCCCTCCCTTGGCCAGCGACGCCTCTGCTGTGTCCTAACCGTTACCCCCTCCTACAAAGGAGGAAAAGGAAAGGCTCATCTGTAAAGCAGACTTCTTTGTTAACTACTGGCTTCAAGAGCACACAGTAGTTCTCCGCAGTCCCATGCTGGGCACCTGGCCTCATCAGCCAAAACAAAAGCCAAAGAATTTTAACTCATCTGTGCTCCCTTCAAAAAAAGCACAAGAGTCTAACCAGCCATGCATAGTAGTTTGTCAGGGTCTACAATGACAGTCTGGGTTGCCTGGAACACATTGGTCTGAGCATTGTTCAGTGGAGCTACAAATAAGTGTTTCAAAATATTATAAGCAACCCCCTTGTAGGTGGCAGTGTAAGTGCTGTTATATACTTGTCCACACTGGTGTCTGGTAGCATGCTGGGTGCACCATGAACTCAAGGCAGTAGGTATTCCAAGCTCTAGGCTTTACAGGCTCCAGCTCTCAGTGAGTGCTCCAAAATACAGATATTTGGAATGCCAGAATATCCTAGTCACAACTGCTTTAATGCTTAAAGTACACAGTGCAAATAGCAGTTTTTAAGTCAGCCCCTAGGACAGTTCAGTACAACGTAGGAAGGGGGCTGCCAGCAATATTTTGTCCAGGCCACAGCTCTCCAAGAGGCAATTACACAGTGGCCTTCATATTCCACTGCCAGAATTCAGTCTTTTTATTCACCCTCTCATTGGGGCTAGTTTGGGTAGTCCTTCTGCTTGATGGTGTGAGGCACTGCCGGTCTAGAACCTAAGTCTGCAGCACCTAACTCATGCCACCACCTAGCACCTGCAGAACGGACACACACAGTAGATCCAAGCACACTCTTCGTCTTCTTTAGGGAATGCCTTCCCTGTAGGATTTGTCCAATTCCAATTTATCAGGAACCTAGAGACTTTATGGAATGAATATACATGCTGGCCAGCTGTCAAGTGCAATGATTTAAATCTCATCTCCTACCCTATCTACTAAGTCACTGAGTTACTGGAGAATAAGGAAAAAAAAAAACAAAACCTCTCACCCTACTCTGGCCAGTCTGGCCATGAGGGAAAAATTTCTTCTCAGCCAAAGAAAATAATTAACATGATACCCACAAATGACTCATAAAAACAAATTGTGTGCTAAACTCAAGAGAGGAGCTGTTTGTCCAACAGGCAACAGTAACCAGACCATAGAGAAAAGGGATTATATGGTGGGCTTATATAGCCTCCTGTCTACTGCATAGGAACCAACAGTCTTTCTCAAAGCTCCTGCCACTCTCCCTCCCAAACAACCTCTCTTTCTTAAATTATGAAAATGTCATTCTGATGAAGTAGGAAACATTTGTTAAAGGGAACCAGCCCATTTTGTCCCTGAATATTATGACGATGGCCCTTTGAGAGTTGAGGTTAAGAGTATACAGTTTGAAAGACTGTGCCTGTGACATATTACAAGTCAATCTATGTGGCATGTTGCTAAAATTAACTGTTTGCTGTTTAAAAAAATTACTATTGCAAATAAATAAAATATATCATTTGAGATTCATCAACCTATCTCATGAGGGAAATTAAATATTTTCAGCTAACACTAGCTAAAAGTCTTAATTTGCCAGAAAATGCCATGCAAAACACAATTTGCCATCAGTTTTCTGGAAAAACAGAAATTAGTTTAATTTTCCAACAGTTTAAAATCTTACTTGCAGTCAGTGCTCAGTGCAGTCAGTTCTCAGTGCTTAATGGCCAAACGCAGCCTTTTGGAGACAAGCAACAGCGCTCCAGTGAAGTTTACGGAAGCCACACGAGTGCCTTTGAAGGCAGAATTTGACCCAAGAAGTCTATACCTTTACAAGGAAATATTTACAATAATAGTTTATCTCCAAAAGGCTTGGGATTTAGGGTCAGAAAAGCCAATACTCAGTCCTGGACCAAGTGACAGCTTTGAAGTCCAAAACTACATGAAAAATCAGGGCTAATGACTACCACTTTATTCCATGAAACAGCAAGCACTTCCTTACCGCAACCACCTTCCAGCATGCATCCAGGGTCCACAGTACAGCCTGTATAATGGGACTGCATCAGGGGTGAAGTTCATAGATCCTGACTTACCTTTTTCTGCTTTTCCATCCAGATGATTAAGGGTTTGTCTACACAGTGTTTTAGTCCACACCAGTGCAGCATAAATTCTACTGCACACTAGCACGATGCATGGCACCTGGCTTATGTGGAACCTGCTGGCATGCATGAAAAGGTTCCCTAGGGCATGTTAATGTAGCATTGTTTGAACCTGGACAGGCAGCTAGTGTGCAACATTCTAGTACACACTAGAATTTACACCCCTTTGGTTTTGTTAGGTTCTAATATTGTTATGTCTTTTTAGATATTTCTTTCTGTCAGGTCTCTTCTATTATACCTTAGGTACCTTTCCAGCCAGCAAGCTGGGCCATGAAACTCACACCAGACCCACCCAGAACAATGATGCTGTAAACAATCAATAAGGCAATGGCCAGCTGCCTGTTTAGAAACCCTGACTTAGATGAGAACAATACATTCCCCAGACTTCCTGGCACACACCCTGCTTACTTGTAAGGACTCTCCTCTCTGCCCCATTTCCCATCCTAATTGTAGTCATAGGGTCTTTAATGTAATTAACATTCTGTATCGGTCATTATCACCTCTGTTCTCTCCAGGTGAAACAAAGCCTGTACTTGTAAGCAAATTGGTAAAGAATTCCAAATAGGTTATGTAACTGATAAAGAATCATATATATTTGACCAGTGTATCATCACCAATTTGAAGCTGAATCCAGTCAGCCTTTCTTCTTGGTACCTTGAATAAAAACCTCTTTAGTATCATCAGTGCTGCCTGATTCTTGGGGAAAGACTCTTTCACACTTTACAGTTTGGACTAAACCACTATGTAAACAAGCCTTAAGGCAGTCTTCAAAGAACTCAGAATGGTGCCCTAAACTCAGACAAGAGACCACCTTCTTCAGCATAAGGCAGAAAATAACTAGAGGCGCTACTAGCAGGCAACTTAGAAATTAAACGGAAAACTTCCTCTGTCACCATCTGCTTGAAGAGCAAAGAATAACAATGTATTCCCTCTTTTCCACCCAGGAACAACCATGCAAAAAACCCCCCTGTTTTATAAACAAAACACAGAAGAGTAGTTTCATCAGTGTATCTAAGAGCAGTATTTGTCACCTGCTGTCATTCCAAGGCTGCTGTTCAATTCATAAACCAAATTCCTGTCCTCAGAAACATGCACACAACTCCCACAGATATCAGCAGAAGCTATCTATGCCTATCTATAGGCAGGATTTTACCCTGTGCACTTCGCTTTTCAGTATCTTAATCATTTTTTATTGAAACAGTTGCAAAAATGGTCCCCAAATAGCATTGTGTATAACTAATATGATTAAATTAATATATCTCTCTACAAGCGCCATGATTTCATGCACTGATTTCTATAGAAATAATAGTTGACAGTAAAAATAAACTAATAATTTAAAAAAAAAAAAGATTTATTAAAACAAAGTGAGCATGAACACAGAATGGCAGACAAGAATAAATGCAAATTGGGTCTCTTAGCCAAGCAACGCTATGAGCAGCAGAGGAAGAATTTGCTGAGCAGGGGTCCTGAAGTGAAAAAGCCATGACATTGTCCCAGTGTTGCTGAGCTTCATGTGTGTGTGGAAGCAGCAGCAGCTACACGTGCTGGTATATGTAGCACAGACAAAAGACAAAGCACCCATGCTACCTCAACGTACCCCAATGAGCTGTGGAAAACTGATCAACACTGGCTACTGTAATCCTATCACATCTGGAATACTGCCTACCTACTAGCGCTCCTTCCTGCCCGCTCTATTGCAGCGCAGGGCTCTCGAGACTCTATTTCCTCCCTCCTCTTTAGAGGGTCCACCCAGGCTACTGATAATTTAACCTATAATTTCTTTTACTGACATCCAGAAAACTCCATCAGTCCTTACAGAAATAGCAATACAGTTTAAATAAGCTTATCCTCCCTTAAAATACTGTAATTTGTCTTTATCAGAAATAATCTCTTTCTCTCACCTGTTTTGTCATACACACTATCTTTTAAAAAATTATTTCCCTCATTTGTTACTGTACCTACCTGAGGAAACTTCTAGGACAAGAGAAAACAACATGTTCACTTGCCTTAAATAGCAATTTAGAAAGCAATTCTCTTCAGTTCATGAACCAGAAATAGAGAAAGATGTTAGAGAAAATATATGATCATCTCTGTTGATTATGTTAAAGCTTTCTCCAGTTAATTAGAGAGCTCTGTCCAAAAATTTAACATGAAATTATTTTTAGTGGCCTTAGATAAAATAATATTTCTTTGACAAACTGGTGAGGGAAGAACACTTAGTTAATTACCTTTTCCTCAAATGCCATGAAATCTTTCCAGAAACATCAGCTGTCATTTTGGGTTCAGACTGGGTTTGTTTGCAGTCATTCAGTGAGCTATTATGTTTCCCAGTTGGCTACTGCCTTGGGCCCTACCATCTAAACTTTCATATTTAAAAAAAAAAATAAATTAACACCACTTTAATCCTTTATACCTGTAAAGAAAACTTTTGAAGAGTGAGGCAAGTATAAACGGATTAAATTTTACTGACATGAGTCTGTTGAGAACTTGAGAGTAACTATTGACTTTGAAGACTATTAACAGTACTGTTAATATATGCATAGCTAGTATTTTGCTGCTGAGCAAACTAGGTGAGAAAAAAATAGGGCACATTGCCTTACTAGATCTTAACAATCTGCTGTGCATGCTCTCTCAGTCTGGCATTGCAAGTAGACTGTGCTCAAACTGTGGCTCTAGTTTAGGGAATTACCACTAAAAATGTAACCTGCCTACCCTGTCTTACTCAAAAAAGCTGTTTTTAAAAAAACATTGGAAGACGTCATTCTTAAAAATGATGTGATGGAAGTAACTATTTCAGATGTGGTACATGTTCTGTATGATTCACACATGAGCACAGAGGAGCTCTTATCAGAGGTGGTTAAATTGGTTTGGGCAAGAGAAGAGATGGACTGAGAAGTCATCCACTCCCGAAAGGAAACCTGAACTTTATTTCAGGATCAGATACATCCCCAGCTCCCATGGGGACTATTTCACTATGGTAGGACCTAGCAATCTTGTGGCAAGATCCCACTGTTGCTCTGTCCTTCCTAAATTTGGAGCTGCTCTGTGCCTTCCTTTCTATTTACTCCTCAGGCTACAATGCATTCCTATGGGATATCTCCCTTTTTACAGGAAGATACGTGCCATGTGGCAGAGGGCAAGACAGCCCCCACAGAATATGTGGAGAAATCAAAGAAGTGGGATTTGAGGGTTTTTTATGCAAGTGGGGGAGTCTACTATAGAATCATAGAATCATAGGGTTGGAAGGGACCTCATAGGTCATCTAGTCCAAGCCCCTGCCAGAGATGATTAACAATAAGGAAAAATTGATGGTTTGAATAAAGAGACATTCCCTTTAAGGAACTGAATACGAAGGACCCAAAATCACTGTCCAGCCTCAGAAGGCTACTACTTCTCTATTTCCCAGGAATGTTTGAAGTATGAATTAGTTAAATTTTACACAGCACTTAGAAAATATAAAATAATAGGCAAGTGCTAAGTGTTCAGTTCAGATAAGCATTCAAAAAAAATCACCGAACAATAATGATCCTTTTAAGCATTTGCCGTCACTAGAAAATATACCTTAGAGCAGGAATGCAGTGGAAATATAATTTTCTCTTTAAAATATTATGGCATTAATATTCCAGCTACTCTTTTTCTTGATGCAGACAAATCTGCTTTTGGAAGAGCTGAGAGTACATCAATTAAATAAATTAGTGTAATAGAAAATGCTGATCAGTCTACTTACACAGTACTTTTCATCTTGAAGCAATTAAATATATTTTAAACATTAATTATTTTTCATACTCCTCTGTCACAATAGCAGAAACCTAAATGTCCTGTATTGTAGAACTGAGCAACAGAAGTTGATTTGTGCAACAAGGTCACTTAGTTCAGTCCACTATCCATTCTCCTCTCTCTCTTTACCCATTAAAAATCGTATAGCACACTTTAACAGTGGAACAATAATAAAATACTTTATGGCTTTAGGACCGTGTGAAAGGAAAATCACTTCAATTTGTAATGATGAAGAGTAGTTTCATGGCTGGTTTTGTGTAAAAGAAAAATAGTTTTCATGGGTGAAAAAATTATCACTAAAAAGAATGATCCTTAATAGGCTTGAATTAGATTAATAGGATTAGATTTTTATTGGGAAATGTTGAAAAAATGTTGATTTCACTGTACATGCACAAACTGATGAAAAAATAACTTCATCCATGCAAATGGAAATGTATATTTAGGTAAAGTAAGAGTAATGCTACATGAAAACTTTAATTAGAGTTTGATTTAAGACAATTTACTGTGTATATTTTGATAGGTGACATTGACAGCTCATGTTTTAACAGTTTTAAAGCTTTAACTTTTTGAGTCTCTGTGTCTACCTTCATTAAATTATTATTATTGCCTGACCAACCTGCATTGTCTGAATTTTCAGAAACTTGGAACATTTAAATTAATACATTTCTTTTAAAAATACTTAAAAATCAACTTGGATATTAGCTGTTAAAAATGGGTAAAATATAATAATTTAATCCTCAGAAGCCTAATTATTAATCAGTTTTATTGCCGTGGTGTCCTAGAGGACAGCCAAGAATGGGCCCTACTGTGCTAGGCACTGTAGAGATTCAGAGGAGCAGACAGGTCCCTACCCCAAAAACGTTACAATATATCTAGCCAAGAAAGCTGATGGGCAAGTGATCTAGAACACACTCATATAATTCATGACAAAAATACCACAATGCAGAGATTATTCTGGAATTAATTATGTTGCATTTTTGGGGAAATGCTAACATGTTCATAGCAATATGCCAGGGGTCGGCAATCCAAAAGATAAGAACCACCATTTTAAAAAATTCCTTCAATATCCAAGTGTTTTGAGAGCCACTCTGGGTGTAGCCAGGGTGCCTGCTGCAGGGTCCCCTGGTGGGGAGGGGAAGTGGGGGAGGATGAGCTCAGAAATGAGAACAGGCCACCCACAAGGTCCCCTGGTGGTGGGGGAAAGCCCAGAACCACAAGGGGGCAGCCAAAAAACTGCACATGGCTCCAGACTCCTGCAATATACAAGTTCACTGGCAGAAAGGGCAACATTTCCTCTCCAACAAAGTCTAAGAGCTCACTGGCAAGCTCTTCCTCAGTTTCTGCAAACATCAGTAGCCCAGCTGAAACGAAAAGGAAGAGATGTTTGCAGATGCACACACCAGAGGAAGGCATGAGGAAGAAAAGGTTTGTGGTATTGGTCTGGGGTTTACCCAAAGGACCATTATAAACACAATAAGGCAACAAAAGGAAGGGGTCTTGTGGCACTTAAAGACAAACAGATTTATTTATCGCATGAGTTTTCGTGGCAGAATATCCCACTTCAACACACGAAAACTCATGCTATAAATAAATCTGTTAGTCTTCAAGTGCCACAAGACTCCTTGCTTCTTTTGCTTTATTAGACTAACACGGCTGCCCCTTTGGAAGAAGGCAACAGATACTTTAGGGAACTTTTGTATTAAAAAAGTCAGGATATGCTGTTTAAAGGAGGCTCTATCATAAAAAAGCATTTTAAACTAATATTGTTTTTGAAAAAATAATTAACAGTATCCTTTAAAATTCACATGCTTAATTTCTTCCAGTAGTAACTGAATGTATTTTTTGACTCCTAATTCTACAGTTCACAGTAATGTATAAGCAGGATATAGCAGTGACTTAAATGTGAATGTATGACCAGGGCAGTGTCTTTGATAGCTTACCATAGCAATGACTGCTGCTCCAGCTCCAGCAAGTGCCACAATGAACAAATGGAATGTCATATTTAGCTGTAAAGAGGACAAAGAAAACAAATTTCATAGTAATAAGTCTATATGGCAATGAAACAAAAAAAGTCAACATCTGAAAGAGCAAATGACTACTTTCCTGTGGCCACTGTTCGGCAGACGTTAAGGATTCAGTAATATGGTTCACCAAATTCACTGCCGGTATAGTACAGGTAGGTATGAAACTATAGTGCTTTTATTTTCAGTGCACTATACTTGACATTTTTAATAACTCTGTGTGGGTGCAGAAACCATAGCCACTTTGTTTCCAGAATGGCTATATCCTGTAACTAAGGATATTTACATACACTGGGTAAAATCTTGGCCCATTCTAGTCACTGCCACAGCTCCCATTGATTTCAGAAGGTCAAGATTTTAGCCAATGACTTTATTTGTGGAGATATTACTCTTGTTTGTTCATGTTGATTTATTTGATCTAAAATAAACTGAAGTAAAATATGTGATCATTCTTTACGGAACAAGCAAAGTTCAAAGCTTCATCAAAGTAATTGGAGTTATAAGTATCTACACCAATGGGGAAAATGGTTCAATGAGTTTAAAGACATTACTACTCTGTTATAATATAAACAGAATTTCTCCAAACTCCTTGTGCTCTCTGACTTTCTAACATGAGGATCATAGTGTTTTTCAAAACAAACAAGGAGTCCTGTGGAAATTAAAGACTAACAAGTTTATTTATAGCATGGGCTTTCATGGGAGAAGCATCTGACGAAGTGGGATTTTTTCCCACTTAAGCCCATGCTATAAATAAATTTGATAGTCTTTAATTGCCACAGGGCTCCTTGCTTGTTTTGCAGAAGCAGACTAACGTGGCTACCCCTTTGGAACTTAATGTTTTTCCTACTTTCTTTTCACCATGTAACATATGCATTAACCCTGAGTAAAATCTCAAATTAAAATGTTGATGGTTTAATGCACTCTTGTTAAAAAAAAATTACAAAAGTAATAACTGAAGAAACTATGTTGACTGAGTATATTTGCTATGGAAAAAGCAAAAGGATGTATTTTTTTCCTTGTGCCTATCATTTTGCAGAAGATTAAAGTATAAGAGGAAAACATTTGTGTCAATCACTTCTTACTAAAATGACTGTTACATATTTGTGGGAGTGGGGGGTAACACCACTACCACCTTGGCCCTATCACTTACCTCAGTAGATTCACACATCCTCAGGAAGTTTTCAGACATAGTACAAATCTTCTTTTCTTCTCCAATGGTTACAATACCTGATATACATAAAATATAAACTAGATTTAGTATTCAAAGTATTCAGCTAATTTGTTCAAATGAGCTGGGAAATCTAAATTCTTGGATGTTAGGTAGAACAAGCCAGCTATGGCTCATATTTTACACAACAATGAAAACAGCTCCTTAGGTCTTCAATCACTCTCCCTCATTGTAATGAAGCTGACATGCTGCCATTTTGGTAGCAGTTTGAATAATAACAACACAGGGGAATGATTCAGCAACCCATTTTTAAAATTTTAATTCTGGATTTGATTAATTCTAACCACCACAGTATTCATATATTAGAAAATAACATTCAACCACTGTACATATTAAGCCTACTGGTGCATTTAAAAACATCTTCTGTTCTTATGCTCAGGAATGAGCCTCAGTCAGGATCCAAATTTGCTTGCCTGGTGCAAAGCATCTGTTAGTTAGAGCACTGTTTCCCAGCCAGTGTGCCACTGCACACAGGTTTTCCGTCAGGCCTGAGCAGGTGTGGCACAATTTTTTTTGAAAAACTACTCAAAGAGCTCTGGATTGGCTCATTGGCTCATGAATATTAATGAGTTCATTTGGAAACTATATGGTGGTGCACATCAAATTAATTAAAGGTAGCGAGGTATGCCAATGGCAGATAAAATGTTGGGAACCACTGAGTTAGAGGCTATAAAAGTATGTTACCAAGAGGTGTACTTAATTATCTGTTGATAATTAATGTAACTACTATCACTAAGGGAAACAAGAAGCTGGTGTGCTGTTCACTTTACCACGTGATAAGATATTAAAACATAGATTAGACAAAAACAACTGTGTTACTCTGGAAAACAGTAAAGTTGTCTACTTTGTATGGGACCAGTGCTTTAAGAATTATAAAAAAAAAAAAAAAAAAAAACAGATGGAAACATTAACAACGTCCAAGGCAGCATTTCTGGAGATAAGTGTTCACCTTTAAATATGTTTCAAATAACTTATCTTTGGGGGACCAAAATAAGACTAGTTGTTATTGAATCATAACCTTCAGAAATGGAAAAGAACAATCCACCGACTCATCAAGTCTGCTTCTTCCAGCTCAGGACACAGACCTGTTGCCTGAATCTAATTGAGGTATTCTTTCTTCCACTACTCTTAAGAGAACAGAGAGACAGAAGAGCAACAGGAAGAGGCTTAGAACTGAGGCTAAGGGTAAGTCTATACTGATGCCAGCAAGAATGCCACCATCAGCACGATCCTACAGGTGTGATTGAGAGGTCAGTGTAAACCCACTCAGTCGCTCCAGAAATTGCCATAGCAACTTGAGACCCAGAACTAGAGTTGTTGTAGCTGATCAGAAGGCATTTCCAGTCAGCTTACCCTATTGTGTAGGAATGGGTTAGTGAGTCGTTGGGAGACACACAAGGTATTTTACATACCTTGTGTATCTCCCATTGACTGCTGCTAAAAAGTGAGGAAAGTATAAACTAGGGCTAAGGCAGGCAGAGTACAGACATTCTCCTTGCAAAGTACAAGAGCCATGCCCCTCTCCTTCCACTCAGAGATGGCACTGGGACATGGCAGGGGAATGACCTAAGAATGTACTCAGTTTAGAGCTGTGCCCTTCCTCCTTATCATCTATGCCATTCTAATGCCTGCAGATATTTATTGTTGCCCCCTTTAGCACTGTCTGCCTCCTTACTTCAGGCTCACCTTCTCCTTCATAACATGTTTCTTACCTCCTTTATTTTACAGTGGTCCTCTGCGAATATGTTCCTGTTTGTTGCCATCTGTCTAAGTTGACCAGAATTGGATGAAGTTTCCAACTAACATGTGACACTATTGTATATATAGATCATCGCTACATTTTTATGTTGTACTGCTTTGCAATCTCATTGCGAACTTTCTGTCTACTGTTGCCTGTAGAGTAGTCTCTTTTGGTATTACTGCTTTCTAACATGCCCGCTCCCTACAATATATCTGTATTTCATATTGTTTTCCTGATATGCAGCCACCTGCATTTTTCCTGGTTGACTCTCACATTCTTATTTCCTGTTCTTCTTTCTAATTTCTGTCAGCCTTTTTGTATGATTTCTCTAATGTTAATTGTGTTTGTATTAATTCCAATTTTAGTGATGGCTATGAATTTAACTGCTGTTTCTTAAACTGACACACCACTGAAATGACAAGTGGAAAAAACCTGTAATCTTTTCTTTTTACTTTTTTCATTGGTCAGTTACACATTTATATATATAAATATATAAACAGTGTTAGATAAAATTTTAGAAGTATCAGTGTTTGTGGATAACATTTCAAACAAATATTTAAAAAATGACTGCTTTGTTAACTCGATCTTAAGTCTCGCTTCATAGTTAGCATCCATCATTCACCTACCAAACTGACGAAGGTCCAAGCAGAGATTAGCTCCTTCCACCAAGGTGGTATTTCGGCAAATGGTCCACAAATTGAAGTACATGTAAACAGGCAAAGAGGTGAAAGCTGTAACCCCAAGCCAGGCCAGCATGAAGATGTATGTCAGCATAATAAACTAACAAAAACAAAGGAAAAAGAGAGAGACAAAACGAGTAAAACACTTTTAAAAATTCTGAAATCAGAACAAATACAGGACCAAAATGTACTAAGCATTTTTAATTTTATTATTTTGTGGTTTGAAAGTATCTTTACTTTCTTTGTTTTAAACAGACAGTTTGTGATCAGCCCAGACTAAGGTGCAGTGCACAATTGTGCTGGCTCTGGAGCAGCCCAGGAAGGAGATTATGGCTACAGGGCTCCTCAGTGCCCAAGGATCTATACATGATCTACCATACATCAGATGATGTGCTCATGTAACAATCTCATTGGGTATCATGACAATGGTGCAGAGCCAACCAGGGCCAGATTATCAAAGGGGCTTTAGGGGCTCAAGTCCTGGGCCCCAGCCAAAAAGCAGACCCCAGGCTCCAGCCAATAAAATCCCGGCAATAATCCAGCCCCATCTGGCTCAGCTATAGGGCATGGGGCTGGGGGGGTGGTCTGGGGTCAGAGGCCAACCTCTGTGTTCCACTCCTCCGGACCAGCACCTTTTTGCTCCGCTGGGGAAGGTGGGGCTTTTGGCGAGGCTTCCGCCATGGCCTTCCAGGACATGCCACATGCCAGGTGTCCCCCTGCCTGC
This sequence comes from Podocnemis expansa, assembly GCA_007922195.1. Classification (NCBI taxonomy): domain Eukaryota; kingdom Metazoa; phylum Chordata; order Testudines; family Podocnemididae; genus Podocnemis; species Podocnemis expansa. The sequence goes on along the minus strand of ML681966.1, from coordinate 12,533,049 downwards.
CCAGGCATTGGCCTGAGCGGGGCCAGAGCAGGAGCACCCTCTGGCCCCAGGGCCACCCCCAGTGATGGGGTGGTGGGGCCCATCCAGAAGGGGGTGGGGTAAACCATTGTCAAGGGCAGCCCAGGGCCCCCAGGCTGGTTAATCCAGTCCTAGAGCCAACTCCCTATTCCTCCTCTCCCCTGTGGAAGCAGAGGATGTAGTGGTTCTCATGCAAATAACTGATGAAGGAATGTAAGAGTGCTCCGTGTACCCATGAATGATTCTATGCTACCTTGAGAGCTCAAGCCATGTTCAATCGAGCCAATAGTTAAAATTAATTACTTGTCATTGCAAGCAGGCACCTCCCATCCATGTTTGCAAGTCTAGAGTCGAAAGAACAGATGAAAGAACTAAATGAATAGATTTAGAAGACCAAAAGATAATGAAGAATCAAAAAGAACTCCAAAACCTTGAAAGGATGGTGCCCCTATTTTGATAAAAAAAAAGAAGTAAAACAGACTTTCTCCCACAGTTCATAAAAATAAGAGAATGGCCACACTGGCTAAGAAAAATGATCCATCTAGCTCAGTATCCGATCTTCCAACAGTAGCTAATGCTATATGCTTCAGAGGGTATGAACTGAACAGGCAATCATTGACTGATCCATTTCCTGTCATCCATTCCCAGCTTCTGGCATTTAGAGGCTAGGGCTACTCAAAGACTGGGGCTGGATCTCTGACCATCTTGGCTAATAGCCATTGTTAGACCTCTGAACTTTTCTAATTCTTTTTTAACCCTGTTTTGGTTCTAGCCTTCCCATTATGTTCTGGCAATGGATTCCACAGGTTGACTCTGTGTTGGATGAAAAAGTACTTTCTTTTGTTTACTTTAAACTTGCTGCATATTAATTTCATTGGGTGAACTATTGTTCTTGTGGTATGTGAAAGAATAATTATCACTTCCTTATTCACTTTCTCGGCACCTTTCATGATTTCACAGATTTTCATCAGATCCTCCCTTACTCATTTTCTTAAAAGCTGAAAAACCACTGTCTTTTTAATCTTTCCTCATATACAAGTTGTTCCATACCTTAATCATTTTTGTGGCTCTTCTCTTTACCTTCCAATTCTAATATATCTTTTTCGAGATAGTGTGACCAGAACTGCATGCATTATCCAAGGATTTATGTAATATCATTATGACATTTTCTGTCTTATGATTTCTCTCTTTTATAATGGTTCTAACACTCTGTTATCTTTTTGGCTGATGAACATTGAGTGGATGTTCTCACAATGACTCTAAGAACTTTTTCTTGAACGATAACAACTAATTTAGATCCCATCATTTTGTATGTATAATAGAGATTGTGTTTTCCCATGTTCATTACTGGGAACTTCGCATTTACCAACATTGGCTTTCATCTGCTATTTTGTTTCCCAGAGATCCCTTTGTAACTCTTTGCAGCCTTCTCTGCTAAGAGATGTTTTCAAAGGCTTTCTGAAAGTCACAGTTCCTGGTAATGCAAAACAAGTAGAGAGCCTCTTTGCCAGAAGTTGGGAATGGACAAGAGCATGGATCCCTTGATTATTACCTGTTCTATTCATTCCCTCTGACACATCTGACATTGGCTACTGTCAGGAGACAGGATACTAGGTTAAATTCATCATTGGTTTGACTCAGTATAGCTGCTCTTCTGTGCTGTAAACTAAGGAGTAAGTTGTGAGTGCAAGCAGCATGCTGCAGTGAAAAGCTGAACTGTAGCAGTAAAAACAATTATTAGGAGCAAGAGGGTGAAAGATAAGTACACTAGGGCTTGCTCTATCTTGCATTTCTTCTTTCTAGAACCTTCAGTGTGTAAAAAAATAACACTTAGTAATATCCAGTAAATGTTAGTGTACCAATTTGCATTGCATCACTTCTGAATTTGTCCCAAAGAATTCAAGAATGACATCAAGATGGATTGAAAAAGTCAGAATTATAGCTCTGATTTAAGCACAGAAGCCTTGTGGAAATGGATTATTTTTGCCAGTGGTCTACTCTTTCCTCCTCCATACTACACCAATGATGTTAAAGCTGATGAGACATTTGGTTCAACCCCAGGAATTCATTAACACATAATTAGTTGGCAACACAGTGGCACTTAAGAGCTTTGAATTCCAAGCTAAAAAGGAAAAGATGTTCTTAATTTATCAAGCTATGCAGTTTTATTGTGATTTTTTAAATTAAGAGCAAGAAATTACTAAAAAAATATTCTATTCATGTTTGTTCCCTTCTTATAATAGCTTTTCAAATGTAAAACTTATTTTAAAATTTCATTTTAGAGGTAAAAGCATCTCCTGTGTTGAACTTGTCTAATCTTGCAAGAAATAGCAATGTGTGCTATGGTCCTGTTTAAGAGTCCCTTTCTGGGACTTCAAAAATAAGACAGGAAGTGTTCTTAAAAAGCACAAAGCAAAATTATTTATATGTAAACATCTCAGGACATGTAGTTAAATGTACTATAGTTTAATGGATAGGACCACATCTCATATTACTTATATTTTAAAGCTATGTTGCCTAATTGTCATACACTGCCCTGCATTCCTACACACAGAAGATGGAGAAATCTTCCTATTATTTGTGCAGATGTTAACATAGGCAAAAGTTATGTCAAAGCTAAGCTCTACTGAAAATCAGTGATATAATTTTAATAAAAATGTAACTGGATTTGTTGCTCTGTGACAGGATATTTGATTAGTCTGTGGCCTGGTTCAAGAAGTCAGGCTAGGAATTTGTACAGAGATGCAAGGGTTAATGTGCAGCATTCAGAAGCAACTGAAGCTCATCAGCCTCCCAGGAAGTCAGCTGGACTATAGAGTACAAGGAGGAAAACACTAAGTGTTGGTCGCTTAGCAAGAAAGCACCTGACCACCAATATAAAGGGTAGATGTTTGTTGATAAAGAGGTTCCTTCTAATAACAATCATTAATGTGTTCCATTTTTCTCCATATTGAAGACAAAAGAAATAAAATGTTAGGAAGAAAATATGAAAAAAACAAAAGAAAGAACAAATGATATTTTTGCCTGTCTTAACCCTGGGAACATTAGAACTGTATTTACTCTAAACAAGTTGTAAACAAGAACTTGTGCTTTTATTTTTCTTCTTTATTGCCTGAGTTCTTTCAGCTGAAGGACCCTTCACCCATTACATGCTCCAATTAATATTGTAGAAGCAGGAAAACATGAAAGATCAAGCATATTTTTCAGATTATGTGCAAGAGTGTCCACAATGCTAAAGTCTATGAAGGTTTTTGGACATCCCATAGATCTGCAGATCTGTGAAAACTATATTTAATTGGCAACGGTGGTTTCAGCTAAGTGGCAACCATAGTACTGAGGTGCATTGGCATGGATAATACAAGTCTAGCTGTGTCTACACAATGCCTAAAATGATCAGCTAAAATATGAAATGGTAATTAAAATGTGCTTTAATTAAAATTACAGGATATAGTTGTGTAAAACTTCAAGTAAATAGCCAAAATATTTATTGTGAATTTTCTGTTATAAAATCTTCTTTCTTTTTTTCCTTCTAGAGATCTTTCCAGAAGTTCTCCTTGAAAAGCCTGTTCACTGCCAGAATTAAATTCAAAATTCAATTTGCTCAGATAAAAAGGGAATGTTGCTCCTTTGAAGCAGTTTTCTGCTATGTGACAGGTCAAAATAGCATTCCAGAATCTTAAAAAGCACATTTTTTCCTTTAGCACACAATATATTGTGTTAGAAGTGAAAATACAGTAGCTCCTCTAAGTTATCACATTTATCATTGGAAGTAAACAAACATATTACAATAAAATTTCCTTAAGATTGCCATTCCATTGCATTTTATGTTGATAAGAACGATGCAAATGTCCATGGTATAGTATTGTCCTAAATTCTAGTTTCATTATCAGGTCTTGAAAAAATTGTCAGACAGCTATTAATCAGAGAGCTAAAGCCACTAATAGATGTCCATACAAACTTAGGGCAGTGGTCCACTGTTCCAGGATTCAGGGGCAATCTTCTGATGATGTACCAGACCCTAGTGTCACCTCCAACTGCTAAGGAGGCTGCTGGGATTTCTGCTGGGACTATGTTCCTAGAATGTGCTTAAAGGTTCCATCTTTCTCATCAGCTTCTGACTAGGTGTCTAATAAATGGTAATCTAAATATTAATCTGAAGACAGAGAATTTTCTAGATGCTAAAAAGAAAAAGGAGCATTCTGCGACTTCTTTTAATCCAAAGCCTACTGGCTACAGCAAAAAAAGGGGGGTTTCTCTACTCCTGAACCTCCTCCCCAGTCAGCTAGCACTACAGTGATGATTCTTGATAGTATCATTGCTAACTATGGGGCTGGAGTGAATAGCAACATCAAAAGCCTTGTTAATTTAACTGTTGCTTTCTGGCAGTCACAAGCAGCTGTGGAACCGGTAGAGAAAAGTTTGCATATTTGCAAACACAACAGTGTACCAGTTTACATTTTGTTCACTTGTAGATTTTTATCTAGAAGAGTGACAAATTTAATTTTTATTAAAAACAAAATACATACAAATTTTGATGAGATTGACAGCATAGGCCTGTACACTCACCATTAGACACTGATCCCTGCCACGAGAGTTGTCAAGAACTGTTGCTTTTATCAGCGGCTTTTCTAAATGGTGATGTTCTACAGTGATTTTTATTAAAGTAACTATGGAATTTGTTTTCAAGAGCTGCTATAAAAGATGGCAAATGAAGATATATTTTATCCATACATACAACCACCCATGAATACTTCAAGAAAACCCCTTCTATGAGTGATAAATTGTGCAAAATTCTGGCTTGACTGAAATCAATGGCAAAATTCCCATTAACTAGACTGAGACCAAGATTTCCCCCATTGCATTTTTTGTACCCTGCATTGCTGGTCACATGAAAAGTAAATATAGTTTTTGAGAAATCTGTGTTTTTGTTATGAATATTTAATTTTTAAAAATCCCCTAGGGAAATATTTCATGCTTCTCTCCGTGGTACTTTGGAGCTAAAGAGGGAAAGATCAAACTCAAAAGATCACGTCACACACACTTACATACAATCTCCATCCGTTCTATCTTTTACATGACCTCTGATTTTGGCCTACTGACTCCAAAGAGGTCTACACTAGTGTAGCACCACATCGATGTGCCAGAATTAAAGGAGTAGAGCAGGAAAGAAATTTTTAAGAAAGTGCAATAATGTGCAAGATGAAATATGTAAGAGCCTTCTTTAACCTTAGATTGATCAGATTAAGGATGGGATGTATGCTTTTGTGATAGCAGAGCAAAATCTTGAGGGAACAAGGACTTAATTTTCTTTGTTAAAATTCAGTCAATTGAATCTTCCTGCTGATGATGGAAGACTTTCTCCACAATCCATTCTTTGTATCCTTGTCTTTCCTCAGCAGTGAAGACCAGTCAATAGATACTGAATCCCTTATCTGGTGAGATTGTCAACACCTCTTAGAGAAGACAGCTTGCCTACTGCTTTGAACAAAGGGAGTGGCTTTTGCTTAAGAACTCATCGCTGGACACTGACCATTTTGATAATTATCAACCAGCATTACCTCTTTGTTTGGGGCCAAGATTAATGAAAATATTTTTGTGAAAAAAATTCTCACAATACTTTGATATCCTTGACCCTTACAAATCAGGCACAGACATGGCTATGACTCAGTGATTCATCATACTGGTCAATGACTTCATCCTGGCAACTGATGATCTAATGTATGTCTATTACATCTATCAGCTGCCTTATTTAGAGTTTGAATTTGTTTAGCTTCAACTTCCAGTCACTGGATCATGTTACAACATTCTCTGCTAGTTTGGGGAGCCCATATTCAATATCTGCTCCCCGTGTGGATACTTTTGGTCTATATTGTCACCCTTGATCTCAACTTTGTTAAACTAAACAGATTGAGCCCTTTGAATCTATCATTATAAGGCATATTTTCTAATCCATTAGTGGTTCCCTCATTAAAACGGAGAGGAGGTGGCTGGCACAGCATTCTCTGTTAAGGCTGCAAGACTCTGGAACTTGTTCCCATCAGATCTGAAATAACCCAGGTCTGGTGACTTTCTGGACACTCTACAAAAGACAGCCATTTGGTAGGGTCTCTGGAGAAGGCTGAAGATATGCTTCCTAGAGGAAGGGAACAGATGGCTGGACAGCAGAGTTTCTGTGGAATTGATTTGAATGCTGCTGAGATTTAATTTAATTTAATTATATTTTTGTATGTTTAACTGTCTGTATGTGCCTCAAGCCTTGGATTGATTTCTTTATTAATTTAAATATAAATGTAAAACTAAATAAAAACTAACATACACTTGAAGGAGCTAGTAGAATGATGCAAGCTGCAGTAGTTAGACTTTCTTAAACTGAATTACATATTAAAGTTTCCAAGGTTTGTCACATAAATTCTACTATTCCCAAGTGTTAAATCCTTTTTATGATATTTATTGCTTAAATAATGTAGTATGCTTAAAAGTAGGTCTCTGGATATTAACCTTGAGCTGCCTACTCACTTAACATAGTGGAATTCATTGGCCTTTACGTGACAGCATAATATAAATGTAGAACAATAACAACATTGATAAACCACAAATGTTAACTCCATCATGTCCTTCAGGCAGTAGTTCAGAAAAATGAGAACAATCATTTTCTACAACATGTCTTCTGATTTTCAAATTTATAACAAAAAAACAATAAATCCCGTCTAAATCAATATGATGTCATATAATTATTAATTTTAAGTATATTGAAGAATTCCTTCACACCACTATATATTGAATGAAGCAAGATGCTTTTATAATTTAAAAAAGAAAATTCAAACTATGCTACAAAAAAGAAGATGCAAAGGGTTGTTTTATTTTTCTTTCATTGAGAGGGCATTCCTTTTTTTTTTAGTAAAGTGCAGTAAAATCTAAATTAAAGTTCAAGAAAAAATTGATTCAGTAGGTGACAACAACTAGACTCTTGCCTCCACATCTCTCCCCACAGCCACCTAAATAAGAGAATCCAAGTTCCTTTTCCACAAGCATCCGGATTTTTCACTGCTCATTTCTGTGCTTTTACTATAGTGAACAAGTAAAAAGAAAAATATAAGCAGTCAAATATATGCAGTGCAAAAATAAGTAGCGCTGTGTTTGATGACTGAGAACACTGATATCAAATATTGACACCCTTTTGAAAGAATTATAACTCAGAGCAAAGATAGCCTTCTGAAGTTTTTTTCTTGATACCATCAACATTACTGTTCACTTTTTCATCCATCTTTCATTATTGATTTCTACAAAGACACATTTATCCTTCCTCTCTCTCTGCCATGTAACATGGTTTAGGCACAGCTCCTAGACTAGTGCCCTCCTTGTTGGAACAGTAATATATTTTTTACTACATTAGCGGTGTCATTTGATTGATTCTTCTTGGCTTGCCTTCTTACTACCAATTGCTTGCAAGAGTAAGGAAATGAGAAAATTGGTCTGTATATTCTATTAATAATGGGCTAGCCTGTAATATCCAAGATCAATCTCACATTTATGTTATAATTGTAATTAATCCACATATCACAATCTATAGTCATATAAAATGTATAAAAAGCTAATAACAAAAGGTGAAAGTAAATGTGAAACGTCAAAGATTAAGAATTGTTCATATCTCTGTAAAATGACAATGACTAACTCTCAACTGTGTTAGCTTGGGAAGTATGTAACAGTCCCCTTTACAAATCTGGGGTTTCTTATCCTTCTGATCTATGGTATTAAACTTAAGCCAAAGAAACACTACTTACTTTCTTTCTAGAGTGGTACCAACTGTTACTGATATGGCTAAATGCAACTTCCATTCTGACTCCTTTTTTTCTTAACAGTTCTTTTTACATTTTCCTAATATTTCCTTTGGTGTCTATGATAATGTGGTCAATTTTTTCTTTAGGGGACCATCAAAATCTGTTCAGCTTTTTTGAGTTCTCTGTGTATTATTATATATACAGGGGTTAAAGTATAATTTGGGGGGCCCTGGAACCCTCCTAAATTTCCTCGGCCCCCCTCAGGAGGTCTGGGGGCCCCTCCACGTACCACAGCTACTGCCCCTAATATCCATTCCCCATCCCCCAAATCCACCCCAAACCCTAATACCCATCCCCCTGTCCCCAATATCCACCAAGCCCCCCAACAGCCACCCCCATATCCACCCCTTGCCCCCAATACTCAGCCCCAGTCCCCAGTATCCATTCCCCTGTCCAATATCCACCTGCCCCCAATATCCACCCCCAAAATCCACCCCAGCCCCCAATATCCATTCCCCTGTCCCCAAAATCCACCTCAACCCCCAATACTCAGCCCCTTGTCCCCAATATCCACTAAACGCCCCAATATCCACCCCTCATATCCACCCCCACTCCAATACCTAGCCCCCGTCCCCAGTTCCCATTCCCCTGTCCAATACTCCCCAGACCCCAATATCCACCCCCAAAATCCACCCCAGCCCCCAATATCCATCTGCCATCCCCAATATCCACCAAGCCCCCCAATACCCACCCCCATATCCACCCCCTGCCCCCAATATCCAGCCCCAGTCCCCAGCATCCATTCCCTGTCCAATATTCCCAGCTCCCCATACCCACCCCCAAAGTCCACCCCCAGCCCCCAATATCCACTCCCTTGTCTCTAGTATTCCCCTAGCCCCAGGCCCCCAAATCCACCCCCCCTGCTGCTAAAATACACCCCCACCTCCAATACCCACCCCCAACACGAACTGGGCCACCACAGCACTTACAGGCAGCTGCATGCTGGGCTGGGAGACAATCTCTCCTGCAGGCTGCACTTGGAGGCTTCTGCTTCCAAGAGCAGCCTGCGCATGCACAGGGGAGCAGGACACCCCCCTTCCCGCTCTCCTCTGCCTGCCGGAACGTGGCAGAACGGCATTCCACGAACTGCTATTTTTAGGGGCTCAGCATTCGAGCCCCTAAAAATAGAACACGGAGCCAGAACGCAGTGTTCCAGCTCCATTTTCTATTTTTAGGGGGCCCAGAACACTAAGCACCCAAGAATAGTGGGCCCCAGAATGGCATTCTTCTATGTTCCAGAGTACTTTTACCGCCTGTATGTGTGTGTGTGTACACTATACTATTCACATTCTAATCATAAATATTGTGTATACATAATTCAAAAGGCAAACTGGATTTTTGTTCAAATTTTGTTTTACAGATCTCATTGCAATCTATAGAACAAGGTGTGTTGATAAAAAGAGGTTTAACAGTTTATAAGGTAGGCCCATATATGATTCCTTAGTGAAAGATGTGATGTCTCCGCTTCTGCAGAGGTTTTATTTGTTGTACCATAGCAATGTGAAGTTTTATCTAAATTGCTGTCCTCCACACTTCATGAAGAATATATTTTTTTTAATTATTAGTGCTTTCAAAGTATCTCATTTCCTTTAAATCTCTGTGTTTTGGGTTGTTTCACTCTAACGCATAAACTTATACTTACTTGTTTCTCATTTTATCATCTATCTCTTCCTCCAACTTCTCTGTTCTGGGTGTTATTTGCTATATTCTGTGTATATAATTATCAATTCTTTAAGAAGCAAGCAGACAGAATAAATCTCAATTTACAATGATTCCTGAAGTACTCTACTGGGCATGTCCTTCAAATGAGATACATTGCTGCTTTCCCATACCATTTGCAGAATACACTTCCTCAGGCTGCTTTAATGCCATATGGAAATACTTTCATCCACTCAAGAGATCAGTCCTCTTTAGTCATCATGGCCATTTCCCTGCCAATGCAAAGCTTGTCCCAAAAGTATATTTTTCTAGTGTTTTCTTTCCAAAGTTGTCAAGTAAACACCACTTTCATCTGTTCCACAATCTATCTTTCACTGTTAGGAAGTTTTCTACTCACAGACAAGACTATACCTCTGCCAGTGAAAGGTACTTCAGGAAGTTATTTATACCTGCTGAGAAGTATCCGTATGGGAAGCCTGTAGGACTTCTGAAAGGAAGCACATCAATGAGACTAGGAGTGGAAGAGAAGTGTGCAGACATAACTCAGAGTAGATTGTGCAGTTGTTCAAAATATGAACAATATGCTCTTCTGCACTACATTCATCTTGGTGTCCCCTCAGTGGGGCTTCAGTTTCCCAGTTGGCATTCTGGAATTGGTTCCCTTTTAGTTATGGCTCAGATGTTTCCCTAGTATCTTATCCTCCCTACTGGCCATTTGATTCCATAGTGCTTACCATCTGTAAACTTCTGCAGCATAAGAGAAGAGAGAAACCAGTAAACTAAATTACCAGTGAGGACTTTCTCCTTAATCCCATGACAAGGTTGCTATTCATATTAATTTTTGTATTTTTCAAAGATTTGTTTCATATACAATCTCTAAAATTCTCTTCATCTCTATCCTGCTGCCAGAAAACCTTCAATCTTTATTTAGTCACCTCTGTCCATTTCACTTCTGGTCTTGACAGTACCATCTTCGGTCATCTTTTATGTGATGCATCTTCTTTGGTTTGATTAAATAACTTCATTTGTTGTTTAAATTCCTGCATTTCCTTATCAAGAATAGAACTCCGCTTTGCCTTTTTCACTATCACAAAATCATGTGGAACATAAACAGCCACAGAAAATTTGTACTTGTTACATACATGTAAATACAACAGTAGCCATCAGGGGAATAAGGGATCTGCCAGAGCAGGAGTCAGTGGAAAGATATGGTTCATGATAAGGATGAGCTAGAGAGGAAAAACTTAGTTTGCTACTCTTGCAGACTTTGGGGATGTTAACAGGAAGGATAAAAGTCCACAGTCAGAGAGACTAGAATCTAAATGGGACAGAAAGCATGACTACTGTGCAACGAGCTGAGTCTATATTATTACTGTCTACATTTGTGGGAGTAAACTATCCACGTGACAAGAGAGACTGAATAGGATGGCTTACAACTAGTACAAAAACAGGCCTGCCAAATGAGAGCAAAAGATGGGGGTCAGCAAAACTCATACTCACCTGGTGAACAATGGAATTATTATGCAGAGAGCTACAACTATACATGTTCCAAAGGGGCAGCTGTGTTAGTCTAGTAAAGCAAAAAAAGCAAGTTTTGTGGCACTTAAAGACTAACAGATTTATTTATCTCATGAGCCTTCGTGGGAGAATATCCCACTTTCATCAGATGCTTTGAAGAGCTTCAAAGCGTCTGACGAAATAAGATATTCTCCCACGAAAGCTCATGCGATAAATAAATTGGTTAGTCTTTAACTGTACATGTGTACATTCGGAGGGGAACCTCTCTGAAACCCAGGGAAGATATAATTAACAGTTTGATAAATTGGTAGGCACAACGCTTGGAAAAGTGTAGTAGTCCCCTCATATAGGCAAGCTTATTACACAATCATAATCACATTTTTCAGAAAATGTTTTCATACAGAAATTACTTATTGATCAACCTTATACACCATGGGAAAATGCCATACACCATGTGAAAGCTGCATTCACAACACAAGTAATTCAAAAGCAAAAGAAAGCATTTTTCCAGTACTACTGACCAAAAACATTATCTGTCAAACAACAGAAAGCACAAAAGAGAACAATTATAGGAAATGTATGTGATAGTGCCTTGCAGGCTACTGTATTAAGGGAAGCAACATAACACTGCAGCAGCTAATGAAAAGACAGTTTATACAGGAAGAGAGATAGTCAAATGAAAGCATGAACTCTGCTATCTGTGGTGGGAGAAAATGAGAAATACAAGCTGGAGTAGAGAGCCTCTCATTACCTAAACATTGCAAATGATGAGACAGGATGGAAAATGATGCATTTTGTGCTCTCTGTTTGGGAATATTCAAAAAAACAAAAATCATTTGGGAGCTTTATACAAAAGGAGAACAAGCAAGGAATCCTATGGCACTTAAAGACTAACAAATTTATTTATTGCATGAGCTTTCATCAGAGAAAGTCCCACTTAGTCATATGCTTTGTGTGATGAAGTGGGAATTTTTCTCACAAAAGCTCATGCAATAAATAAATTTCTTAGTCTTTAAGTGCCAGAGGACTCCTTGATTGTTTTGCTGAACTAGACTAATATTGCTACCCCTTTTGGAACTATGCAAAAGGCATGTGTCATAGCAGCTATTAGAAAAAGTGAGGAGAAAAACTCACATACTGCTTTCCCTTTTTGCCCGCACTGTGTTAAAAATGGAGCCACAAGAATGCCATGTAGACTGGAATAAACATACTGTATATATTTAATATTCACAGGTATAGTGTTGGAGTATTGCCAGTTCTTGTCTTTGCTACTCCAAGACGGATTACATGAATGCACACCAGATGTTCCAATCCTAGTGGCATGGTACCAGTAGTGTACCAGTGTCCAAGCTAAACTGACCCCCAGAAAAAAATATATACCAATTAATAGATTTTATTCAGCAAACCTAGAAAACTGTAGCTTGTGCTGACACACCAAAAAATAACTTATTTAGACTTATTGCACATATGGACTTTATTGCAGTTGATTTCTTATGTCTACCCCAGCTTCTGGCTCACTTTTGGTTGCAATTCAGAATGCTGATCTCTATGTGGTTCATGCCCAGCTACCTTAGAAACTGCCTCTTTCCTCACGTCTGACTCCAATGGTTAAGAATAGTTTAGGCACTCCATACTTAAATATAAAGGGGTGTAAGCAGTTTCCTTGGAAAATCTTTGTCTATGGGACTCTTATCCAAAGCTGGATTAAGGCAGCCTAGGCTCTCAGGATATCTACTTCCACCTTCCATTTGGATCAGTGGAAAGGGGGCTCTCTTCCCAGAGAGAAAGGGCATGGTGTGAAGACATGTAGACAAGTGGCAAAAGAGGTCCTCTCCACCCCCATTGAAAGCAGAGGGACAGCAATAGTGCCCCACTGTGCCCCACCAAGAGACTTGGAGCAGTAAGAAGACCTCAATATTTAATCCAGAACCTTGGATGTATTAGCTTTGAGTGAATGGTTAGGCAGATACCTCTTTTTGCTCCTCCCCACATACAAGTCACAGATTTCAGGGAGAATTTTGGACCCTAGGTGCTTTTGAGTATACCACCAAGCACTCATCTTTAGCCTTAGGTACCTAAATACCTTTAAAACATGAAGATCCACATTTTTAACCTAGACCTGCTTTTAAATGGTGAGACAGAAAAAGGACCTTCAGGGCAGTCAGGGAGGCCTTTTTATTTAGATAGATATTTTCTGAAGGTGTATATGGGGACAGCTTGCTTTTGGGCAGGGTGTTGCATCTCTTAGTTGTCATTGCATCAACTTTATTTTATAGCAATTCCATTTGTATTTGCATATGCACATAGAAAGCCAAAGAAGCCTGTATAATAATTTAAAAGAGAACATGTAAGTGTGTGACTGTATTTGGGTGTCAGTTGTCTCTCCCTTTCTGGCTCAGAAGGTGGCCACACCGCCATACCACAGTGACTACTGTTAGACATAAAATTCATCAATCCTAGAAACATTTTAACTCAATGAGGTAATTTATGAGCAATTTTGGGACCAAAGGACACTGTGATGTTTGAACTTTGCAGCCTGTAATGAATATAGTCTAAAAGCAAAACTTAACACAGATTCATTTTCATAGCTTGAAGACTGTCACTAAACAACTGCCCTACTTTGTGTTTAACCAAAGATACAGGCACCTTTATCTTACATGCTCCTGCAAATTTAAGACTAAATTGTGTTGTCACTGTGTTACATTAGATTTGCATCTCTTTCAAAAACAAGAGGTATGAGGCTGACAAAACTGCTACAAGAGTATCTTAATCATATAGATCAAAATCTGATTATTGATCAGGAATTAGAAACACCTGTGCATAAGATAATAAACAACCTAGCAGTAAGGCTATGTCCACAGTACAAAGGTAAGTTGACCTGTGTTATGTCAACTGACAGACACCACAGTAATTACTATGGTGGTTAATGCCCATGCTACTCTCCTTTGGTTAGTGGTGTACATCCTCATCAGGATGACCTAAACAGGGTAGCGTAGGGAGATGAGAGCCTGGTCTTTCATCTCCTTTGGCAGTTCCCTGCCAAGAGCCCAGCTGCTTCATAGTTTGTCTGGACTTCTCACCTCGGCTCTGAGCTGGGAGCAGGGGTCCAGCTCCCCAACTCACCAGGGAAGCAAGGGGCATCTGGGCCCTAGTTAGTCAGCTTTATTTTCAATTTCACAGCTCCAGCAAGGTTGACAAGAATGACAGCTGACACCCAATGTAAGGAACACAGGGTATGTCTACACGGTAACTGTCATTTTGAAATAACCCATTTCAAAATAACTCATTTTAAAATAAAATCCTTATTTTGAAATAAGTTAATTTGAATTAACAGTTTGTTAATTCAAAGTAAGGGAAAGCCTGCTTTTGAAATGGCTGTTATTTCAAAATGGTTATTTCGAAATAAGGCCGTTCGGACATGTTGTTTCGAAATAGTTGTTTCAAAACAATGGCGTTGTTTCGAAGCAACATGTTCAGACGCCGTTGTTTCGAAACAACCATTTCAAAACAACAGCTATTTTGATTTCCTGCTAGGTTTAACGGCTTTGAAACAACAGGCATTATTTCAAAACAACGGGTCCTGTTGTTTCGAAATAATGGTACGTCATGTGGACATGAGAAATTTTATTTCGAAACAATGACTGTTGTTTCGAAATAAAACTCACATCTGAACACAGCCACAATGTCTACAGAGGCACTACACTGCCTTCAAATACTTACCTAAGCCGTACACCTCTCATTGAGTTGGTTTTATGATGTCAGCATAGAATAAGAGTTACATCACCAGGAGGAGCATTTGAGAGTGCACATGTCCACTGCTTTTGTTGACAAAACTGTTCAGTACAGCTAAGGACTAAGTGAAAAGGAATTTACTGAGAGCGTTAGGAAGACAACCAAAGATGCAGAATCACTGCTGCTGTAAAAAATTAAGCACAAGTGGCTAGCCAGCAAAAAAAGGCAAAGTTTACATGTCATTTCTGGAACATTCAAGATGACTTATGCATAGTGAAAAGTATGCTAATGAATAATGACAACTAATCATCTAAATTCCTTAGAAAAGGAGATGCTAAGTGGAATATACACTGGCGTTTGGGAACAGAAAAATGTGAGAGATGGGGAAAACATGTTACATTTTGCACTGTCCTAGAATGACAGTTCTAACTGACGATCAGGTAGCAAAAGAGTGCACTATTTACCTGAAGCACAAACATTAAAAAAAAACAGAAGAAAGTATCACTAGCGGCTAGAAGATAGTGGAGTGATCTGGCAAATACTGATTTCTGCTTTTAGAAAAGAAGTGAGGAGTCCTGTGGCACTTAAAGACTAACAAATTTACTTACTGCATGACCTTCCATGGGAGAAAATCCCACTTTGTCAGATGTTTTGAAGATGGGGGAACATGCAGAATGTAAATTCTGTACATTCCCCCATCTTCAAAGCTCCTGACAAAGTGGAATTTTCTCCCATGAAGACTCATGCAGTAAGTAAATTTGTTAGTCTTTAAGGTTATGTCCACACAATGCTTTTAAATTGAAACAACTGTTGTTTCGATTTAAAAGTTGTCATGTCCGAACAATGTTTCGTTATTTCGAAATGACAAGCTCCATTTATTTTGAAATAGTAAAACCTAGGCTGAAATCGAAATACCCGTTATTTCGAAATGGTTGTTTCACAATAATGCCATTCAGACATGTTACTTCAAAATAACCATTATTTTGATTTAACACTTTTGCCCTTCTCCTTCACAGGGTGCCTTCCTTTTTCTATATATTGGCTGGCAACATGGCCCTGCCAGGGGGCCATGCTGCCACCCTTCCCATGCTGCCCCTTTCCTGATTTGAAATAGCAAGTCCTGTGTTTGGACTTGCTATTTCAATTTGAGGTTTTTGCTTATTTCGATTTAAGTTAATTTGAAATAATGATTTTATTTCAAATTAACTTCTTTCAAATTAACTTATTTTGAAATAAGCATCTACATGTGGACATAGCCTAAGTGCCACAGGACTCCTTGCTTGTTTTGCAGAGCTTGACTTACATGACTACCCCTTTGGTACGTATGGAAAGGCTACTTTAGGATACCAATTTTCTAAAATTATGAAACAATTATCATATTTTATATAGTGTGATGGTGTACTATGGAAATAGGATCATGTATACATTGTTGCTACCGTTGTTAGACAATTGCAAGGTGTCAATGGAAAACTTACAATTTGCTGAGAATGCTTATCCTGTTTATATGTGTGTATCATTTTTGTACCTCAAGTTATAAATATTTACTATATACTGACATCCCATATATGTGCTGTATTCCCAGGTAACATCCAGCAGGTAAAATCAACATTGAAATCAAACAGCTATCTGTTGATGGCTCATCAAAGGCAATTCATTCTCACATTCGTTTTCAGAAGAAACTCACTTCTCCCAGATGACCCTTCCTGCAGGTGCCTTAGCTTCCAAGATACCTTAGCCTCCTAGTGGGTAGTGGCTTGCCCCTGTGAGTCAGCATGCCATGTAACAGCATGAGACTTGCTCAAATGGCTCTGGACTGCATCTCATTTTTTTATTTTTCCAGACACTGTGCTGGGGATTTGTTTGGAATAATAAAATTCTCTCAACTTGGGAAAGGGTATAAAACACCCTGGAAACAATTCCATTGTGTCTTTATTTCAGTGGATTGGATTCCTAGAAAGAAAGCTCTAACAAGGTCTGATAACCTCCCCTCAAGCTGTTTGGGTGATTTCCAGAGAGACACTTGCAAATTAGTAATTTCTTTCCTCACTGCTTCAAACCTAATATAAGAACTTTGCAATCACTTGTGTGTATATAACTTCTTTAGCCACTTTAACTCTCTACTTCTTTTCTATTAAAAATAAATGTTTAGGTATTAGCCATAAAGGATCGTCAGCAGCGTAATTTATTCAGTAAGATCTAAGAGTTATATATTGACCTGGCTATTAGGCTGATCTTTTTGAGATTAGAAGAGTCTTTTGTTTGATTAAAATGATTTTAAATAACCACTCACCAGAAATTCTAGTATCTTGGTGTGAGACTCCATTTTGGACTTCTTGTTAACCAGGGTGGACTCCATTTTTGACTTCTTGTTAACTAGGCATTTACTTTTGTTACTGGCAATGATATATCTAATAATAAAATAACCACCAGTTGTGGGAGGGGTGTTTTCCATATTTCTCAGCATTTTGTCCTGTATCTGGCATCCTCAGATGTGACCCACCACAGAGGTTAAAGTATAATTTGGTGGGCCCCCCTTCCCACATGGGTGTCCCCCCGCACCCCAGCTCCTGCCCCCATCCCAGCTACTCCTCCCAATATCCATTCCTCTGTCCCCAAAACCCACCCCAGCCCTCAACACTTACGCTCAATACTCACTCCCTCACCCCAAAATACACCCCCTGCCCCCAATACCTGCCCCCAGCTCAGGCGCTTCTAATACTCCCCCCCAGCACAACCTGGGCGCCCCAGCACTCACCAGCAGCACACTGGGCCAGGAAACTGTGCAGCCTGTGCATGTGCAAGGGAGGCCACCCCTCCCCTACCTGCCAGAATGCAGGGGAACACTGTTCCGGGGCCTGCTACTTTTAGGAGAGCAGTGTCCAGGCCCCTAAAAATAGAAAATGGTGCCAGAATGCTACATTCCGAGGCCTGCTGTTTTTCAATGGTGGGCCCCAAAATGCAGCGTTCTGGCACCATCTTCTATTTTTAGGGAGGCAGAGTGCTGAGCCCCTGAAAATAGTGGGCCCCGGAATGATGTTCAGGACCATTCCGGCACACTTTAACCCTTGACCCACCAAGGCACAGTGACACCCAGTAATGAATGCCCTCCACATCAATGGGTGATAAGATTCTGCTTGCCATGTGCATTGTTTGTTTGAATTAACAAGGAGCTATCTCACAAATATCTATCACTACCACTACAAACTATTTACTAGAAGCTGAATGAAAGCATGAGGCAGTAAACTCGTGCAATCATTCAAATTTTAGTGAAATACAGAGACTCCAAAAATCACTGTTCCCACAAATGAACTAGCTAGGTGCATCAAATTGCATCTAATTGCCACAGATGGGGGAGGAGGGGAACCCTAGTTAAACCAACCCATAGCATTAAATGTCTTTTTTTAGTTTTTTTTATATTAATGCATATCTTACTGATTCTAGGGTATGTGAAGAGGTAGTGGAAACACCAGAAAAGTGCAGTCTTTCTTTAATATTTTCTAATGACCAAAACTAAGGACCTTTATTTCATTTCCAAACTAGCAAAACTTTTCAGTTTAAAAAAGAAAAATGATTACTTATGTAATTGGGGATGCCTCAAAGTGAAGATTTCAGAACGGAGATGCACTGATGATTGAAAAATGAGTGTTCCATTTAGTCAGCTAATTGATGTCACAGATGGAAAAGATGTATCCCACAATGACCCCTGTGTTTGAATATAAATAGGAGGGTTACCTGATTTCAAATATATTAACTATGTCACAAGTTGCTTCATGCATAATTGAATTTTGCTTCTCATTTTCTGGCTAATTAAGCTCCACTGCCTTTCTATATATCTTATTTATTTAACTCACAGAATATACATGCATTATTAAGAAATATAACTATGAAGACAAAAAGCCTCTGCTAATTAATGCTTTAATTTATTTAACATTCCTATAGCCCTTATTTAACTTTCTTTAACAATGAATTAACTCTGAAACCATAATCACTAAGCCTTATCATTGACACTCAGGCCCAGTCTACCTGGGTAAAATGGGTGCTTTTTTCAAAAGAGTTAGCTTTAGTTAACTGAAATCCCTCTTAATGTATAGATAGATGTAGATCATAAGCTTTAAGATAATATGAACCTTGTGAGAACCAACTCAACTGAAAAAAAGCTCTTGTTGCACAGGCATAAACTCAGATGGGTCATAGACAGCATTATTAAGTAAAATCTCTCTCAGAACTAGTTTTCAGCAGCAAAATAGTTTTCAACAAAGTGAACTTTGTTCTGCAGAACTGTTTGCTTTCAAAATAAAAATTTCAATTTTTGTACAAAAATGGAACACCTGCTCCAAAAAATAAAAAAAAGAAAAGAAAAATAAATCAGTTTCTCAGTGAAAGGTCAAACTTTCCACAAAACAATAAAAAAAAAGTCATTCTTTTCAAATTCTTCTCCAGGAAGAAAAAAATGTTTTCTGACCAGCTTTTCACTCAAACCAGCAGGTGCTCATACTGAAGCAGAGAAGAACTTAACTTGATTCCCAGACCTCCAGGCAAGCCTGCAAGGTGACCATTGAGAAATATTTTAAAATTCATAATTTGAGCAAATCTGACCTGGAACCACTGAGACAAAACAAAAACACACCCTCATTTTACAGTGCCAATTTTCAAGGTAGAACATTTATGTGATTTCAAAATTATTTTTGTATGCAAATATTTAGTGTGCATATTTGACCAGAAAGAGTACATTTTTGACATTTTTGAATACATATCTAGAAAACAATTGATTTTTTCTATTAGGTGAGTTTTTTGTTTTGTGTAGTGCCCCCCCCCAGATGATTATCTCAGAATTCCATATAAGGAAATCTTCTTACAGCCTGTGTAATGAGCTAATCCTCCTCAATTGCATAATCTCCATTTGGCAACTCTACAATTAATTTCTCCTATCTGATCTACATAGCAACAGCACCATCTGGGCTGTACACTCAAGGCAACGTTTCATTATTTTTAATAGGAGCTACATGTCTAATTCTCAACGTACTGGACTCAGAATTTACCCTCCCACATATAGTGAGGTAAAAAAGAGGAGTGTAGAAATGCAAAAGCACCATGACAGAACTGAAAGTTTTAAACAATATCTTTTTCAAATAAAATTGTTGTTTTTCTCTAGTTATTTTTATATATTCATTTACATAAGAATTATTTTAAATGTGTTAGAGAAGTGAAAGAAACAGGCAAACAAGACTGCCCCACATTTAAATTGAAATAAATCTGCATATTTAAGAATGTAGATTTGTAGGCTAACTTAAAATAAAATTACCAATAAAAACTCCACTGATCTTTATTGTGTCAAGAATCCTATTGATCTCAAGAGGGCCATAGGGAACCAGAGCAAAAATCAAAGCATGGGAAGAAAAGAGAGACCAGGAAATAGAAAAGAGCTAACTCAGGGAGGTCAACTGAACAGACAGAATATGGTCCTGTGACTCTCATCAACCTGCACAGCTCCCTACTGTGAGTGCTCTGATGCTTTTAGTTGCTTCATTAATAATATTCTTCTTGCCTTCTTTGGCTGCCAATCAATATTGGACATTTTTAAACTAATATAAATCAAAGGAATTTCCCATCTTCGTTAACCTGAAATTAAGGCTGAGACTGCAGGTTAGAGGGCAATTAAAAAAAAAAAACTTGCAGAGATTAGTTATCAAGTAGCTATCAAGAAAGGCCCAGGAAATTCAGCATTAGGGTTTAAACTAGAGGAAACCCAAGCAGTTGAAAATACAGAAATGCACAGAATTAGAGCTGCCTGAGCAACTCCGTATGGAAAAAGACAATGTGAAATCCTGACTCCACTGAAGTCAACTACAAGACTCCAGTTCACTCAGATGGGGCTAGGATTTCACCCTGTATGTCAGCTTCCTCTGCCCTTAGCAAATAGGTTCATCTTGTCATTGGTCATGAAAACCAGACTGCCTTAATCTTAAGTGTACAGTGATGTTATCAACTTTGGGAATCTTTACAAGAAAAGACACGCTTCACATATTCCTGATTAAAGAAGCAGGATACTGAAACCAATCACTTCATGTGCCAGCAACACGGTGTTAAACCACTGGCTAGAATACATATGCAATCCGCCTAGGCCCAGATCATTCAACTCCAGACCAAGCAATGCAGAACACCTGTACTGGAGAAACTAGGAGTCCGAGGAACAACCACATTCCAGTTAGCAACTGAACTGCTAACTGATTGTGCCTGGACTGATATTGCCTGTGCCTTTCAAACAGGCATAATAAATATTCATTCATTACTTAGCTTATAACACATGTATTAGGAGCATTACTCATGATTATAGTAGTATTCGTGGTGTTATTAGGATGTTTAAGATTATCTGCTGCCTTTGCCTCTTCCGGAAAGCAGTACCTGTAATCCTGTGGCTTGGCAGGCTCAGAGGCCTGCTCCCTCCCTTTCCCTGTAGCATGATTGGTGGACCTTGGCATTATCCCACCAGCCAGTGTGCAGGTAGGACTAGACACCTGGGTCCTTCTCTATAGAAAGAAAGTGGGAGGGATGTAGGGAACAGTGGGTTACTTACCAGTAATCGTCCTTCTTCAAGATGGGCTGCTCAGATTCATTCAGCATTAGGTGTTTACATGCCACAGCTCATGACTGGCCAGAAACTTTTTAGCCCTAGCCTGTCATGACAGGGCTGGTGGCCAACGCTCCCTTGCCACTCTGTGGCTGTATATATGGCCACAGTCCTGCTCCTCCTCTGTCCCTACTAGTCACCAACTCCAAGTAGCGGGGAGAGTGAGAGGGTTCTGAATGAATCTGAGCAGCCCATCTCAAAGGACAGCTGCTGGTAAGTAACCCACCATTCTTCTTTGAGTGCTGCTCGGATACATTCAGTATTAGGTGACTGCTAGCTGTACTGTGGAAGGTGGGTAGAGTTAGAACCTTATCCACCATCAGCACGGCTACCCACAAACAGCACAGCACCCAAAACTGGGTGAAGAAGCAGTGGACCACCAGGCAAACGCCTACGGACAGGCCACCAAGGGCAAAATCTTTGAGAGAAGACGTGTATGAGAGTGCTGAGGGGTCATTTGTCACTCTGTCAGGAGACTAGAACTCCAACAGGGGCTGTCCTTGGTCTATTACCAGGCATCTTTGCTATATCATACTAGCAAAAGAGCATCCTTGTCACCAGCAAGACCATCTAGTGTAAGAGGGTTGCCCTTCTCTAGTAGAATTGACTCCTGAGAAAAACAGTCATGATCCAGAGCAACAGGTTGCTACATCCACAGGTGATGAGCAAGGGTGGGATAATTGCCGCCCTTGCTGCCTTTACCCCAAGGGGAGATCAGTTGGGTTAGGTTACTAATCAAGACCAGGGGGCAGGGAACACATCATCCCTTGACCAAACAGGGGGTAGGCAACAGTCTTTCACCACTGATATACCAGCAGGAGATGCCATGGCCAGGTTTGATAAGGGGTGCCATAAACTAAGGCATTCTGCCTCCATGTGGAAGATAACATAGGAAGAAAAATAACAAGGAAGGAATAGCTGGGGACCTCCTCTCCTCCATCTGTTGATGCACGGGAATAGGAGGCCTGGAGGGAGGGCTCCAGAATGAGGCCTAGAAGCATGGCAGGCGCAATCTCTGGGGACCAAAAGCATCAGACACACTCCATCAAGGAAGTTATCATAAGGAGAGAAGTGGGCATCCCAGAGGGGCCCTTCTTTAGAGCTAACCTTTCAATGGGTTATAGTAGGAAAAGGGGGGACCCTTACATACACCCATCCTACCATCAGGAGAGAAGCCAAACAGTGGAGGGCATAAGTGATGAATGACCAGGCAGTGAAAACAGAAGACTGGTGGGAAGGTGATGGAATACCCATGTTAGGTTGTCCACAACCATAGAGGTAGAGGTATGACCTGAGACAGAGGCGGTGAGAAGCCATCGTGGGGTGCTGGACAGGGCTTGTGCAACTTCAATGCTGGGTGTACGTTTCTCTCCCTTGCCCCCGTACTATACTCCCCCAATTCATGGTCTCACATAGGGAGAGGTGTGCTGAATTAAGGCAAGGTGTATATAGCCATCTCTGTAGATGGGCCGGGTCCACTCCAAGGGTCATGCCCCCAAGTTCTAGAATTGGAGTGTTGGGGGGGCACGTGACTTGCATGATATTCTCACTTCTCCTCTCATCCTGCATATGGAGGGGCATTCAACCTTCGTATCACGGCTGGTTGACTCATCTTTAGTGGTGGGCTGTAGGTGTTGGGTCCCGGCTGTGACAAGGCAACTACAAGGGATCCCACATAGTTCCTGATGGGGAGAGAAGACAATGACTTCACCAAGATGCAAGGTAGACGTGGTCTATAGTGCTTGCTCCGTGAGGGGAGGGGTGTTATTGGTGAATCTCTCTGCGTATTGGAACGGGTAAGGCTTGGGCAGGTCCTGGGTGGAAGAAGGCAAGATAGAGAACCCAGGGGAGAGGGGAGGAGAGCATAAGGCAACCCCTACTTAGGGGAAAAGCAAGGAGGAGCCACTGTGTCCTCTAAGGAACATGGAGGGCATATGGGGATGTTACAAAAGGGTCATCCATAAGATGTCAGGCTCTGCAGCCTGTTAAGAGTTTTGCAAAGTCTCTCGGGAGCCAGAGTTCTGTAGGGGAACTAACCCTGAGTTAAGAACCACAGGTACTCAAGTGGGCTTACTCAGGTGTATGAATACCAATGGTGGTTAAGAGTTCTATCCCCTACTATGTCCCTTGGTTGTGATTCTAGGGAGGAGGGGGAAGCCATAGAAAGATCAAGGCAGCTCCTAGACAGCTGTCTGGGGTTTTTGTTGGAAAGTATCCCTTGCCTGGTTAGAGAGAGTCACCAGAGCAGAGGGGGTTCCAGTTGAGGGTTAAACATAAGTCTGCCCATGGGCAGAGGGACCAATGAGATGTGGTGAACATCCTTGGGGAGGAGGGATGGGAGCTGAAGAGGCAAAACCCCTACAGTGAGGTTCGAGGATCCTTCGAGTGAAAGGCCTAATATAAGTCTGAAGACCATGGCCCTGAGATTAAAAAGGGCACCGCCTGGGAAGGGGAAGAGGTAGAAGGTAGAGGACAAGAGGGTACGATCTCACCCTCTTACCTGTCACCTAGGAGGCAGGGTACACCATCCTGCAGTAATTTCACCCAAGATCTGTTGCAGACTAACGCAAATAAGAATTGCACTCGGGATCAGCAACATGGGAGTGTATCCGTCCTCATGTGCATGACTGGAGAGGAGTTGGATGAGATGTGCAGGGGGGAGGAGGGGGCCTCTGGGTACAAGGATGGGAAGTAGGTATCCTCCCCTATGTGTCCCTACAGCTGTAGCCCGGGGTAAGGACTGCAGAGGGGGTATTGTGGTGGTGGGGGGCATCATATGCCTCCTTCTCATACCTCTATCACCCCCAGATTTCCACCAAGGCTCCAAGGGAACATGTGACTAGGACCGAGCGCATGTGAGGAAAGTGCTCTGGTTGCCAGGCCCTTACTTGACCTGAAGCATATGGTAAGGGAAGAGGGAGATGCCTCATTACCGGAGAGGAGGAAGAGGTGTCCCATGGCTAATTGCAAGAGGGCGTTTAACATAAGTGGTTTCGGATGTCACCCTGAAGTTCAAGTTTTGGGTTTGATGGAGGGAGAGGCAACCCTATTGGAGTTGATCACCTTCAATGGGGGAAGGGGGGCCATCATCCCATGATCCCAGGGCCCCTAAAAGGTAGCCATTTCACTTGGGAACTACAATGAGTACCCCTCACTCCAAGTGTTTGTGGGTTTGCGGTATGCTGGGAGAACATTGAGGCACCTGGGGAGTAAGCATACCAGGGCTCTGAGGGTTGACCTAGGGTCACAGTTGGCGCGGATCAGGGACCAGTGGCTGGGACAAAGAGAGGCTGTCCCTCGAAAGGGAAGGTCTAATATGGACTGCTGTTAAGTCCTGGGAGAGGTCAGAATCCGGCAGCCAGGCCACTTGGAGCATAACCACGGCAGTAACAAAGCTGCAGCTGGCCCTGTCCAAGCCATCCTACACCACTGTAAGGGCATTACATGACACCAAGGCACCTTCCTTGACGAAGGCATCCTAATCCTCCAAGTGTTCTTGTGGGAGGAAGCTGCTAGAAGACTTCATGGCATCCCACAGATCTAGGGAATATTTCTTAACCAAGGCCTGATGGTTAGCAATCCTCAGCTGCAAAGCTGAAGCTGAATAAGCCTTTTGACCCAGGAGGTCAAACTTCCTGGAGTCCTGGGAGCCCAGGGCAGCTCAGGGATCGTAATGGCGACCGGAGAGGATGCAAATCCCAGGTCTAATAAGGGGGGGCTCCTGGTCTCCCTCGAGGGGTGTCACCCTGACCCCCAGGTAGGCGGTGACCAAGTGAAGGGGCTCAAAGTGTGGTAGGGTCTCCTCTGAAGACCCTTGCCCTGGGTTCATGGCTCTAGCCAGGAGAAGGGACAACCCCAGTACTGAGGTGCCCTCTCCCGGGACCATGGTACTAGTTGGATCTTCCCTTCCGAGGCCTCAGTGGGAGGGAACCAGCTTCCAGTACGGTACCAGGAAGCACCCGGTGCCAGGGACCTTTCAGTAGGATGCCAGGCCTGATGAATGCACTCCCGGACCTCTTTGAGGTATAGTCCTCAAGTATAATTATTTAGTTGTTTCAGTAGTAACCCAACACTAAGTGTGATCAGGGCCAAGCAATTCTAGGGCTCCAAATGTACATGTAACTAATCCATGAGTTAATCTGTGTTTTAGTTCTGAAGTGACTAGGACTAGGGAATAACTGCTCAACAACATGAGTAAGAGGTTTGAAATCCAGCTTCATGTTATTAAAGAAGGAGGGGACTATTCAAGGTATGATCTATTTGCCAGGTTACATCAATATTAGAACTTACATATAGGTATTTAGCAGTTCCTAAAGCCCCAGTAAGGATCAGAGCTCCATTACACTGGGCACTATAAAACCACACATGGAAACATGGTCCTGTTTCAAAGGGCATAGTACTGAGCAGTGACTTTGCACATTTAGCTTGGACAAAATGTGCATTTACCTAGTGAAGTGATTATTTCTACAAACATAAATATAATAAGTAAATCTTATATAGCTCTTTTCATCAGTAGATATTGCTTAACCAATATGGAGACCATTCGTATTATTCTGGTCCTTTCTTGCTGTACTTTTTAACTCCTAAAATGTGACAATAAATAACAACCACCCTCTGTGGAGACATATTTCCTCTGTAAACATATCCTCACCTAGTCCAAAGATGCTACTGAAATTAACATAAGTAATAAAGGTTGTCATATTCACATACCCAGGCACTGACACATCTGCCGCAGGTGGTGATTTTGAAATCTCCATAGAGATCCTTTATGGCACCAGTCGTGAAGAATCCCTCCACCATCAGCAAAATGCCGTAGACAAAGAATGCAGCTGCTATGCCATAGATCACGTACTTGAAGATGTCAATCCTGTGCAAGAAGTGTGAAAGTTATTTATCTCAGCAACTGTTCAGTGATTACTCTGAAATATCACTGTCACACATACAATATCTTCTCTAGCATAAGCTTTTTCCAAGTGGAAACTCTTCAGTGCTGATATTTCTATACTGATAATTGCATTTAAAGTTTGTGTTAGTATCTTATGTATTATGTGGCTGACACCTCTGAATAATGGTCACACTGAATATACGAAGATCCAAAGGGGTAGCCATGTTAGTCTAGTTCAGCAAAACAAACAAGGAGTCCTGTGGCACTTTTAAAGACTAACAGATTTATTTATCACATGAGCTTTCATGGGAGAAAATCCCAACTTCATCAGATGCTTTGAAGATGAGAGAAATTACAGAATGGGGGAAGAATAAATGCAGGGAAGTATAAATCATGGGAACAGATCACACTGTAAAAGCAAATCAAAATAGTTGTTAAGAGTCAAACACTGGGAAACAGCATACAGAGGAAGATGAGGTCAAATCACCTGCTGTAATGTGAGAAAAAAACAATGTCCCGATTAAGACCTGAAGCAATGCAACCAAATTTGCAAATGAATTCAATTTCCCTAGCTTCTCTTTGAAGCCTCGATTTATTGTTCATTTGTGTGAGTGCAACAATTAACAAATCATTAATGGAGTGATCACGAAGATTGACATGCTGACCAACTGGCTTGTTTATTCTGGTTTCTGATATCAGTTTTGTGCCCATTAATTTTTTCTGTGCAGAGACTGTCCTGTTTGGCCAATATATGAGGCAGAGGGGCATTTCTTGCACATGATGGCATAAATCAGATGGGTGCATGAGCAGGTGGATGAGCCTGTGATGGAGTAGCTGGTATTATTAGGTCCTGTAACAGTGTCTTTTGTGCAGATATGGGGGCAAAATTGGCAGTGTGGTATGTTGCAGGGATTTGTGCCTGCATTAATGGTTCCGTTAGGTCTGTAGTTGCTGGTGAGTATCTATTTAAGGTTGAGGGGCTGTTTGTAAGAGAGGAGAGGTCTGTCTCCCAAGGCTTGAGAAAGTGAGGGATCATCTTGTAGAATAGGCTGTAGAACCTTGAGGATGTGTCGTAGAGGTCTGACTTGGGGATTGTAGGTGATGACTAGAGGCGATGTCTTGTTTTCTTTCTTGGGCTTCTCCTGTAGTAGATGACGTTGGAGTACTCATCTGGCCTTATCAATCTGTTTCTTCACTTCTGCAGCTGAGAACTGTAGTTTTAAGAATGCTTGATAGAGATCCTCAAGATGTCTGTCTCTATCTGAGAGTTCAGAGCAAATGCGGTTATATCTTAGGGCTTGGCTGTAGACAATGGATCGTGTGGTGTGTATAGGATGAAAGCACGAGCGATGTAGGTAACTATACTGATCATTAGGTTTTTGGTATAGGGTGGTGCGTATGTGTCCATCCCTAATTTGTACTGTAGTGTGCAGAAAGTGGACCTCCTGTGTGGAGTGTTCCAGGCTAAGTTTAATTGTGGAGTAGAAGCTGTTGAAATCTCTGTGGATATCTTCAAGGGCATCCCTCCCATGGGTCCAGATGATGAAGATGTCATCGATATAGCATAAGTAGAGAAGAGGTATTTTAGGACGAAACTTGAGGAAACATTGTTCAAAGTCAGCCTTAAAAATGTTGGCATATTGTGGGGCCATGTGGGTACCCATAGCAATGCTGCTGACGTGAGGTTATAAATTATCCTCAAATCTGAAATGGTTGTGAGTAAGTAAAAGTCACAAAGTTCAGACATGAGGTGTGCTGTGGCATCATCTGGGATGGTTCTTCTAACAGTCTGTAATCCACCCTTATGTGGGATGTTGGTGTAAAGGGCTCCTACGTCCATAGTGGCCAGGATGGGTGTTTTCTGGAAGCTAACCAACAGATTGGATTTTTCTCAGGAAGTCCATGGTGTCTTGAAGATAGCTAGAAGTGTTGATAGGATAGGGTCCAAGGAGGGAGTCCACATAGTCAGATTAGCCTGCTGTAAGAGTGCCAATGCCTGAGATGATGGGGTGTCTGGGGTTTCCTTTTTTATGGATTTTAGGTAGTAGATAGAATATCCATGGCTGGTATTCAGGTGGTGTGTCTGTCTTTATTTGTTCCTGTGCTGCCTTGGGGAGTTTCCTGAGCAGGTGGTATAATTCCTTTTCGTATTCCTCAGGGGGGTCAGGAAAGTGGTTTGTAGAATGTTGTGTTGGAAAGTTGTTTATAAGCCTCCTGATCACAATCCAATTTATTCAAGATGACAACAGTATCGCCTTTGTTAGCCTCCTTAATAATAATGTCAGAGTTGCTTCCGAGGCTGTGGATGGCATTGTGTTCTGCAAAGCTGAGGTTATGGTGTAATAGATGTTGTCTGTCCATGTTTTCGGCCTTTGCATGGTGTCAGAAACATTCAATGTAGAAGTCTAATCTGTTGTTCTGACTTTCAGGAGGGCTCCATGAAGAATGTTTCTTCTTGTACTGTTGGGAGAAAGGTATCTCTAGGTCATTGTGTATATCACTGGTGTGGTGGAAAAATTCTTTGAGTCTGAGATGGCAGAAATGGTCCTGTAGGTCACCGCAAAATTTAATCTTGTGTATGGGAGTTGTGGGGCAGAAGGAAAGTCCCTGAGATAACACAGATTTGTCTGCTGGAGTAAGCATGTAGCATGAAATATTAACAATGTTAATGGGTAGGTTGAAGGAGTTGCTCTTGTTGTCCTTTGTGGTGCATAGTAGTTTAGATAGTTTATAGTCTTTCTTCTGTAGAAAAGCAAAGTGTTTGTTGTAGATGGATTTTCTCTTTTTTATGAAGTCCAGCCATGTGGAAGAAAATGTTATAGGTTGGGCACAAAACTGACATCACACCACAACAAACTAAAACCAGTGGGTCAGCACTTCAATCTTTGTGATCATTCCATTAACTGTTTGTTAATTGCAATGCACACACAAATGAATAATAAATCAAGGCTTCAAAGAAAAGCTAGAGAAATTGAATTCATTTGCAAATTCTGTTGCATTGCTTCAGGTCTTAATTGGGACATTGGTTTTTTCTCATATTACAACAAGTGATTTGACCTCATCTTTCTCTGTGTGCTGTTTCCCAGTGTTTGACTCTTAACAACTATTTTGATTTGCTTTTACCGTATGACCTGTTCCCATGACTTATACTTCCCTGCATTTATTCTCCCCCCATTCTGTAATTCGTCAAAGCATCTGATGAAGTGGAATTTTTTCCCATGAAAGCTCATGTGATAAAAAAATCTATTAGTCTTTAAAAGTGTCACAGGACTCCCTGTTTGTTTTACAGCACATACAAACTCCCTTCACTTAGAAATAATTTTATATTCTTCTGGATCAGTAAGAGAGCACTATTTAAATCCAAATATTTCCTAAATCATTTCACCCTCATTTGATTATATTATCTAAACAGTGAAATAGCATTAAAATACTTAGATAAATTTAAAAAAATAAAAACACAATTCTGAAATATCATGCCCCCTTAAAGACAATACTGCTTCCTGGGCAGTTACAGACATTGACATTTAGTATCATGAAAAAGAGGTTCAGCCAGTCTTCAATAAACTACTTTTGACTGTAGAATAAGTTCTATTCAGTTCTCAAACAGCAATGTCAATCTCTGCTAACACCTCTCTTCATTCATTCATTATTTTTCATTCATTACTCCTCAATGGATAAAGTATATTTTGGGAGACAGCATTTAACAAGGATCCTTAGACACCATATTGAACCTGGCCCTTGTTACTGTTAGCTATATATGGCAGAAGAGTTAAAAAGTCATGCAATGTCTTCCATTCTAAGGGATCTCAAAATGCACAAACTATTTCAGTTGTTCTTAACCACTGCATCAAGACACATTATTGTGTCACCACACAGCGGTAAGTGTGTTGTGGAGACCTAGAGAGATGGCTGGATTTGGTCTGGGGGGTTGTGGCAACTGGTGTGCCACCGAGTGTGTCACAACCTGCAAAATGTTGAGAACCACTGAACTATTGGACAAATCCTGCTCACCTACTCACAGCAGTATGAGTATGATTAATATCTGTAGTACAGTAGTGTTTAGAGGTCCCTGCTGAGATAAAGAATGAATTCTGTGGGGACTGTGAACATGCATTTAAGACACATTTCCTACTCCAAGGAGCTAAAAGTCTAATTTAAGACAAGGCATAATGAGTACTACAGAGGCACTTCATATAAGTGAAGCAAGAAATGAGATCTAAATCTATGATAACAGGTGAGATTCTCTGCTATGCTTCAAAGAGGGGACTTTACGTCACCTTTTCATCTTTCTAATCCTGGTACTCTTGTGGCCTAGAATACACATTTTTGAATAAGGGCAATTTCTCCAGGCTGTGTTATGGGCGTCAGCATTAGCTGGAACCTGCATGGTGTATCATGCTGTGACCCAGCTCTCTTGCACAAAAGGAAGCTTGACAAAGAAACCTATCAAAAAATTTTAACGAAATGACAATGGGCCCACATCCTTAGCTGATCTAAATTGGGATAGCTATATTGCAGTCAGTGGAATCCAACAACATTTGAACAAACACTATGCAGTCTTAGATAGTGAGGAAAATTACACATTCTTACAAAAAAGAGCTATGTTACATAGCAGTCTGACACTCCATATTCTAATAAAAGCAAAGACAATAAATATTCTTATATAAATAAAGCAAAATTTGGGAGGTATTAGCATATGTAGTCTCATCATACCTCAAATAACATCAATGTGGCAACATTTTAATGAGCAAAGAGCAAACAAAAGAAATTTTAATCAGTACATAAAAAGAAATATAGTGAATAACAGAAGAGGTCATTAGATAGGAAACTTTCAAAATCATAACACAGCAGGAAGGAAAAACCTAGGAGGTAAATCAACACATTGCCAGAAATAAATTTCCTTCAGAGAAATCAATCTTTTTTTTAATACATAAACAAAGATGCTTGTTGAATTCATCAAGCTGAGATAACTGAGATGGATGTCCTCCGTCTACATAGAAGATCTAACAAACAGACCAGAGGCATTTGTCTTTCTTACTTTGTCCTGTCAGTGTGTCACAACCCAGTAAGGGTGGAGTGAACCCTAAAGGTGATGGCATAGTTCATTTGCCATCAAGATATTGATTGCAAGAGGAGGCCCTGAACCTGCAAATGCTTGTGTTGTCTTCATTGGGCAGCTCATGCATAATGTTAAGTACACATGAAAATGTTTGTGAGATCAAGGCTTAATCTGGCAAAAACAAAAAACTTCTCTGCATGTTTCAATAGTTGGATATATTATAAAAATAATACATTGGTTGTATTTGGAGATATTTGCTCCATATATATGCAGATTATATTTAGTTACAAAGCCATATTTTAAATATAATACTCATCTCTCATTCTTAATCTTTATCTTAAGAATTAGCTAAAATTACTACATGTAGGGGTCTCATGCCTAAAATAATAAATGCTATAAAAAGCATGTAACATCTTTAAATGGGTTAGGGTTTATTTCCCTTTGATTCTCCTTTGTTTACTTAATACAATTAGTTTTACAATGATAAGATTAGAGGAATATATCCATATGCATAAATTGGATACTGTTCAGTCTTTGATGCAAAACTCTAGCCATTGCCCAGGAGATCTAAAGAGGGCAAAATAACTCTCCTCTCTTAAGCCAAGGAGTGCACACCAAATTAAAAGCCTGGAGTAGAGGGAAGTGGCCAGAAAAGCCCTAGTTATGGCCAAGGATGATTCTCTTGGCATATATGTTGTGAAAAACTACCCTATGGCTGCCTACAGAGATATGCTTTGCATGTCTGGGTGTAGCAGAGATACTGAGCAAAAGTTGCAGGTGGAAATGCGATATTGGGGCAGGACCACAGCATGCAGGTTTGTTCTGACATGTAGAGAAGCTGGAAGGTTGGCCACCATAATTTAGACAGGACTATGGGGTTGTCAAAATTTGTAGGGGCCTCTCAAGCACCATGAGTGAACAAGGATCAGAAGGACAAAGAGGAGGGTTTAAACCCACAACAATCCCTGCTGTTTCTGGATTGTGAGTTGTCTTTTGAAGATGCAGTATAGAAGCTTACCCCAATCCTCCATCCCCTAATAAAGCAAGCAATCCAGAAATTAACAAGCAAGCATTTAAATGACAATTAATAAGGGCCAGCATCTGATACGCTTACTCTTACTGAATGGGACCAAGGTTGACTCTGTTGACATCATTAGGATCATGTGTTACTCAATGACCATAAGATATCAGAATCTGCCCCTTAGAATCACAGAAACTGGCAGGGACCATAAGAGGTCATCAAGTCCAGTCCCCTGTACTCATGGCAAGACCAAGTGCCCCCCTTAAACCATCACTGACAGGAGCTTGTCTAACCTGCTCTTAAAAACTTCCAGTGAGTTACTTCCAATTAAAGAACAAGAGGCAGTATGAATTCAGTCTCTATATCATACCAAAGTAAACTTTGAGCTTTCCTTTATGCAGTCCCGAACAAGCTGAATGGCAATAATATTGCAAATATAAATGTATTAAGATGTTAGTAAATGATTGCAAATGGTTCTATATGAAATTCTTAACATACAGCACTACACCCTAGAAAGAAATCTCCATTATTAGTTGCTCTATTTCTTTTAAAGCGCTTCATTTCCATTCACCAATAGACAGGATTTGTAAAAGCCCTAAATCAAAGGGTGACACTGACCCTTTCAGAGGGAAGAGACCAGTGCACCTGGGGTTGGGCAGAGGACATCTGAAACCTACGAGAGAGGGGGAAAAGGACAGGAGAAAGCTGTCTGAAGGACTCAGACATTGGTGGGTGAAAACTACCAGACTGTAGGTACAGGAGGCTATAAAAGGTCTCTGAAGTAAGCTGTAGCAGGGGAAAGACTTTGTGTAGGAGAGCAGCAAGAGATGTTAGCTGGCTGACCTGGCCAAACCATGGAGCCTGGACTGAAGAGGGCTGAAGGCCAGAGAGAAGCAGATGGAATTTCCTGTTGGCTTCCAAGCCAGAGCCAAAGGCTGAAGAGGATGGAAGGTGGGGGAGCAGCAGACGGACTTAACGCCTATTGAGAGACTGTGCTGCAGAGTTGGAAGAGGTCAACAGAGTATGGGGAGTGATGGCTTCTCCTTTGGTGGAGATGAACCCAAAAGTGACTGAA
This sequence comes from Podocnemis expansa, assembly GCA_007922195.1. NCBI lineage: Eukaryota > Metazoa > Chordata > Testudines > Podocnemididae > Podocnemis > Podocnemis expansa. The sequence goes on along the minus strand of ML681966.1, from coordinate 12,499,616 downwards.
GGGATTCCTTCTGTGAAGAGCAGAATCATAGTCCAGTTGGAAGAGCTAGGGTGGCAGTCTGGGTGAAATGAGAGCACTGAAGAAAAGCCCAGGTTTGGTGGAAGATGCTGGAGCATAATGTGATCTAAAATAATGATGGACTAGATATGGGATTTGAAGAACTATATGCATTGGGTGGAAGAAATGGACTATGGAATGTTTGGCACTATATTTGTGTAATATTCTTGCTTCTAGTTCGGATAGTATTAAGGCAAGAAAACTTGTGTTGAATTTTTGGGGACTTCATAGTAGACAAATTGAGGAAGGTACACTCTTTCTACTGCAGGGGTGTACTTCAAGTGGGATTGCCCTAAGATACTCTTTTTTGGCTGTAACTACTTTGGCTAGCATTAATACATTTTATCATTTCCCTGCAAACTTTAACTGACCACCATATATTGCCAGCTTGTCCCTTTCCTGATTCCTCCCTCATAGTTCAGGCTCTGTATTTACCTAATTTTTCTAAAAAGTCCCTGATGAAGCCACATCAATGTTTTCTTATTACTTACATTTCTCTTTTTTTCTGAAGCACTGCACATGCTTTTGCCTTAATTGTGGTATTATTCAGGATGCTCCAACCTTACTTAGCAAACAATATATGGACATTGATGATTCCCTCTTTCTGCTTGTTTATGCTGTTTCATAATTGATTTTGTTGAACCCTGGGTTCGTAGTGTGACTGGGATGGACCAGCGACACCCACCAATGAGACGGACACCAGTTCAAGTAAACAGAAAAGCTACTTTTATAGTGACACCTTAAAAACCTTTAACCACTTAAAAGTGTAAAACAAGGAGATCTATGCAAAAACACTTGTAATCAATTAACAATATGAAGCAAAAATCTATATAGGACACTTATAACCAACTAACAGCATAAAGCAAAATCTCAATGAACACTTATAACTAAATGACAATATAAAGCTAAAACCTATGCAAAGCACTTATAACCAAGTAACAGTGTGGAGCAAGAAAGTCTATATAAAGCACCTGTAAAACACCTACAACCAAACAACAGGATAAAGCATGAAAGTCTATGCAAAACACTTACAACCTACAAAAGTACTTATAGTTAAATAACAGTATGGAGTAATGACCTACAAGAGGGTGGCTATAATAAGTCAAGGACTTTTCTGGCCTTTTACTGCCTCAACATCGGTATAGGCACTGACCAGCCCACCCAACGCATATTTACCAATGGCTGTAAGCCATTCCTAATTGCTAGCCAAGAAGGGTGGGCGGCAGAATGAAAAAGTCAGATGAGAGAAAAATAAACTCCCACACTGCCCCCGTGTACACTGGGGAAGTTTGGGGCCAGCAGTTTAGAGCAGAAGCAGAGTAATGAACAATTATACAGTAAGAAGGATGCAAAACAGAAATGACTAACAAAACACCTGTCAAATTAACAACACAAAACTGTGCTAGACCATAAACAACTATATCATGAAAAGATTATGCAGGATACAGAGAACATAATAACAACTACACAAACTGTGCAAAACTCAGGTGAAGAAGCTACAATCACAGACTATATATAAATGGTACCAAGTAGAATGATTAAGAGAAGGTAGGAGGCCTATATCAATTTATAATACCTGTCCCAGGACAATGGTGGAACCCAAAGTGAGGAGGCAGACCAGCTGCAGCATCTCAGCACTTAATCGTTCGGCCGGCAATCCGTGTACACCCCAAAAAAAGGTCTCGTGTGTGGGTGCTCTCTGTCTCAGTCGGGGGATCAGTCCGACTGGGTCGCGACGTGCCCTTTAGCATCCAAGGGTGGGAGAACAACAAGCCAGCTGAGACAGGGGGTTTTAATAGAATTTTTCCCGGCCAGAGTAAAAATAGCCAATTAGGAGTGGGATCCTGGTCAGGACCAATGATAAAACTGGGACCCCAGACAATGACCCCTCCTTTGTGGTGACGGGGGTGCCGAGAAACTGTTCAGGGGGGATAGGAACTCACCCCCCTTCTTGTTGACACAAAGCTAGGGAGGAAGAAACTCACACCGGAGATCGAGGGCCATCAGGGGAGATTGATACTTAGTATTCTTCCCCCTTGTGCTGGATGGCCTGGAGATGGAGGCCCATCACGGAGATCGATACTTAACATTCCTCCTTGAGAGCAGCATAATTCAGGGGGCTACGTGTGGGGCGGGGTGGCCATCATGGTTGCCACCTCCGCTGACAGATTTCAGACGTGGAAACACCTATCACCAAATCATCCTTTAAGCACATTTAAGTGGCATTAAGCATAATACACTCACTAGTTTAGGGAGTAGATTTAATCTGTATTTGTTTGGCAGACACCCAGTCACAGGACCTCTGAGGAATGATGCACAAGCAGAAAGTGGCTGCAGTGTCTTCCAGTGAGTGGCTCTCAGGGCTAGAGAAGAGACTTTTCTAGAGAAACTGCTAAATGCAAAGGATCAGTGCATCTCCCAAGCATTCTCTATGGCCTGGGCTTCTGAGGATTCAGCCCTTCTCCCAGCTCCACCCCCAAGAAAAAAAATTAAATCAGTAAAGCTTCTCCTACAAACTGGAACCTCTGAAGCAGGGCAGGGGGCAATGCCATTTTTCCCCTCCTTCAGGATGAAACCTCCAAGGTTGCAAGAGGGATTGGGTGATACAGAAAGAAATATACAACACCTTTCTCTACCAGCATGATTGAATTTGATTCCTAGCCTCCAAGGATTAAGCAGTACTTCATTATGGCATATAATATTAAAAGAAATTAGCCTAGTTTCATAACCCATGTTCTAATCTTGTGTTCTGTTGACTGTCCAACTAGTGGGCATTAATATATCCCAGGAACAAAAAATACTCAAATTTTACAAAGACATTCCTTACAGAACTGAACTCTGCCCCAGAATCTTACTAATCATACTCTGTATTTATTTTTGTGATGTGTATCAGCCAACCTTGAAAAATAAATGTGCACATTTAAAATACGAACTGAGCTGTGCTAATTTAAAAAGCATTTTAGTGCCTTCTATACCCATAGAATTAATCTCCTACATTTTATTAGAATCATATATTTTTGTTTGCTAACTTGGATGTAGGAATACTGAAAAATCCTAAGTATCTGGAAAGAATTTTATATTGTGTTCCATTTATCACCTTTGGGCTTTATTTATAATTACAATCTTTTCAACACCTGTATTTTTCCAATTTCATTTTCTATATTTGGAGACATTACCTTCAACATTCATTGTATGCAGTGTTGTGGGAGCTGTGTTGATCCCTGGATATTAGAGAGACAAGGTGGGTGAGGTAATATCTTTTATTATTGGACCAATTTCTGTTGGTTTGAGAGACGAACTTCTGAACTTACACAGAGCTCTTTTCCAGACCTTAAGAAAAGCGCTGCCTGAACTCAAAAACTTGTTTCTCAAACCAACAGAACTTCATCCACTAAAAGATATTACTTCACCCACCCTGGCTCATTACACATTCAGACAGATATGAAAAGAAGAACCACACAATGCAGTCAAATGTTGAGAAATTAATTTCACTGTGAAACTAAATATGGTAGCTGGATTGACAGCTAATTCATAGTAAAAGTTGGATGGACACACACAATCTCAGTCTCTCTAGTTTGCAATATATGTATTTTAATTAATAAAAACCGTCTGTATTGACTAGAATTTTGAGCATTCCAAAGCAGTATAACAGAACGGATAGAAAAAAATCTTTAATTTTCTGCTGACTGGTTACTAATTTTTCTGTACTCAGAATGAAAAGTGCACCATGATTAGATTGCATGGTATAATTACTTCAGAATTAATCCATTTCGGCACACAGTAAAAAACAGGGAATTCTCATAGCTGACATTTTTTTGGAACCAGATCTGCAGCTGATACAGATCATTGCAAGTCTATTTATTTAAATGGGGCTCTGCTAATTCACACCAGCTGAGGCTCTAACTCCTAATGCCTGAAAAGTTATTGCTCCAAGTCCTTTCAATGGAACCTAATGCATAATCTTGGGAGAGGCAATACTGGCAAACTTTGTATTTACAAGTAGCAATCAGGAAAACCTCTGAATCACACTCTTTACATTCTTTCTTCCACATACCGTCCTTAATCAACAAAACTAAACAAATAATGAATGGCTATATCCTTCCACGCAATTCATCAATTCGGGAGCTCTGTGCAAAGACAGATGGCAAAGTATGCTGGTCTCCTTTAGAAACAGGACAATCCTTGTTATGTCAATGCCTCAAGGAAAATGAGAAACCTTCAGAGAATCAGGGCATTAGCACAGCACATTTTCAATCTATTCTCCAAGAGCACCCCAGTCCTAGGGAGCCTGCCTCTCTTTTCCCCAAAGACAGATAGCACCATAACTTCATTCCTGCAAAATATAGAAGCTTCACAGGTCTCACCGGTCTCAGATGTGAAAGAAGTCCCGGCCTGTTGGACCTTTTTTTTTTAAGCGCTACATGGTTCTGTTAGTTTTGCAGGGTGATATGTCCCTCCCACTTTTTTTTTTTTTGTATCCAAAGAGTTTAATTACCAGACATATAATTTAAGATTGCTCACCAACAGGTGCAGCTGCTCTTGGATCCATACTACATGCATTTTGATGTACCAGTTGAGGATCTCACACTGTTACGCAGGAACTCAGATTGGAGGAACATAATGGACTCTTTCGGTCTTAAAATCTAAGAACATATGAGCACGTGCTTGCATGTTTAATGTAAGTAGCACCCAATTGATTACCCATTGTTATATCAATCAGCAATCAACCAAATATGAAGAAGGGCCTTCATTACACTGTCTTGGTTCTCCTGATAACCACCTTGACCCTGTGTCCAAAGAGGAGGAGCCATCCTTCATTTCCATTACAACTCTGAAAGCCATTTCACTAAATACTTTTTTGGAAATATTTTGTTTTCATTTTATTACCTACTCAACAGGTGCTTGAATAATCTGTTGCAAATAATATACATTACAAATGTTTTCCCTTTTTCTCATTTAAACAGCTGAACCCACAACAGAGTCTATACCATCTGTTTCTTCTCTAAAGTTCAGTCACAACTTTCGAATGTTCATAGATCACATTGGGTTTCTGTTAATTACTTTTGTTGTTTTATTACAGAAACTGGATTTTGCTAAAAACACTAGGAAAAATAGTGAAGAGAACTGATATAGGAGTGAATTAGATGACATTTTTTCCATCTGTAACTTGATTCTTCTGGGACAGGCCACTCTGTATCTAATTACACCCTACTTGTTCTTCCACTTGGGTGACACAGTACAGTGGCTGCTTCTATTATGAAAAAAGTGAGTATTTTATGTAACACTACTCTCATGCCCCCGGGTTGGATTGAATCCAAACTCATTTATTAGTTATGAAGCCTGCTTAATGTGGAATAATTAATAACCAGCCATAGAAAAAATGAGTGAGGAAAACCTGTGTCCTCAGACTGGTTTAATTTAGATCACTGCAAGCAGAGCTTGTAATGTAGGTTTGAAAAAATCTTATAAACATGCTGATTTCAACCTCAATAGATTCTCTAATAAAAATGTTCTCTAGCAGGTTTTGACAATGTACAAAACCATGTTCTTCAGTCAATAAAGATGTATTTTACTTCTGTTAAGATGATTTTTTCACAATAACGGCATTTGAAATTGTGTTTCTTCTTCATGTTAATACTGTCTGTGTATGCAAAAAGCATGCGGCAATACAACATTGTTTGAACAGTCATGCACTCTGAAGTTAGAAGCTGTTATAGCTAGGATTATCTTCAAAACCTTAATCTGACCTCTTTGTGTGTATGCAGCATGATTTCATTAACTACATAATCACATATGATTTTTCCCTAAAGGGGTACTTATTTGATATTTCTTTTCATCTTCCTCATTCAGTGTAGGCCCTAGGCCATCTAATGCACACTATCCAAATTCTCCAGCCTTTTATCTTCCCACTCTGCTCCTATTAACTTCTCTAACCTCCTGTCCTAGTCTTCTGATTCTGTATGTTCCTCAGTTCCCTCTTTCTCCTGTTCATCACATCCCACCATACTGGCTTCTTATTCTGGCACCACAATCTGAAATGGATTTTGGGGGTCTTATTGCAGAATAAATAATAATACCTTGAACAAACATGAGAAATGAAACAACTCTCTGCATACATATGATATTTCTAAAGATGGAGATAAATTAGATCCTTTCTCTCTTAGCATCTACATCCTTAGGTCAGATATCCAGTTTCTAAACAGAGCTATCAAACATGACCTCTTATAGTCATCTGATTGTGAGCCAAGGAAAGGTAGTAGAAAAAACATCTTAGAGCAGATTCTTTATCCCCTGCATTTATTTTTGTCCCATTCTGTAAATTCCCCCTCTTCAAAGCATCTGACGAAGTGGGATTTTCTCCCACGAAAGCTCATGTGATAAATAAATGTTAGTCTTTAAATACCACAAGACTCCTTGCTTTTTTCATTAGGAAAGAGCATTTTAAAGGTAAAAGATTAGCATGTCTTCTTCCCAAAGCTTTTCATTTTATCACCCTTTAAAACTGTTACTTTAAAATTATTATCCAGGTGCTGACTCAGTGGCCCACATCCCAGGTGCCAGCTCATTTGTAAACAATTAATAAAATTTCTTTTGAGGTTTCAACTGTTCTCAGAAACACCGGAGGCACCTGCACTGGCGTTTACGCTGAGATACATATCTCCATTTGGATGACCTTCAATTTCACAGGCTTTTTAAATTCAAATATACCTTAGTTGGGCTTTGAGACTTATTAGCCTAAAACCTACATTTGCAGCTATGTTTTCTTGATGAGGTTGAATATGTTGTTGTTGTTGAAACTTTTTTCTAGCAGAAAATGCCATTTCAATGAAACTGAATCATACTGATTTTGACAAATTTTTCCACAGAAAGGAAAGGAACCAAAGTGTTCTGTTCCATTTCAAAATTTATTTTATTTCAGTGTTCTATTTGTATTTTTGCATTACTACTGTTGATGTAGGAAAATAATGTGCAAGAGGACATATCAAGTCATATCATAGTGACATGACAGGTTCTTATGCACTACGACTACTGACATTTCATAATATGATCATAGAATAGTTGGAATATAGTATGATCTTTCAATTCACTCGACATCTGGTTGAAATATATTGGTGATTTAAAGGCTTCAAAGCTTGTTAGTCTGGGCACCCAGGAGAATTGCAAACAAATGTCAAGGGGTACAAACTCTAGACTACACTCATATTGCTAAATTGGATGAGGATTTCACCTAGATGAGTGGAAGGTTGTGGATTGATTAGAGGGTGGTCCTGGTATAGAAAAGTTTGAAAATTTCTGCTCTAAATCTAATTATGAAATCCTCAACCCTCTAATCTAACCTCTTTATAGCAGGAAAATGGACAGGGGCAGCAGGGAGAGACTATAAAACCCAGCATTTTGCTGTGGGGGAACTCCCCTGGCTCAGGCACCACAGAAGATAATGTATTCATTAACATTATTTTTGCTCTTTTTTATGTTTGCTCTTTAAATGAGTTTCTATTAACCTTTAACACATTGATAAAAAAAAAACATAGCTGAGACTTTATTCATGCATAGGCCTTGGGCTGACACAGCACAGGGGTGAACTTCACCCATAAGCACAGATTCTGCGTTGATGCACAAACACCAACCAAAGAATCATCAATGTAAGTCACATTCTGCTTCTCTACAGTCCACTTGCCAGAAGCAAGATAATCCGAGCAGAGTATTATGCCAATGAAGTACAGCTAAGCCAGGACAATATACACTATAACCCCTGACTCTACCCTACAACATACCTCACAGTTTCTGCTTCAAAAATCCTACAGAGTGGCCTCTCTGCGATTTTGGGGAGCCACAGCTGAGGAAGCCAATTTCTATCCCTAGGTGCTCCATGTGTTTTCTGGCAAATTTTGTCTCACTGATTGTGCAATGAATCAGTAAACTTTATAATGTCATATGGGATCTCACTGGATAATAGCACTGTACAAAGGCAAGCTCATTATTAACATAGGGTAGCAGACTGAGTAGCATTGCTACATCTACCATTGGAGCTTGAGGTGTGATTCCCAGCTTGGACAAATATACTTGTGATAGCTGTCAGCAAGTGTGGTCAGCTTAGCAAGCAGCAAGCAGCAGCATGGACTAGCTGCCTGAAGTACAAACCTGCCTGGATCCTATGATGAAGTATATCTGAGCTAGGAATCACAATACCAGCTCTTAGTGTAAGCATAGCCTTAGATTTCTATTAATCTCAGGTGAAAGAAGATGAGTTCAAAAGGGTTGCTGTCATTGATGAACTTGAATATCACTGAATCTTTTTACTGTGTTTGTTTCCTTGTTTTCCTCTAAAACATAGCAAAACAAAATTCAAAGAAATAAATATAAAATTCCATACTTGTCACAAAGTATGCCATTAGGAAGAACAAATGGGCTGTGTGCAAATATCTATTAATGATTGTTTTAAATGGCATTGTTGATTCATTGCAGCATTAAGGTCTATTCTCTAAACATGTCAGAATACTTATTGTTGGTGTCAGACTGTATCATTTCCTAAAGAATTTGTTATGGCTGATTTTGTAAATACAAAGTTAGAAAGTTCTTTAAAAGCATATTATTATTAAGCGCACGGTGCATATTAATCCTGTTTACTGTCATTATAGTACATGATTTTAAACATTATTTATACAATTTTATATAATAGGATGTGCAGTAATAATCCTCATGAAAAGGTCAGCACATCTCTTTAGAAAACTCTACAGCTATCAATTCTCCATTTTTGTTTCAAATTATCAAAGTTGATTAGATGCCACTTTAGAATCATCTTTCAAAACAATTAAAGTTGTTCATTACACAAACACAAGCAATGGCAAATGTTTTTGTTTTTCAATTTTAATTCATCTTTATTATTCATTTTATAGCCACTACAAGAAGCCCCCTTAGGTTCAGGGCTCCATTATGTTAGCTGCTGCACAAACAAATACGAAGACAATTTCTGGCTTCAAAGACCTCATAATCTTATAATCTAAGGTCTCAGTCTTGCAATTGTGTCTTTGCAGGCCGAACCTTATGTTTCTATGGAGCATCGATTGAAGCAAATGCACCTTTGCTGAGGTGGAAGGAGCTTCCTTTGCAGATCCAACTGCAGGATCCAAAGGACTGAATTGACAAACAAATGTGTGGGGAGTCAGATACATTATTTAGCTATTTTAAAAAATATATAAATGTATATTTCTAATGTGAGGACCAGCTTTCTCCACATGATCTTTACAATTAAAGGAGGAAGAGGTAGCTTTATAGGTCACTTCAGGGAGCAGCAGCATGGAAGAAGGTATAGAGACCTTCACAGATATTAAAATAGTCAAAACATCTTTCCAAGAAATTTATACAAATGTCTGTTTCTCCAATCAGAGCTTGTAGAGGACATTTTTATTTATCTATGCATAAGCATTTATAAATTTTCTTTCCTATAGCATCTAAATTTAACTCCAATTGATTTTTTTCTTATAGCTAGTACACACATTTCTGGATTTTCAGGATTTATAATGGAAACAATGCTCATCCTTTACCTTAAGCAATCAAGGCCACTCTGAATGAAGAGTGTGGGATTGCCTGAGAGTCTTGATATGAGTAGACAAATGGTCATAGTCATGTATGCTGTTAACCACACCCCACAAACAAAGAATTGTCCCTGTAGAATGCACATTAAATATAATGCATCATCACACACAAAATCAATTATTTATTCTATTAGGATTTAAATTTTTTAACAGTATCTTCTACAGTGATACTGCCCTGAACCTTAAATATGGGTCTAATTAAGAACAAAAATTGTGCAGTCTTAGATAAACAAATGATTAAGCATGCAATACTCAAACCGCACTTAGTCAATACATTGGTCCCATTTATTTGTAAGGGCAAATTATTTATAATAATTGCAAACTGAGTACACAAATATTCATAACTTCCTGAATCTGTAAAATTTTCGTTTGATCCATTTTTTATCTTGTTAGAAACTTTAATAGCTGGTTCGTATTAGCTGTAGTAAAAATATCATTACATCCATTATTGTTCTTTCACCTTACATTATAGTTTTGGGATATTTGACTTCCTTACTTGCTGGCAAGGCTGAATCACTGCAGAGGCTACACAGGCTGCAGCCTCAGGCGCCAGCCTGAAGGGAGCCCCGGATTGCAGTGCCTAAGGCCCCTGCATTGACTGGCCCTGCCGGCACAGTGCCAAAGGGGCTGGGGCACTGGCATTAGGGGAGGGGCAGAGTCTGGGGCCAGCAGCCACAACCATCTGCAGTGGTCCTGCCCTGCCTCCAGGCCAATACATGTCTGCTGTGGCCAGGGATGAAGATGGCTGCATGCTAGCCACATGCTGGCCAGCTCCAGCCCAGGGGGCAGACTAGCCTGGTCCAAGGGCAAGAGTGCTGCAGTCAGCCACTGCATCTGGTCCCAGGGCCTTGCCCCCACTCTCCAGCCTCTATGGTGAGGGGCTGGGGCTCCAGGGCAGAGGGGCCCCCCAGTGGAGGGGCCAGGCCCCAGGCTTGAGGGGGTCTACTGAGGGAGACCAGAGGCCCCACAAAAGGCAGCCCCAGGCCCCCTTAATCTGGCCCTGCTTAGTGTTGGTCTTCATAGCAATGGTGCTGCCACTACATAGCCTGGCATTCTTTTATTTATAATGACATGCTGATGTCATAACCCAAGGATTTTCCTTCCAGTCCTAAATATGGTGTGTAACAGACAACTCAAATTCAAGCATCAAAAAACCACAAGCATTTCTGAATTAAAAAAACAGGTAACATTGATATTTCTCTATTGCATACTGTGCTGAAGAGCAAAGTATAAGATACTATACAGGTGAGGATTACACAATTTACGTAAGTGGTTGCCAGCCTTTTTGGCTCAAGGGCCACAAATACCACTTTTACAGCTGTAGCTGGGTTCACCCTCCTCATTGGACAGGCACCCTCTTGGCAATGGTATTTCTGGGGAATTAAGCTCAAGTAGTCCCCTGTCCAGCTTGTGCTCTGCCTCTGGCTACTTGGCCCTCCAGATGAGTACTGCAGGTGATTCAGAGTCCATGTACCCCGCCTTCCGGGGGAAGTATGCTCCCTGATCCTGGCTACAATTCAAGCTCTCAATGCCCTGGGATTCTAGCGCCACCCTGGCATACTGGAGCAGGGAAGGACCCAGACCTGCCCACTTCTCTGGCCCCTTGTGCTTCAACTCTGGAACCAACGCTCCAGGGACCCTGCCACCCTCCAATCTTTCACAGTGATCACCAATTTCTTTGAGCCCCTGTCCCTGAAGCCCCCAGTCCAATCTGCGCCCTTGCCTAAGGGCCAATCCAGCCATCTGGTCCTGCTATCCTGCCAGAACCACCACAGCCATCTGTCCCTGCTGGCCCCTCTCCTCTGGACCACACTCTGGAACTCAGGCCTTCTGTGCCTTCAGGGCCTCCAGTTTCCGGGTCAGCGACCAGTGAGCACTGTGAGCTTTCCAGGGTGCTGACTTCCCCAGCCAGCCAGAGGGACAATTTTCCATATTGAGTTTCCCAGGCTAATTCACCTCTGGCACCTGCAGCTCCCTTCCTTATCCTGGCTGTGGCTCCCTGATTGGCCCTTCACTGATTCCAGCCCATTGGCTGCAGCTTCCTGGTCCTTTTTGCCATATAAAGGCCAGTATGGGGCAACCACCCCATCATGCAACCTTAAAGGGTTGCCAGTCTATCAACTCATAAAAATGTATCAATGTATTTGTATACAGAGTACACCATTGAGAACTATAAATCTTTACATATTTAGAAATACACATCCATGTTAGCTGCAAAGGAAATTTAAAATTTTAAAAAATTAAATTTTTTAAAAAGTTTTTTAAAATAAAAAAACATATTAGTTATAGGTGAAGTCTATTAAATACAGGGAAAGCTCTCATTTTGATAATCCTGCTGCTCCTCAGGTATGGTGGGTCCTGGTTGCTATGACAGCTGGGAGCAGGCATTGGGCACAGGGGGGGAGGGCTGAAGGCAGACAAGAGATGGAAGGACGGTGTCTGCAGAAGGCTGGCGGGTGAGCTCCCGCTGTGTATCTGACCAGTCTGCAGGCTCATGGCTGCGGCCCTGCTCCTGGGTGTGTGCCATCCAGGCTCCCAACCCTGTCTCCCTTTTCCAGCTGTGTGCCTGACCTGACTGCAGGCTTGCAGCTGCAGCAGCTCCCAGCTGCACACCTGGCTCCTGGCTCTGCACCGAGACTGGGCAGGAGAAATGTGTGGCAACCTGGCCCACGCCAGGACCAGACAGGAGGTGGGCGGCTGCAGCACAGCTCCCCCTCCAGACTGTGTACGTGACCTGGTTACAGTGCAGCTCCCAGCTATATGCCAGGACTTGAGGAGAGGCAAGAAGCTGCAGCCTGGCTCCTAGCCAGCGGCAGGGGAGTGAAGGCCTCTTTGAAAAGGGCCACAGGTTGGGAACCCCTGTTTTACATCTATACATCATGTATACTCTTCTCCACTACTCATCTAATCCTGGGCGATTAATCAGTAAAGATTCCCATTGACTTTAATGGCTTTGTTACAATGGCAATATTATTAATGGTTCTTTTTCACACAGTTGAAATAGACTAGAAGACGACTAAAAGCGTATATTAAACACAGAGGACTGTCATCATGGACTGAGGAAACCCTTCCACAGATGTGATGTTTTTTCATTTAGGATAAGAGAAAGAATACATAAGGTATTGCAGCAAAGGTAACACCTGCATAGGCCATGCTGCTCTCTGGAGAACAAGACAGGTGATAGGCAATTTTCATTAGAGTGTTCTGAAACTATGGACCTGAGCATAGCATAAAACCTGTACTGAAAAGAATTGTTGGAATCATTCTTCCATTAGCTTCAACAAAGCCAAAGTCTGTGAGTGTTCATGACAAGTTCATCTCCTTTCTCAGACATTAGCCTGGGGGAATGGAAAGTTAAAGCAGGCTATTTGTTCACCAAAGACGATCCTTTTCATTTCTAAAAGAAAATGGAGCAATATGTATATCTTATTAAACCATGTGTTTATAAAGTGTGGCAGCTTGGTATATACTGACACGATGGTCATCATCAGGGATCAAATCTGTGAATGTCAACATCAAAAGCATAGATTTATACTACTTGAACTAAAGGAAAAATTAGCAGTATAAAGTAGGCTGTGACAGTAGCTGAAGTTACTAGAAGCAAAATCCAACCAGTTTGGTTTTGTTTAGTACCAGTCATAATGCTTTTATGAAAAAGGCAAATGTACTAAACCCCGAAGTAGTCTGGGCTGCAGTATGTTAAACTTGGCATCATTTCATACCAGAAAGACTTTCTGATTTTTCATTCCAGGACTACAATAGCATCCATGTTTTTCCTTCAATTCATTGCATGGAAGTGAAGACTGACCTAAATCTCATGAATACATGACTAATGATCCAGACTCTGCTTTGCATACCCAACAAAAGTTAGCTGCTATAAAATGTTGCCCAATTCTTGACAAAGTACAATACTTACAACCAAGAGTGCTGATTTCACAATACTTGAAAATTCAATTCAAGGAACCTACCGGATCACCATGGAAATGAAAGAAATCTAGATCAAAGAATTTGGACAATATGACTTAACAATTTGGAATGACTTCAGGTTCTTGTTAGATTCAATGACTACATATATAAATATTTTTCTTGCCAACATTTGCTTCCCATGCATATGATATGTAGTGTGATTCATTATAATGATGAAGTTATTAAAAGAATGACTAATACACTGCTTCTTACTGATTGCTGAATTTCAATTAGCAGTATAGAATTGCTGGACTAACAGAAAAGTCAACAGAGACCGCTAACTTCTCACATGTTAAATGTCATAAAGTCAGTTTTCAGGAGCATTAAAATAACCACTTTTATTTTAATGCAATCTCTTTACATTTCAAGAGACTGAATCCACATTTAGGGTTAAAATATCAAACACAGCAGATTATTTCTTACTGTTAGTCCCCTGCACATGCCATCTCTTACTGCTCCTACAGCTCCCCCCAATTTCCATTATTTTCTGAACTGCCAAAAAGTAGCTAATTGGAGAAAGCCCCAGGAGAGAGGATTGTGTAGAAATCTGGGACAATCTGAAGTGAAGTATCATGAATATTACCCACAAAATCATACAGTTCATGATTGGTCCTGGTAGAAACAGTGATTTTTCAAGATTTATTGCAAATTAAAAATGTGTTAAAACTATCCAGTTTATTAGCTATTTATGCATTAAGAAATGATTGGGTGAAGTGGCTGAATCATGAAGATAGTGCTTACTCAAGCAGTTATACCTGCACAGTCAAAAGCTCCTTTTAGTACGTTGTTTTGATCCATGTGAGTTATTTTAGTTTGTGGACATTTAAAATCACTGTTTTGTCTGTTTAGATGGAACCCAAAAACAGAGGTTTTTCCTGACTAAAGATTCTACACTTAAAGTCAAATCCCATCCTAAAACAGTTATGTTCCATTAACAATATTTATTACAAGGGACTACAGCCAGGGCTCAGGATAAGCTATCAAATAAGGCTTCCCCAAGACCCCAGGGACTACTTCAACCCTTTCTCCCATGACTATCTCTGATATTTTCCCATTTAATCCTTCTCTTTCCCTAATAAACTTCATCTCATCCCAGATGCTTTTATTTTATAGCTTGTCTCATTAATGTATTTTTCCCCTGACTTCCAGACTTCTATACAAGAATAAATCAGCATAACACTCTGTTTACTTTAAGAAAACTATGCACTTTTCCACCAACTGAGGATCTGCCCATCTCTTTTGTTTTTTAAATACGTAGTTAATATGTATTTATTATTTCACTAATGTTTTATCCACACAAAAATTTTCCTTGTCTTAAGAGTGTGTGTGCGTGTGCATGCGCACGTACAAAGAGGCTAAAAACATTCTGAGTGTTATCAGAATAAACACATTAATAGTAACAAACTGTTTTTTGTACAAACACTAACCATTGCACCTGGATTCTGGTCATTTCTCTATTTTGTTTTACAGCCTTACTCGTTTGAAATCATGGTTGTATTGGAGTACTATATTCTTTTTTTTTTTTTAATTTTTACCTTCTAATTATTCTAGAGGTGAGATCAGGATTATTATTTTTCTTCTGAGAAATTGTTAATTAAAAACTTATGTAGATCTGGACTGTTATTAAAAGCTACAACAAACAGCAATTATGTCAGCTAATGAAGCTACTGAGGCATGAGTCTCCATAAGATGCCCTAGTGTTTAGAAGATGATATAGTATTAGACTTTAGCCTTTTTGTTTCAGACCTAGCAAGAACAGGTCTGTGCTATCCACAGGGTGCGTTTTCTCTGTATGAGCATGCTCCCATCTTCGGATATCAGTGAGTGCTTATATATTCATAAATTGCACTGCATGATTATAAACCATTGAACTTAATATAAGTAAATAAGCTAGGATTGTAATTGAACTGAGAAGACTAAAAGACCATAAAAATAATAAAGGGTGGCATATAAACTGTATTTTAAGGATTTTGCACAAATGTGATTGGGGCTACAGTAAAAAAAAAACAAAAAACAAAAACAAAAACAAAACCCAAAAAACAACTACACCTTTACCTACCAGTCACACAAAACAGCTCTCAGATGTGGATTCATTTTTAGATTGCATGACATACTGAAACCAATATGTCAATAAACCAGAGAAAAAACATAAGTATAATTAAATACATTTCAACACAATGAAATCCATTACACAATCTGTTTTATACATTTGTCATTGAGAGGCATACTCTGGTCACAGAAACCAATCTTACAGGACTGGCAGCATTAAAGAAAAGGCTCTGAAATCAGAGAAAAATTGATCACTTAGGAGGGCTTTTTGTATACTTTTTGTTTATTTTTACTTGAGTTTGGGATGTCTATCTACTGTGAAACAGTTCACAGACAAACACAATAAATCATAAAAGGGAGAAATGATTAATTTTCATTATTTATGGAATGTTGCTGCTTTCTTGACTTTCAAGGCAACATGATTTACAAAGGGCTTTCTGTATTGTCAGCTGCTGAACTATGCTGTGACAATACACCAATCAATCACTGACTCTCATTAGAAAATTACCTTTAAGGGCAGACAAATATTTATTAAAATTCAAACAGAGAGGCAGAAAACAGAACTCTACAGTATGTACATTGCTTTCAGTGAAAAAGTTTGCTTTGTGTCATGATTTTATCTTGAATGTAACATACAAAAAAATGAGCTGGAATAAGAAATCAATGAACGGGCTGCCAAGGAAGCAAACGCTTTTAAGTAAGAATGAAAAACACCCCCGGATGAAGTCAAATAATTAGATCATAAGAAAAAATTAAATTTGGCTTTATAGCTCCTTTATCATTTCCAGTGAATTATTTACATTTGAACTGTGGTCCTTGACTGATACTTTCACTTAAGAGTTTGACAGGGAAACCTGTAAAAGTAGCTATGAACTGAAAGCATTGATTTGTAGCAGTTCCGCACTAATGGGTTCCTAGAGACTAATAAAATAAGTTAGGGTGATAACACTGAACCTTAGCTGTGAAGTCAAGTTTTACACATTATTCTAAATGCTGGGACCAAATATATCTATATCTATATCTATATCTATATCTATATCTATATCTCAGAAGCCATGTTTCCCAGCAGTGCTATAAACCACACTACTGAGCAGGCGACAGGCTCAGACTACCCACTCCTATGGTGATGAAATCTGTATGTGGCAAAGTAGTGATTCACTTGATTTGCATGAATGCCTCTTGCCAACTAATCCAAGCAATACTGCCCATGCCTCTGAAGAGAATCCTTGAACCATGAGACAGGACAGTGACAGCACAGGGCTCTAATGCTGCCCAGAATGAAAAACAGGGGAACCTTCATCTTAGGCTAGTCTCATATGTATCAGAACTTGCATTCAAAGTCCTGAGAAGAGGATGCTTTTTTTTATGAGGAAGGGAGAAACAGAGAAGCCACCATTAAGATGTGTTATTTTATTTCAGTTTTGAATGAGATACTGTATTAGGGTGAAAACACTCTGAGACAGTGAATCTCTGAGTGTGGGAAAAATGATGTGGGTTACCAGGGCTTGCACAACAGGCCTAAAAATAGCAGTGTAGATATTTCTTGTAGGCTGCAGCTTGGTCCTTGAGACTCCTTGTGTTGCCAGGTTTCAGAGCCCAGACTTTTCCCAGGTGGGAAAGTCTACAATGCTGTTGTTTTACCTTGTAGCAAGCCTGGGGCAGTTGTGTAGGCTCTGAAGTTTCATCTTACACAGCAAACAAAATCCCATAGCTTGCCTATAGCAGCTGATTCGGGTTTATGGGGCTCAGGCTCTGGGGCTCTTGCACAGCTCTGTAGACACCAGTTCAGAGCCCTGGATCCAGGATCCTAGTTTGCAAAATGGCACAGAAAGAACTAGATGAACAATGAGCCCCGTTCAAGTGCACAATCTAGATTCAGCTTCTATAGAAAAGTGAATAGCTGGTTGGATAAACACTCCCAGAGAGTAATTATCAATGGTTCACAGTGATCCTGGAAGGACATAGCAAGTAGGGTACCACAGGGTTCAGTTCTAGGTCTGGTTCTGTTCAATATTTTCATCAATGATTTCAATGATGGCATAGAGAGTACACTTACAAAGTTTTTTGTATGATACCAAACTGTCAGGGATTGCAAGTGCTTTGGAGCATAGGATCACAATTCAAAATGATTTGGACAAACTGGTGAAATGGCCCAAGGTAAATAGGAGGAAATTCATTAAAGACAAGTGTAAAGTACTCCACTTAGGAAAGAAAAAATCCATTGCACACATACAAAATAGACAATGATTGCCTAGGAAGGAGTACTATAGGAAGGGATCTGGGTGTCATAGTGGACCACAACCTAAACATGAGTCAACAGTGTAACACTGCTGCAACCAAAAAAAAAAAAAAAAGGAGGGAGAGAGAGACAGACCATTCTGGAATGTATTAACAGGATTATTGTAAGTAAGACACAAGAAGTAATTCTTCTGCTCTACTCTGTATAGAATTAGCTTCAACTGGAATATTGTGTCCAGTTCTGGGCACCTCATTTCAGGAAAGATGAGGATAAACTGGACAAAGTCCAGAGAAGAGCAACAAGAATAATTAAAGGTCTAGAACACTCGACTTCAGAGAGAAGATTTCAAGAGCTGGCTTTGTTTAGTCTGTAAAAGAGGAGACTGAGAGGGGACCCAATAACAATTTTAAGTACCTAAAAGGTTGTGAGAAGAGGGAGAAAAGTTAATCTCCTTAACTGACAATGATAGGACAAGAAGCAATGGACCTTAATTACAGCAAGGTAGGTGTAGGTTGGACATGAGGAAAAAATTCCTAACTGTCAGGGTGATTAACAACTGGAATAAGGTGCCTAGGGAGGTTGTGGTATCTCCATCACTGGAAATTTTTAAGAGCACGTTAGACAAACACCTGTCAGGGATGGTTTAAGATGATACTTTCCATTCATGAGTGCAGGGGACTATATTCAAGGACTTCTCATGGTCCCTTCCACTTTCTATGATTCTATTATTTTGATTCTATTACTGGTGTTCACAAAGAATTAATTACAATGAATAAATATTTTCACACATTACAATTTTAATTACTGAATACATTTAATAAAAATTTTGAACATGCAGAACATCCATAAAGATCACAAAATACATGTTCTACTCAATAAGAGATGCAATTCTTAGCATTTAATTACTAATACTACTACCAGATCCTTAAGTTTACTACAAATTAGTCATAGAAAGAAAAATTATTAGCACTATTGGAATTACAGTTATTATATTTATCTATACTACTGAATCTTCTTGGATTATTCTATCTGTGTATATTATTTTAGCATATTTTCATGAATCTATTTTTCTCCTTTTCATTAATTTTCAGCCACCTAGGATGGACGAAAGTCCTGTTGAGAAAAGGGGATCTGATCGGGTCTATGGAGGTGAGATTGGACATTAGGAATATTGTAGGTTGGATATTATTCAGATCTACAGACTGGACACCAAAAGTCTGGCTACTATTAGGTCAGGGAGGCAGCATGTCATCACCCACCAAGAACACCCCAGTCACCTGGGAATGCCTCCTAACTATGTCAGGAGGCAGCAGCTCCCAGCCCCAACTCTGCAGACAGATGGGAAGGGTGGGAGAGAAGGGAAGGAGACAAAATGATAGGGCAGGGGAAAAAGGAGTGAATGAGAGATGAATTTCAGGGGAAGAGACAGAGCTGGGACAGGGTCTCGGGGCAGAAGTGTGGCTTCGGGCAGAAGAGGCAGGATGGGAAGTTTCAAAACTCCTGTTGGAATATCTTTGCTTTCAATATCACAAAGATGGCAACCATACCAGACACTAAAAAACAAAATAAAAAAATGCTGAACAATGCTTACATGGTAAAGACATCAATTATGTCCCCAGCAGCTCTTGCCATCTCAAAATAGGTTTGCAGAATGTTGACAGTTCCCGAGAGCGCTTCATGTCCACAGCCACAGAACAGCGCAACCCCAGCATACAGCAAGATGGTGGCAATCAATGAGGCATAGGGAATACCCCCTAAGCACTTGATGCAGCACTCAAAACACCCTGCATAAGAAAGAAAATAATATTATAAGACATTTTATCATCTGTCTCCTAAAAGCAGGAGCATCTCTTTTTGATACAGCGCAGTATTTGTGTTCAGGAAAATTGCACATTCAGTCTGGAAACTGAAGACTGCAGGCCAAGAAGACACCACATCAGGTATCAGCAACACAGCCTTCCATAGACAGTCACTGTCCTCAGCATTAGAAAAACCTTTGAAATGGAGGGCAGCTCATTCAACTCTTATGCTTTCTCAACTGTTATTTGATCCATTAATCACCAACAATTCTGACTAAAGGGAAATTACTAAGCAAAGTGACTCCTCTGTATGTTATCTGCTTCTGTTGTTTCTATGCAGAACGGATGACCATGCTGAAACTAGGCTAAAGCTATATTTACTACTCTAGGTACTCAGCTAGTGGATTACAGAAGAGGACCTAAACAAAACCAAAGAGGAAGGAAGTAACCAGGTGAGTGGCCTGCGGCTCAGTAGAACTACTGCAGTTCCCTGCTCCACCACAGACTATCTGTGTGATAATCTGTAATCATTTATTCTCTCTATGCTTCAGTTTCTTTCTGTAAGGGAAGTTTTATACCATATTAAACCTGTTTTACAGAAAGGAACTGAGAAAAGAGGTGTTGGGATGAGTGAGGATAAATACATTGTTAGGCAAACAGATACTACAGTGACAAAAATGATTAAAAGTGATTAAAAATCACCATATGCATCCACTTAGCACTTGACTTGCCTTTTGTACCAGAATAACTCCACTTAATTTAGGGTGGTTACTCCTGATTTACACCTGAGCGAAACCAGAAAAGGGCCTAGAAAATAAGAACAGTTTAGATATTTTAGGTGAACCACAAAGCTTTAAAACTGTACAGTGACTTAACCTTTAGATCTCTGAGATTTAGTACAGTCAGCCTTGTGTTTCTATGATTAGTTTACTTAGATTATGCGTCTCTTTTCTTCCCAAGCAGAACTTACGTTCGCTTCCCTGGCTTCCCAGTTCTCTTACATTTTCTTCTCCAGCAAGAGGCAAAAGAAGAAACTACTTCCCAAAAAAGACACTCATGATCTTTGCCTATCTACATTCACCTCCCAGGCAACCTAGCTATATGTAGCACCTCCAGGTTCATTTCTAGAGTCTCTCCAAGCCTAGCATGACCTCTTAATGCACCCTGCTAGTTCCAAGGGGAGACCAGCCAAGACCAGTAGCAGAGAGACAATAGTTAGCTCCCTGTTGGGTTAAGGTTCAACATATAAAAATATTGATCAGACAGCTTTCCAGTGGCCATAAACTCTCTCTTCCAAGCACAGTACCAGTTTAGGTCCAAAAATTAGGGTGTAAGGGAGAGAGGAAGGAGCTGAGGATTATATAGCTTTTAATATTAGAGACACAATATTATGTTAAAAATTAATGGCCAGCACCTCAGCTAACGCAAACTGGTTTACTTCAATTGACTTCAACAGGTCTATGCCAGTCTGTGCCATCTGAGGAGCTAGGTCTCACTTTTTTAAAAATACAGATTTCCGTACATCTCCCTTACTTGAGATGACTGAAATGGAAAGATTTATCAGTGTTAAATTTCCTTTTTCAAAAGATTAGAAGGGGATGAGGAAGTGCCCATAAATCACCCATGTGGTCCCATAATGCTTGACTATCTCAGGAGTGGGCTGATCTATCAGGGCGAGTAAGACCACCCCTGCTTCACAAGTGCCATCAGCCATCTGGGCCCATTCCAGAAGCTGAGTATCATCCTGGTGTAGGAGGCATAGCCAGGACAATCCCTCTTTTCCCCCAGACATGTTCCTTGGACGGATGTTGGTAGCGCTACTCTACTAAAGGACTGAAATGCATGGGGGGTCTCTTTCATTGGCCATGTCTGCAAATATGAAGTCAGCTTTGAACCAAGAGAGTGTAATAAATCAGGATTAACTCTGTTGGGTCATGTTCTATTTGGTACAAAGAGTGCAGGTAAAATCTTGTACCCAGTGAAATTAGTGGGAATATTGCTGTTGATGTCCTTGGGGAAGCATTTCACCCTGTTTTGTCCTGCATTTGCACGGACAGTGACTGTGGAGATTATCATACGAGAAATAATAAAGAATAATGAAGCGAGTAGGGTTACAGAGATATGAAACCAGTGTAAGAAGAGAATCAGGCCTACAGAAGACATGGACAGAAACAAACCATTCAGGTCACTTGGGTGAATACCTCTAATCACATGTTTGTTTAGTGATTGTGAAGACACGCATCCCTGTAATACACTGGGAAATCAGTGTTTAAGTGAAGATAAATATGGAAACACATATGTTGGGAAAGGGTCTGAAGCTCTGGCTAATTTATGCATTGATGGCATACCAAAGTCATTTGAAAAACTGTAATAAATTCACCTACAAGCAGTATGGTCATATTTCTCAAGTTACCTACAAGCCCACTATTGTGTAAGAGGAAACTAGACACTTCTACATTAAAAATAACTACATACAGCAAGCATCAAACTTCCAACATTAAATGTATTGATTTCATGTGTCTCAAAACACCACACCTCTCATCAAAAAGAGAACATGCAATCATTAAAGTGGAAAAAACTAGCAAAACCAAACTGAAAGGGCTATCAGATACACCAATCCAAAGTGATTAACCTATAATGTATAAACTGACTCCAAAAATTAGGACTAATTCTCACTGATTTCTTCTGGTGATGTAAAAATCTGTAAAGCAGCAATGTAGTTATTGTGTAAGAAAAAATTCCAGCAACAACATAGTATACAAAACATATGCATAATTAAACCTACTAGTATGATTCTCATCCCATCCTAAAAACGTGTAATTGTCTAGATCAGGGGTGGCCAAACTTATGGAATGCAAGAGCCACACAGTCGATTATTAAACCTTCAAGAGCCGCACTGAGGCATATAACAACATACTTTTATCCACCCCAAAATTACTAAGCTTAAAATTCATTGTGCACTTTAATTTTATGATAAAAACAGGGCAAATATTGATCCTACTAATGACAAATTCTAATAATTACTTAAGGTTACCACGAAAACTAGGCCTAGACAGTAAAAACGTAACTGTCTCTGGATGTAAAACACTTCAGGCTAGTGGTGAGTTTTTTAAAAGCTGGGCAGTAACTTGTCAATGCAGTATGGAAAAGCTCTCTCAGGAGCTGATCTCTATGTATTGCACAATGTTTTGATTTAACAAATTTCATTGTGGAATACAATGCTTCACAGCAGAAAGTTGTGCCAAAAATTGAAAGTAAGCTGCATTCAGTTTTAAACTTTTCTCCTTTGTATTTTCATTTCTTAGTATTCCATGTCATGTTTAGGACTTGTAAAACACAATTTTATTTTAACAATGACTAAGCTGCTGTCTCGAGCAGGTTTGAGGATTCCATGTGAAGACAACACCTGAGTCAGGCATGAAGCAGACTACAAACTTTATTGGATTACAGCCAAATTAAACCCTAACACTCACCATCATGTAACCCAGGGGAGAGCTGTATCCTGGCGTGAGTTGATACACTGCCACCCCGGGGTGAGTGGCCCCCTTCAAACAGACCGAGACTCCCAACTCCCGGCGTCTTCAGACCCAAGAGGGACTCTCGTCCCTCTTTTCTAGTGGCTTTCCTTTTATATCCTGATACAAACAAGCTAGGGTTACTAAAAGGCAAAAGCCAAAAGCAGAACAAGCCTGCTGCTTGAGCCAGACATGTACTCCCCCCCACCCGTGGGGGAGTGGGGAGGAAGGCTGCTGCTCGTGTTCAGCAACTTCCCCCTTTTCCAGGGGAGGCTGGCAATATGCAGTTTCAGCTGGCAGCTTAGCATAACGTTACTTTGGTTCAGGCTTTTGGGGCCTGCCATCCCTTTGGCCACCCTAAACTGACATGTGACAATGTTTTCCGGTATGTGACCACTCTCACTGCATTAGGGCCTATGAGAAAATCTAAACATGCCCTGGCTTCCCTAACCATACTGTGCTTCCCCCACAACCCCTGTTGCCACTTCCCTGCCGTCTCTTACCATGCTGCTGCTTCCCTGCTCTCTCCGACCATGCCACACTTCTGCCCCCTCCCCCCTCCCAACTCAGACCATGCTGTGGCTTCCTTGCTGGCTCCAACACTGGTGTGCTTTCCTCACCTCTCTGACCATGCCATGGCTTCCCTTCCAGCCCCAACCATACTGCCCTTCCCTGCCAGCTCCAACCATGCTGCTGTTCCCCTGCCATCCCCGACCATGCCACTACTTCCCTGGCCTTCCTGACCATACTGCCCTTCCCTGCCAGCCCTGACCATGCAGCTGCTTCCTTGCTGTTTCTTATTATGCCGCTGCTTCTCTGCTGTTCCCCACCATTGTGCACTTCTCCCTGTCTGTTACCATGCTGCCCTTCCTGCTGTGCTCTTCCGTGAGCCACACTTTTCTTTGAAGAGCCACATGTGGCTCATTAGCTGCAGTTTGGACATGCCTGGTCTAGATGTGTAAACTTGCTAAAAATATTACAGTATATTTTACCTCCTGTATAATTTATTCCCTTACAGCATATAGTATCTACCTGTGTAGTTGCTATGCAAACACCTCTAGCAGTGATACACACTGTTTTGGGAAAGTAATCTACAAAACATTTGAGAATTTTTTCTCAAGCCATGATCGTACAGAGGTATATCTATTATTCAGGGCAGGAGGTCCATGACAAGCAAAGTAGTTACACATGTACAACCACACAAATATACATCACACTATTTCAAAGCATAAAGACCTAGAATTTTCAATAACAAGCTTCTGATTCAAATATAATTTAAACAATAACCTTGACTGAACACAGTTTAAAATGCTGTCCTAAGCCTATAGCCTATACCAGTAGTTTCCACCTTTTGCAGGTTTGGGACCCTTTTCGTATAAAAAAAAAATTATGGACCCCTTGTAAAGCAGTGGCAATGCTACAGGCAGGATTTGGCCCACACAGCCAAAATCTGGCCTGCGCAGCCAGAATCCAGGCAGGGAGCAGGAGCTGCTGCAGTCATGGCCCCCTGCCCCTCCCCATGCCAGCAAGTGGGGTTGCTGCGCCCATGGCTTTCAGCCAGCCCCTGCAGGATAGTGGGGACAGGGCAGCCCCTGCAGGGGAGTAAAGCCAGGCTGCCGCCAGCATCAGCAGCTGGCAAGCGGTGGCAGCAGGCAGCCCCCTGAGCGTCCCCAACCGCTGCCAGGATCCAGCTCCACCACGAGCATCCGGGCTGCAGTCAAGTTCTTGCCCTAGCAGGGAGCAGTGCCATGGACCTCTTGGAACATGTGGTCCACAGACCCCAGGATGGGAACCACTGGTCTATACATAAGCAGAACCTGAATCTATCATCTTCCTCCCTACTTACTCCATGAATTGTCCCAGTTATGTCAGTGGAGTTTCACCAGAATAAAACTAGAGTAATGTAGTAGTGATGCCGATCTAAGTTTCTTGAAATGAATAGTGAGCTTGATTCTTCACTATGACAAATGGTGTAATGCAGTAGAGAATTAGGTTGATTGGCTCTTGCATTAACCGATGTCAAATTTGAGGATTTCAGCTGTAACATCAGAGATAGAAAGATTCTGAAATTCCCAGCCAGTCCAGACATTATTAAAACATTGGTATAAAATGTAATCAAAGGCATCTTAGCAAGTATAGCTGCATGTGTGACACACACACGCGCACACACAGAATCATTGCTCTAAATATGGTCTTGAGCTGGCAGCCATAATGAAACAGAAAGGTAAAGGAAAGGAAATAAATGAAGTTTTATTTCAAGGGTGATGATGAAGAGCTTGCACTATTTGGATGTGCCTCTTTTTGGGAAAGATGGGCTCCAACACATTTCATTTTATTGTTCACCTTGTGCTAGAACCCCATTTAACAGGCAGAATTCAGTGTCAATAGTGGTTACGCTAACTGCTTCTTGTTTTCCTAGATATTTTTTTTCCCCAATTCAAGGTTATAATATAGAACTGCTGGGACTATGTACTTTGACATAAATCATAAGAAATGTCCCACTTCTCCATTATTGCATGTTTGTTTTTTCTGCACACCTCAGGCTTGGAACTGCAAATCATAAAAGCAGAACTGGGCATTTCATTCATCATAAAGCAATATCCACAGAGACACTACTATATCCAAATGCATAGAACAGGGCAAGCTGTGGAGCTTTACTATGTATGTATAGTGTCAGTTTCCAAAAATGTTACTCTGAGGTACAAAAATAGGGACATATTTAGGCTGCGTTTATGTGTGACCAAACCAGCAATGGTCCAGCAAACAACTGCTGCCTCCTCCCCTCCTCAGTAGAGACTATTCTTGCCCAGATTAGAAATAACTTGAGTACTAGAATGCTTATCACAGCTCCTGTTGTAGGTCTGCAGTCTCTGAGCCAGAAGCATCTGTACAGCTTTTAGTGACTGCAAGTTTTCTAATGTGCCCCTTCTTACAGCAGCCCACCATAATTTGGTGCTGTGTGTGTATGTAATTTCCTCTTTATATTAAGGAGAAAATGACTTAGCTCTCAGTACAGCAATTTAAACTGCAGTTGAGGTTTATACACAAATTGGGCATAGAAACCACCACAGTCGTTTTCCTTGTTTTATAAAGTGTTAGTATAGGTGAACTCTTTGCTGTCACTGCAGCTGAAGTTCTGCAACTGACATGAAATGAACAATCAGTCCCTGCTCAATACCAAGAAAGAATACCGACTCCAAGATGGACTCCCTTGTTACTTGAACCTATGAAAACTGCACTGAAATCAACAGCATTACTATGCTGCAAAATAGATGTGACAAGAGGATCCGGCATGCAGTATTGTAATCATGGCACTAGCTACAATGTTTAGTATTCAGAAATCCTATCAAGTCCAGAACACTAATGCGAAAAGAGAAAAACAAAAATACACAGAATATTGAACTAGTTTCTATATTTATGAATATTTTCCACTTTCTGCAACCACTTCTGTAGGTATCTGGAACTTTGTGGAAAATCAAACTATTATTAGATGACTGCTGAAATCTACATATATAGTGCTAAAAAATAAAAGACCCTGTCAAGAAACATGTTGAACATTTTTATGACTTTTCAAACAAGTTTTTTCAGTTACTTCTTTGTATGACATTAGGACACAGTATGGGCAATAGGTCATCTGAAATGCAGGAAAGATTTGTTCCTTGTCTCTGGCTTCTTCAGGCTGAGGTTTGCAGTTTTGTAGCAAACTAACAAAATGGAACATGCTGATTTGATACAAGTTTCACCAAATGAACCTGGATTGTAAACTGAAACTCCAGAAGATGTGGAGGAAGTGAAGCAATACTAATTGGAAAAAACAGCCCAAAAATCTGACGACTCAAAAGGGACATATTTTACACAGAATTAGTTCTTAAAAGTCATTGAGAAATCCCTTGACATGGGCAGCGACAATGAGGGCTTGTCTACATGGTCCTACAGTATGGGCTATCGGGGGTGTGAATTGCAGCACACACTAAAGTATTACACTGTAACGCTTTACATAGATAATATGGGCATAAATGAAAAGGTGCCTAAATACACATTAACAGAATGCTATTTGAAGGTTTTGCAATGACTTCCTGCTATGCTACTATTCTAGTGGCTATTTTAGAATGTACCAGTAATGCTGAACTACTTAATAAACAGACCTGATTGAGCGGTGCAAAAGGTGCAGTATTTTTTTATTTGCCCTGACTGCTGGTGGGATGATAACATATCTGAAACAGTGCCTCGGATTTCCAAACTAGTTTGCAATTTCTAGATTTAATTTATATAAAAACATTTCTGGCTAGAATTAAAACTGGACTGAAATGATCATTTAAACATTGGGTATTCTAGGAGGACAGACACGTCCAACCCAACTTTCATTTCAGAACATCTTCCCCAATTGTTCTAGGATTCACTGATGACAAGGAAGAGGTAGCCTAAACCCAGATCATAATTTTGTGACTGACCCTATCTCTGTGATGGACCAAACTAGAATTCCATTTTCAAGATTCACCCAAGTAGTGATGGGCATGTATCTCAGTATCCAGACCTCAATTTTGCAGCTCAGTCTTACTTCTGAGCACAGTAAACACATTTTATATAAAAACAATGAAAGTCTTGCGGCATCTTAAAGACTAACACATTTCTTCAGGCGTAAGCTTTTGTGGGCTGCAAACCACTTCATCAGATGCCGACAAAGTGGGTTGCAGCTGATCACGGGTTAAAGTATGCCAGAACACCCCTAAAAATAGAAGGTCCTGGAGCAGCATTCCTCTGCATTCCCGCAGGCAGGGGCAGGGGCCAGGGGCATTACTAGGGGCTCAAGCCCTGTCACAAACCCCTCCCCTCCCCTTCCAGGCCTCACCCCCAACCTGGGGCCTGCTGCCTAAGCTCCAGCTGCAGCGCCGCCTTGGGGCCCGCTGCATACGCCCCCAGCTGCACCAGTGCTGGTGAGCATGGGGGCAGCTGGCTCATGCTGGATGGGGGGTAATTGGGGGCAGGGGGTGGGAGAAGCTGGGGTCAGGGGGGCCCACAGGCACTAGAGGGGGGGCCACTGGCACAGGAGCATTCCAGCCCCCCCAAAATTATACTTTAACGCCTGCAGCTCATTAAAGTTTATGACCCAAGAAATTTCTTAGTCTTTAAGGTACCACAGGACTCTTGTTGTTTTTTGCTGTATACAGACCAAGAGACTCTCTGGAACATTATATCTAGATTAAATGGCTGTCATGGCAATGAAGACAAAAGAAATTAATATTTTAATATTAAGAAATGAACCAACTTAGGCACTTCTGGATTGTTTTAGAGCTAACCATGTATTCATGGAAAAGCTCTGCAGAGTGTTGAAAAATTGGAATCTCACGTTAAGACATCAGGGCATGTAAATAGATTAGACTGGCATGTTAAAAACATGTTTCTTGACACACTTCCTATTTGTTGTGATCAAACTCTTCATTTAAAAGTTGCACATGCTATTCAAAATGCTACCAATCAATTATACCAATTATGTTTCAGTCATTGAATGTTCCTGATGCTGTTTATTCAAACTGGTTTTTAAAATTTGCAGAACATTAAATATCTTTGAATACAAGTGCACACTTTACTCAGCTTTTGAAATGCAAAGACTTAAAAATCTTTAAGCAACTTCCACCAGGAAACACCAGAGAATTGTCTCTTTCCGTGCGTTTATTACTACAAAAGTGGAAATAGTTACATGTTGCCAACTCTCACATTTTTATCCTGAACCTTTCAATAGCCACCTATTTCATTAAAGCCCCAGCTGGAGAAATGGACTTGCAGAGAAAAAGCTAGAGAACATGAACTCTAAAAACTTATAAGACAGAAGGCAAATCCAAAGAACTGACATTTTATTTTTAAAATGTCTGGATTTGGGTGAGGTCAGAGTCATGATTTTTGAACATTTAGGTTGTCCATACTTGGGGTGAAGGGAGAGAGGAACTATGAAAAAGAAGTTTATCCCATATATTTCTTATATTGCTTCTAAGGAGCTGGCTGGCTGGCAGGTACACTATTTTCTGTTCTGCCACTGCCTAACAAACTGACTACTCCATCTGAGGATCCGGGGAGCATGCAACAAGCAACTACAGTCCACTGTAACCAGTGACAGAAGCATTTCAGTGATTATCCCTGTCACCACAGGAAGGTGGGCAATTCTCAAGGAATGTGGTTTCACTGGGCCACAACTTTAGTAAGTAATTCACTTGGGAACTATCAGACAATAACAAATCAAAAACAGTTCATCTTTCTTTTGTAGTACATTACCTGTGGACATGCACTGCTGTCAGCCACCACATTAGCCTGAACCCAGCAGTGGTACTGGGACCCCACTGCCCTCCCACCTTTAACACGGGTTAAAGAGGTGGAAAGAGCTGGTTATGTCTTCTCTGTACAAGACATCAGGAATCCCAACACAAGTCTCCAACTTCTTTAGGAGGTGGCACCCCATCCTTTTCCAATTTCTAGTTCATGAAAGAGGCAGACCCACTATAGGATGAGTACCCATGGTGAGCATCTGCCAAATAACAACAATATAAATTTTATAACCTAACCTATCCACTGGGTCCCTGGGCTCCCGCTGCCCTGACCAATCTAACAGTGAAGGAAAGATTCCTTCCCAGCTGCCAAGAGGTAAACAACATGACGCACACAGCATGGCCCAAGAACCTGGTTGTACTCTAATCCTAAAGGATTGAGGCAGTGGTAGTGGGAGAAAAGGAGTTTTTCTTTCCAGATAGAATGGCGCTCTGGGTTGGAAGATGGTCTTATAAACTCTCCTTCTTCCTGGGCATGCTTGGGAGCCAACAGCCGTATGTCGCACCCTTGTGCCTAACCAATTAACCACAGACAAACCACAAAGTGAGGAGGAGTGAAATCCTAAAGGGACCAAGAAGGTTTTCTTTCCTCTGCTGAGCAAGACAAAGTTCCCTACCCTGGCAACATATGAATTCTTGTGTTGCTGCTGCCTAGCAACAGCAAATCTCAGTACTGCCTCCTTCCAACACAGGCCAGCTAATGTGAACAAAAATAATTTGGTGTGAATATGCAGGCAGCCTCTTCCCTTGCACAAGGTACCAAACATCACTAGTTCTGCTGTTAGTTACATTTCCCAACAGTAATTGACTAAGAAGCAAAATGGAACATGAAATTCAGTGCTGAAAAGTGCAAAGTAATGGAAAACATAATCCCAACTACACATATAAAATGATGGGGTATAAGTTAGCTATTACTATCCAAGAAAGAGATTTTAGAGTCGTTGTGCAAAGTGCACTAAAGCCATCAACTTAATGTGCAGCACTAACCAAAAAAAGCTAACAGAAAGGTGGAAATCATTAGGAAAGAGCCTGATAATATATCAGAAAATTTCACAGCATCTCTATAAAAATCCATTGTACACCCACATCTTGAATTCTGTATGTAAATCCAGACACCCTACCTCAAAGACGATATATTGGAAGTGAAAAAGGGCAACAGCTTCCATGTAGTGAAAGATTAATAAAACTGAGATTTTCAGCTTGAAGGAGAGATCTCTCAGAAGGGTTATGATAGATTTTACTGATGACCTATATAACCATGACTGGTGGGGAGAAAGTAAATAAGAATTGCTTTTATAATTGTTTTTAATCAGGTATTCTAGCTGTTGGATAAAAATGCAAAAAGTAGGAGCATAGTTAAATCTCTTTCTGTAAAACTGTGAATATCTCAGTTTAAACATAAAAAGTGACCGGATGATGCCAAACAAATCATTAATGATACGAAACCATAATATGACTATTCTTGTCCATATTCTGCCTTCAGTCTATATATGGAACTGATATAAACATAAAGTTAATGGATCATAGGAAACTTATTCAATAAACAAACAGTATTTGTAACACAGAAAACCCCAAGGCATAAGTATGTCTCTTATTATTCATAATTCTAAGCATTTATTATCCATTTTTCATACTTTGTGACATACAAGGAAGCCAGCTTTCCAATGTTCCCTCTAAGCCGGTGATGCAGCTGAGCAACTTATGGATGCAGCTGAGCAAGTTCCTGGGCCCGGACCGGGCCCCTGAGCCACTGCCCATCAGCTCCCCAAGTGCATCCGTAACTTGCTCAGTTGCATCACCAGCTTAGAGAGGGAACATTGTATAGATGTCTTTTTGTTCAAACTTTAGTAAATTAATAAAACCACGGTATTTTAGTTTAACATTTTTATTAAACAAATAGGAAGCAATGATGCTGCCTATCAAGCCTCCTCTACACCTCAGTTTTTGACGCCTGTCTTTGTCACATTTCCAGAATGCATATACAGAGTCTACGTCAGCCTTGAATCCAGCACTTAGATATGACTTGATGCGCATTAGCATGTCTAGATGAGAAACATCCAACCTGTTATGAGGCTCTGTCTTAATATTATTCATTAGACTGAAGCCTCATTCAGCATCTGCACTAGATGCTTGAAACGTACCACATATATCAACCAACTGGGCCAGAAATGGGAACTTATCTTCTGTCAGTGTATAGATGACAAACATCTAAGAATGTGTTCAGTGTACCAGCCATTACCTTTTCCAGAACAACAAACATTTTGGTTGTCTGTAATTTCAGCTCACCTTTAGAAGATGTGAAAATACATAAAGAAAATTTGTAAGAAATTACACAGATAAGAGCTGATGATCACAGATAGCCAATACAATTCTATTATTTTTTAGAGATTCCTAATGAATGTGCCAATTCTGACTAGATCTCACTCATAGAGCTAAAAGAAGTCACCCT
Organism: Podocnemis expansa; assembly: GCA_007922195.1. Classification (NCBI taxonomy): domain Eukaryota; kingdom Metazoa; phylum Chordata; order Testudines; family Podocnemididae; genus Podocnemis; species Podocnemis expansa. Next base: position 12,467,629 of record ML681966.1, on the reverse strand, counting down.
GATTCAGGCCTATATATTACTTGAGCTAATGTTAATTAAGGTCAATGACAGTTTTTCCACTTTACTGAAAAACTTAGATCAGGCTGCCTTCTCTCTCTGCTACAATCCCCATCTACCAGTTTTGTGTTGTTCTTGTCTGCAAGCTTTGAACTTTCCTTTACCAGCCTGCAACTGAAAACAGAGCTGTGCTAAAAATACATGGAGGGGACACCTCCTTCTAAAGCCATTGTTTATGGCACTTGGTAAAGATATCAAAATGGGAGGACACATGTAGTTTGCCTATAATGTATTGTCAGGGCCATTCACTTGAATGTGAGCGCATGTGGGGTGTGCCTCTTGGATACCACAGAGCCAAGCATGTGTGAATACCTAGTATAGTGAAAAAACAACAAGGAGTTGTGTGGCACTTTAAGACTAACAGATTTATTATTTGCGTGAGCTTTCATGGGAGAAGATCCCACTTCCTCAGATGCTTCGAAGATGGGTGAACTTACAGAAAGGAATGAAACTAAATGCAAGGGGGTGTAAAACATAGGATCAGGTCATACACCCCCTTGCATTTAGTTTCATTCCTTTCTGTAAGTTCACCCATCTTCGAAGCATCTGAGGAAGTGGGATCTTCTCCCACGAAAGCTCACGCAAATAATAAATCTGTTAGTCTTAAAGTGCCACACAACTCCTTGTTGTTTTTTCACTGGACTAGACTAACACGGCTATCCCTTTTAAAATTGACTAGTATAGTGAGACATTGAGAGATCCTGGGATGGAAAGTGCTGTAGAAATGCTGGGTGTTAATAAAGTAACATAAGGTTCTACACAGTTCTCTGTGTTTATTCTGCATCTTGGGTGGAATGTGTGTGTTGTGTCTACCTAGCCCACTGTTTCCCAACCACTGTGTCACAGCACACAGGTGTGTCACAAATTTTTTTGAAAAACTACTCCGAGCGCTCTGGATTGGCTCATTGGCTCATGAAAATATATGGCTTCATTCGGAAACTACATGGCAGTGTGCCTCAAATGAATTAAAGGTAGCAAGGAGTGCCATGGCAGAGAAAACGTTGGGAACCACTGACCTATGGGGCAGCAACGGCTTGAAAGGGAAACAAGACGTTTCCTTACACATCAACCCTCCCCTCTCCCCCCCCCATGTGCCATGAGCTTATCCTGGGCTTCTAATCTGCTCCCAGCCTGGGAGCCCCCAACCCAGCTCCGCTCCCCGCTTCTGCTGCCCGCCAGCCCCGACCCCCGCTGCTCCCCGCTTCTTCTGCTCCCCGCCAGCCCCAGCGCCTCCGCTCCCCGCTTCTGCTCCCCGCCAGCCCCAGCCCCGGCTCCTCTCCTCCCGGCTTCTGTTGCCTGCTGCTCCCCGCCGCTCCTGGCTTCTGCTCCCCGCCAGCCCCGACCCCCACTGCTCCCGCTCCTCGCCAGCCCCCAACCCAGCTCCGCTCCCCGCCAGCCCCAGCCCCAGCGTCTCCAGTCCCAGCTTCTGCTCCCTGCCAGCCCCGACCCCCGCAGCTCCCGGCTTCTGCTGACCGCTGCTCCCCGCCAGCCCCAGCCCCAGCTCCTCTGCCAGCCCCGACCCCCACTGCTCCCTGCTTCTTCTGCTCCCTGCCAGCCCCAACCTCGGCTCCTCTCCTCCCAGCTTCTGTTGCCTGCTGCTCCCCGCCAGCCCCGACCCCGGCTCCTCTCCTCCCGGCTTCTGTTGCCCGCTGCTCCCCGCCAGCCCCGGCCCTGGCTCCTCTGCTCCCCGCCGGCCACGACCCCCACCGCTCCCCGCTTCTGCTCCCCGCCAGCCCCGACCCCAGCTCTGCGCTGGGGTCAGTGCTTGCTGCACCAGTGAGCAGAGGCAGCTGCGCCACCGCTCACTGGCGCAGCTTACAGGGAACATTGCAGCTTTCAGAGATAAATAGACTGGATACTTCCAAATGATTATAACAAAAATTAGCAACAGTCCACACTGAGGTTCTAAGGTGTTGCCGGTGGTTGAACATGTGGGAAAAGATTACTGAGACCCATCATAAATCTTTTAATGATGCGATGCGCAAATATTGAAGAACCTTCTACCTTGACATGGAAAGTTGTGATAGCTGCTAGATGTACCTTGATTGTATTAATCGATACATTTGTTTCTTTTAGGTGTAGAAGGTATGCCAGAATCGCTGGGATAGGAGCATCGACAGGAGATAAGGATCGCTGTGCACACCACCTCAAAAAACGACTCCACTTATACAGGTAAGTAACCCTTGTGGAAGGTTTCCTACTGTTCAATAATATGTCTTTTACTTTATCTGAGCATTGTAACTTGCTATCTTCGAACCATCTAGCTTCCATGCAGTTAAATGAAGTCTGTTTAAGTGATTGTGATTGCGAGTCCCGTTGTTCTGTGATAGCAAGTCCTGAACCAGGGGTAGAGTGATCGGTCTTGTGGTTGACATTATCATGAGTGCTGAATACCACATTTGCTGAGGCCATGCCAAGGCTATCATGATTACCTTCGCCTTGTCCTGTCGAATTTTGCAAAGAGTTCGTGATATCAATGGAATGGGTGGAAATGCATACAGGAGTGGGCCCCCCCAGTGAAGGAGGAACACATCCCCCTTGGAGCCCTGTCCCCTGCCATCTCGTGAACAGTACTGGCTGCATTTCTTGTTGTGTGCCATAGTGAATAGATCTATCCTGGGAAGACCCCATATGTCGAAGATGTCTTGTATTACGTCTTGCCGAATCTCCCATTCATGATGATCTGAAAATGAACGACTGAGTTTGTCCGCTAGAATATTCTCTTTGCTCGGAAGGTATTCCGCTTGAAGGCTTATGTTGTGTTGGATACACCAATCCCACAAGGCCATTGCTTCGCAGCATCAACTCTGTGACTTGGTACCCCCTTGGCGGTTTATGTATGACATGCAAGTCCTGTTGTCGGTTCGGACTGTTATCACACACCGCTCAATCAGGGGAAGGAAATGTTGACGTGCCCTGAAGACTGCCCTCAACTCGAGGAAATTGATATGAAGGCCCCTCTCTGTCCTTGACCACTTTCCTTGAATGGTTTGTCCCTGGCAATGTGCCCCCCATCTGAGCAGTGATGCATCGGTGGTTATTATCATTTGTTGTTGCGGTGCCAAGAAGGGAACCCCTTGTAACAAGTTGGTGCTGTCCCTCCACCAATTGAGGGAATCTTTGACTACTCTGGGGACCATCAACAGCGTTCTGGCCGGATGCGTGTGATATTTGAAGCTGGAAAGAAACCAGAGTTGGAATGGGCGCATTCGAAGTCTGGCATTCCTGACCAGGTAAGTTGATGCTGCCATGTGCCCTAGCAATCTCATCGCCGTGTGCGCCGATATCATGATTGCCCCTTGAATGGTGGTTGCCAATTGACTTAATTTTTCGAATCCGTCTAGGGGTAGAAAGGCCTTTGCTGCCACTGAATGAATCTGTGCCCCAATAAATTGAATCTCCTGAGTTGGGATTAATGCAGATTTTTCGTGATTTATGTTTAGCCCGAGTCTTTGAAAGAGCATTAACGTTGTCTGCACAGCTTGTATTGTAAGATGTCTTGTGGGCACCTTGATTAGGAAGTCGTCGAGGTATGGAAAGATTTCTATATGCCTCCTTCGCAAGCATGCAACCACCGGGGCCATGAGTTTAGAAAAAACTCTGGGCGCCGTACAGAGGCCAAACGGTAAAACTGCATATTGGTAATGTTCATTGAGGACCCGGAACCGTAAGAACTTCCTGTGACCCGGACGAATGGATACATGGAAGTAGGCATCCCTTAGGTCGAGGGAGGCCATCAAGTCGAATTGGTTGATATTGGGCAGTGTATCGTTTATGGACACCATCCTGAAGCTTTTCACCTGAATGTGAGTGTTGAGTCTTCTGTGGTCGAGTATCGGCCTCCAACCTCCTGTTTTCTTCTCGATTAGAAAGTATGGGGAATAAAAACTCTTCCCCTCCTGGGACTTTGGAACCTGTTCTATGGCCCCTATTTCTAGGAGATGAAGAATTTCTTTTTGTAGCTGCTGTACATGACCGGGATCCCTGAATAGGGATGGGTGGGGAAGGGAGGGTTTTGGTTTGGGGGTGAAAGGAATGGAGTAACTGTACTGGACAATCTTGATCATCCATCTGTCCAATGTTATGCTTCTCCACTGTGAGAGGAACGGTTGTAACCTGTCTCGAAAGATTAGATGGTACGATGGTGTCTGAATCAGATTGCCAAACGACTGGTTGATCACTCCCTCGACCTGTCCATCAAAACTATTGTTTCACATTACCAGGCTGGGTGGATTGATTCGAGTGATTTGTTTGCCTGCCTCTCCTTTGTTGTCTGGGTCTATTCCTGTATGCATCCACTCTACGGCTAGATGAAGCCTGCCCATATCTGATGTTACCAGACTGTCTCTTGTAAACTCTGGAGCGAAACTGCGGTGAATAAATACCTAATGTTCTTAACGTGGCTCTAGAGTCTTTGAGCCATGCATCACCACATCCGTTGACTTTTCAAATGTTATCCTTTTCAAACGGCAGATCTTCGATGGTGCGCTGCATCTGCCTAGGCAGATCTGCTGCCTGTAACCACGAGGAACGCTGCATCACTACCGCCATTCCCAGTGTCCTAGCCGCAACATCAGCGGCATCTAAGGACGCCTGAAGAGTAACTCTAGCAGCCAAAAAGCCTTCAGCAATCAAAGGTGTAAATTGATCGTGCTTGTCTTGTGGGATGAATTTGCCACATTCATTTAGTTTGGTGTATATGTTATAATTATAGTTAGCTAATAACGCCGTATAATTTGAAATGCGGAGTTGTAATGCCGCCAACGTATACACCTTTTTCCCCAGGAAATCTAGTTTTTTACCCTCCTTATTAGAAAACTTTGCTTTAGAGAAGGGTTGCCTACTCCTCTGATTTGCCACTTCCACCACCAGTGAATTGGGCTGAGGATGGGAAAAAAGAAATTCATTCCCCTTGGAAATTATGAAGTACTTTTTATCAACTCTCTTATTTGATGGAGGTGCTGATGCTGGTGTTTTCCAAATTTCATTTGCCAGATCTATAATCCCATCATCCATAGGAAGGGCTAGTCTGCTAGACCCTGATGACTGCAAAATCTTATATAGCTTGTGTTGAGTGGTTGGGGCTTCCTCTAGCAGGATGTCCATAGACTCTGCCGCTCTTTCAAATAAATCCTTAAATTGTTTATTCTCATCACTTTTGCCCTGTGAGATGGATTCTTTCTCAGGATCTTGTATACTCCCTACCGGCAACCCTGGAGCCACTACATTCATGGAGGGTTGAGCTACTGACTGACCAGCCACGATGTTGCTGACTGGAATTGGCATACTGTAGAATTGCCATGGCAAACCCGTCATCCCCTGTTGTGGATATACCATCCAGGGGGGGTAGGTCCAGGGAACTGTACAGTTATAGTTAACCGGTGCAGCCTGATTCATTTGCTGTGGGGACATTTGGCTCTGCACCGGGCTTGAATTAGACACTGAATCAGATTCTCTCATTGGAGACGACAATGATGAATCATCGTCTGAAGAATCAGATTGAAATAGAGGTGACCCCGGTGAGGAGTGAACCGTGAGGTCTTCAGTCAACTCAATATGTTTTGATTTCCTGGGTTGTTTTGCAGGTGGAGGCTGAGCAGGTTGGTCCACAAGATTTGTGTGAATTGCCTGTGATTGTACAGGCATTACAGAGCTCTGTGGAGTGGAAGGCTGCACTGGTGCCGGGCAGAGCGAGAACATCGGCACTGGGCACGGTGCTGAAGAGGGCACCGCCAACGGTGCTGAGGGAGGCACCAAGACATTTTGTGGTGGTTTCGGTGCCGCAATAAAAGCGCCCGCCAAAGACGGCATGGTGTTCGGCGCTGTCAACAGTGGCGGCAGCGTTCCCGATTGTGCTGCCAAACTCTGTTTATTTTTGTTCTTAATTTTCATTTTATTTTTATGCTCTTTATTATTATTTATTTTATTATTAGCAGGTCCCGCCAGAGTATCAGTTATCTGGTCAGTAGTGCTCTGCTGTTGCTGCTGAGACTGTAATTTGGCTGCTTTAGATTTTTTACAGGGTACCAGGGAGGAGCTAACAGACCGCCACTTGTGCGCTCCTTCAGATTGAGGAGACGCACTGGGGTCTGAGGACAGACGGAGCGATCCTTCTAACAGCAGGATCTTCAACCTGCACTCCCTCTCTTTCCGCATCCTGCTCATCAACTTCTTACAAAATTGACATTTATGGGAGAGGTACCCATCTCCCAGACATTTTATACATGAAGCATGGCCATCAGACAAAGGCATCGCTTCGTGACAGGAGTCACATCATTTAAATCCAGCCGGATTAGGCATAGCGCGGACTCAGTCTGTTACTAATTTCACTTCTCTTTTTTTTTTAGGTCAAAAATCCCCTGAGAGAGAGCCACCTCTAGGACGGTAGAAAGGAACTGGGCAAGGAGCGGCAGCAGGGAGAACGAGAGCGTGATGTCACCACTGGCGGGAAGCAACGGATGCTGCTGTCATCCCCAGCTGCTGGAGCCACTGCTGTTTAAAAATTTTCCAATCCGGGGTGTCAGGGCCACCAAACACCTAGAGTGGAGCAGTCAGGAGGGCTGCTCGAAGAAGAACTGAAAAGTTAGAATTTGGACTCTGAATTTCCCTCACCATCACAAACATAGCTCAGGGATTTTCAGATCCAGAGTTTTGATGTAATCTCTTATATAAGTCCATCAACAAAGATCTGATCTGGGGGCTAGATCCACAAAGGGCCAGAGAAAGAATGACTCTATAGCCCAATGGTTAGGATACTCACATGGAAAATCTGTTTTCCAGTCCTCCTGCTGCTCCAATGAATATTTAATTGTACACAGTGGAACAGCTTCAACAGGAGTGAGAGAGAGCTGCCCCAGACTAGTCCATATGTCAATGCTTAAGGCACTTTCCTGGGAGAGGGGAAACCCAAATTCAAATCCAAACTCCACATGATATAGAGGAGGGGACTTAATGACAGTCTCTCATATGATAAGTGAGTGAATTAACCATAAAGCTAAAGATAAAAGACAGAGTAGGGGCACCACCACCTCCTCCCTCTACCATTTTATGTGGGACCATAATCCACATAAAATACCCAGTTTGAAAATCCCACCAGGGCTTAGGTATAAGATAGATGCCTGGGCACCTAAACTGAGGCACCTGCATAAATGTTTCCTGACAGACACTTAAGCATCTTGGGGACATTTCTGGTAGACATTTAGGTGCCTACAGAATTAGGCAGAAGCTGAGCAGGAGTTTTAAGGATTTCAAGAGCACCTAAATGTTTGACTTAGGAACCTAAGTCCTTCTATGGATATAGTCCTGGATTCTGATTCTTGATCAGAAAAAGTTAGTGAGATGGCATCTTCACATCCAGTTTTTTGCATCAGACACATTTCTAAATCAATCAAAGATAAAAACGATCCAGAAAAAGAGCATAAGAGACTTTCAGTTTCCTTTTATGAAATTGCAGCTTACAGTAAAATTCAGGATATTTCCATTGTTCACACTTTAGAGCAGTTAGTTGACAATACCAGTACCACTTAATAAGCTAGTTCCTAAAGTTCCAGAGAGGTAGTCGTGTTACTCCATATACAGCAAAAACAACAAGAGTCCTGTGGCACATTAAAGCCTAACAGATTTCCTTGTGTATAAACTTTTGTGGGTTGCAACCCACTTTGTCAGATGCATCTGAAAAAGTGAGTTGCAGCCCACAAAAGCTTATGCCCAAAGAAATTTTTCAGTTTCTGAAGTGCCACAGGACTTTCATTGTTTTGGTTTCTTTGCTTTATCAAAGCAAAATATCAATATTGACAGAAATAAATGCATCATATCAACTGTGAACCTCTTTATCTCTCACTCTCTTGCACACAAAGAGCATAGTCATGTGCCATACTCAGAAGAATTCAATCACAACCAGAGTTTATTATACATCAGAAACCACAAAATGAATTACACTAAATTCAAAGTCATAGAAAATTCTATGAAGAAAATAAAGGTAAACAATAGTTATAATATAACAGTATGATGGAGCAGTAATGCAAGAGTACTTCACAGCCCAATGTTCTTTCTTGAAAAATAACTTCTCTACGATAACCATAATATCCTTGGATAATAAGTCTTTTGTACTTAGCTATAAACCTAGAACCAATTTCTCTGCTGACTTAAAACCTTGTGTACCCTATTTAAATTAATGGGATTCAAAACAGTTTATACTCCCCCAATCTCCAAAGCTCCAGTCATGGAAGATACTAATTTCCCTTTTCTCCTAATGAAAATAATGGGAGTCGTGGCCCCTCAGTATCCATCAGCATTTGATCAGCATATCACAGGATAAAGCCTGAAATGGAAAAGAACTATAAAGAAGCAGAAACTCCAAGGTGTAGGGCTTGATTCTGGTCTTCTTGACACTGGCTTTACCCTAGAATAACTACACTGTTTTCACTGGAGACCCTCATGATCTATGCCAGGAATCTACAAATGGGATCAGAATCAGGCCCTAATTTGTTTTAGGTTGATTTATAATGCATTATAAGATGATAAAATTTATCCTGGTATACTCTATATTCACTTGGAAAATGCTGAAGTATGTTCACCTGTAACATGCTGCAATGTCAAGTGAATAAAATTCAAATAGAAAAATTATAAAAACAATATTGTCATAAAAATATGATTTCAAAAAGACAATAGCCAGACAAACAAAATAAACATCCCATCCTCCATGAGTACTATAGGGCAGAACTGCGTAAACAAAAGGTCTCTGCAAGGAATCATTATTTGGTAATGGGTGACAGGTAAGAACTCAAATGTTTTTATTCGTGTCTTTAATAAATGCTCATTTCTTATACAGTTACACACTGAAATCCTAAGAGCTGAAACAGCAATGACAGGATGACAGAAATATTGCTTCTGAGACTTACTTTACTTTGAACTCTAGCATATATTTGGAAAATTGTCTACAGCTATTAAAAAGAAGAAATGAAATGCACAAAGGAAAAGGCATTTGCTTCTTTCTAACACAAATCTGTCTTCTTTTTTTGGCTATGCTCCTTAAATGAATGCTGCAAATTTTGCAAATAACTGGCATCTCTCCCCACCCCGCTTCTTTTAAATAAGATCATAAAAATCAAATTAAAACAAAAGCTGTTGGAACTGCCCTGGTCCATCCCTTGTCAATGCATAATTATCCCCGATGGTAAATTCTCCCATGTATTCAGTAGCTCATTCAGGGACGATTACCACATGGGCCAATAGGGCCCAAGCCCAGGGGCACACTAAAATGTGGGAGGCCCCTCTGTCCTGCTGGTAGCCTGGCACTCAGAAGGGGAACTGGGCAGGCTGGCCTGAGGCCAGGTTCTGAGCTACTATACCGCCCCTGGGCCAGCTGATCCTCTCTCAGGTGGCAAGCCTGATTACTGTGCATGTAGCACAGGCTCCAGTGCAGCCCAAGCCACACCGCACACTGCAGTCAGCCCCACCTTCCTCCAGGGTTGACCAGCCAGGCTGCAGCTGGCCTCTGGCCCCAGCCTTCCCCCACCACCGGCTCACTGCGGGGGGGGGGGGCAGTGGTAGGTAGGTCCAGGGGCCCTATGGCCCCTGATCTGCCACTGAGTTCATTTGCAACTTATTCTAACAATGGGGCTTTCTATTTGCAAAATCCCTATACCTGATTCCATTCTCTTTTAGACTGATGTAAAGCAGGAGCAACTACATCAGTTAAAGAAGTAAGTTGACTGCAAGTGCAATCAAAATCAGTTTCCCTATATTGCAGGCCTTGACTAAACCAAAAAAGTGCAAAGGTTTAACTAAATCAGTTTTCAAATACATCTAACTAAACCAGTAGAATCCCCCAATGTGGACACACTAAATCTTGCTTATTTTGGATTAGTTCAGATTAGTGGGAGGCTTGCAGTGATTTAATTAAATAAATTCTTAGATCAAGTTAGCTAAACTTCTGCATTTTTCTGGTATAAGCAAGATATTGGTCAATAACTTTATGTGAGAAATTCCTCCAATTTTTTTCACAGTATGTACTAATTCTCAACACAGGGATTAACTTGTGGATCACATCCACACTCAGGCCTGTTGTGACTGCAGTTATTGTTATCCTGCCGCAAAACAGGAGCTGAATTTAGGAGATGTCATAGCAGTTAGTACAAAAGATTTTGAATTACCCCTTTTTTATTTATTGCATGAGAAATTTGTTACTCTTTAAAAGTGCCACAGGACTCCTTGCTTGTTTTGCTGAACTAGACTAACATGGCTACCCCCTTTGGAAAGTGGATTATCCCTGGAACTTGAAGAAACTAGGCAACATGCATCTTTTGGGGGAAACTAACAAGTCCCCATGAAAATTACATTGCAGAACTCTTCGTGGCAACAACAGTAATTGTTTCCATGGCAAAGTTGTACTGGGGGAAAGTTTAATATATTTTTGACTGTTTATGCATGCAATTTAGCAACAAATAGTTGGGCCAGGACCATATAACAAGTCAGCTTTGCGGAGACCACCTAAATGGTTTGAAGAGCAGTTTCAAAACCTCTGATTTTATTCTCCATATTTATTAGAACTATACATTTTGATTGTTTTTGTACATCTGTGTGTGTGAAGAGGGATAGTTTTTTTTAAATTTATTTTAATACCACTTATTTATACAATGTAATCAAACAAATCCATGTTTCTTAATACTATGTAATTTTCGCCCTTCTTTTGCAGGATTAGCAGTAAGAAATCAAACCTTAGTACTAATGATGGTGAAAAAATCTGGGTTTTTAATAGGCTATGTCCACACACAAGCGCTTGTTTCAAAACAAGCTGTTTTGAAACAAGCCATATTGAAATAAAGCCTTATTTCAAAACGTCTTATTTCAAAATAAACAAAAAGCTACTTCGAAATAAAGAAAAAAGCAGGAATCGAAATAGCATGTCCACACAGTGGACATGCTATTTTGAGATAGGGGAGGGGAGGGGCAGGGGGGCTTGTGTGGGGCTGGGGCCGCCCCATCCCCGGGATTCCCCGCTGCTCCTGCCGTGGGCAGGGCCGGGGCTGCCTCGTGCCCAGGGTTCCCCAGTGCCCCCCACCCGCTCCTGGACATAGGGACTTTTATTTCAAAACAACCAGTGTTGTTTTGAAATAAAAGCCCTGTGTTGACATACTCATAGTGATTTAAACCACCATGAAATTCCACAATGATTAACTTGTTTGATTAATTACCCTATATTTTCCTCCAAAACACAGTCTTATAGCTGCTATTATACAGCCATTATTAAATGTAGTGAGCCTCAAAAAATAATGCATTGATTGCAAGAATCTTAAATACAGTTCAACAAGTTCACCCAAATCCATCAAGGCATCTTCCACACCAGAAATGTTGTCTAATATGTATCACATTACCACTTTCCTTACCTGACTTGAAAGTGTTAGCTCTGTTATATTCTAGGTAATTAATTCCTAAATCAATTGCTTGACTGGCTTCTAATTAATCTGTAGTTTTGATGCACAGCAGAGATGATGAGGAATATGTTCCTTATTCAAAAGGAAAATTATTGTTCTAGCAAATTTGCAGTAGAAAAACAGTGAGCAATTCACTATGCAATTTGCTAAACAACTATATTTAGCAAAGCCACCTGGCATAGAAATATATGATTTCTCTGTCACTGTCATTTCCTGTACCAACCATTTCAAATCCTTGTTAAAAATATTTATTAGGGCAAATTGATCTAAGGCTTCACATACACTTAAAAGTTAGATCAACATAGCTATGACGGCCAAGGGTTATGTTCCCTCTAAGCTGTGCACATGTGTGCGTGCACACAGGTTGCGAAACCTGTGCACAAAACAAAACAAAGTGCACACAAAAAAATTCAACAGTGCTAAAATTTTTGTGCTACCTCAAGATGGCAATTTCAAGTAGCATGTTTCAAATAAAGTTTTGTAATTTATAAAATTATTTCCATCACTGTATCAAAATAAAATTTAGACATTATTTGCATCATACATACTTACTTCCTTGCACTCACAAGTTTGCCTACACTCACTGTAGTGTGCACAAATTTGGACACTGTTCCAAAAATTTGCACAAAAGAAATTTTTTGTGCATACAGCCTATGAAAATTAGAGGGAACACTGGCCAAGGGTGTGAAAAAAAAATCATATCTCTAACCAATGTAGCTATGCCTTTCCAGCTCCCAGTATGCATGTAGCTATGTAGACAGAAGAATGCTTCCCCTATAGTGACTGTCATTCAAGAAGGTGGTGTTCCTAAAAAATGGGAAGCCCTCTTCCATTGGCTTAAGCATCTACCCTGTGGGGTTATGCTGCCATAGCTATGCCCATGTAGCTATGCCACTATAGTTTCTATGGTATAGAAAGCTCTCCTTCAATTAAGCTTAAAGCCTTGATAGAATAAAATCTAGTTAACATTTCCATCAAATCTACAGTACCCAACCAATCCATGTACCCAAAGGATGGCTCTCCATTTCCCTGCAGAGGAGTTTGATACAGGTACTTGTTCATTCCATGACAGCCAAATATTTCAATTTCAAGAAAAAGTACCTTCATCTTGTTCCCTTCTCAGTTCATTTAATATAAGATACTGTACTTCTTGATGTGGGATGCAGCACTGGTTAATATAAAAGAATCTGGATTGCATGAGAGCCTGAAGAAACATCTTTGTGTACATCTAGGTTGTTTTTTTTCTTTGGGGGGGGGGCTGCCATGCCACATAAAAGAGAATATGAATAATAATTTATGAAAATATACTACACCCCCATCCTTCCAAGCCCTTCTTAAGGCCCACTTCTACCGCAGCATCCAATGCTGAATGGTTAGACTGAGGAACAGATGTGGAAAGTCAACATTTAATTACTGAATATAACAAAAATAAATTAAAGGGAGCAGATACATGTGAAAATTGTAAACACTTCACCATCTTAGCCTGCCCCCATCTCATGTGTGTTGCTCATTCTCCTAAATTGCAGTCTTCAGGACATGGGCTGTGTTTACTATTCTCTGTTCAGTGTCTAGCTCTAGCACAACTAGACCCTGAATAGCCCGACTGGGTGCTACCATAATATAAATATTCAATATTATTTAATAATCATAATAATACTGAAGTAAACAGGTTTAGGGGAATGACAAGGCAGATTGAATCAGTTGTGGAAGAAAGCAGCAGGCAGGTGGGAAAAAGGAGCAATACAACTCAGGGAGGCTTGTACTCTCACAGCAGGAAGAAGAAATGGGTGGAATAGAAAACTGATTTTGGTCCTTAAAAAATACCCTTTGACTAGGCAATCTCTATGAGTCAAGGGAAATAGCACCTCTCTATTGTTTTACATCTGCCTATTTCTCCATACTTAACAGTTTCCAAAGATAGAATGTTGATAAACATGTCATCCTAAAAAAATTCCTTCTTATCTACTAAAGTCTAATCACATCCCCAACATGGAAGATGAACACTCTCCCTGTTTGCATACATATGCCAGTGTAAAGAGACAGAGTGAAAGGCTCACAGTGGAAATATACTGGCAAAAAAGATATTCATTCCTTCCCTAATTACAAGAAGAAAAACAACTTTGGGTATAAATGTACTGAAATATAATGTAAAGTCTTGAAAGTATTTCACAAATACCTAAAAAGCTGCAAAAGTTTATAAGGATAATTTGGAAAGCAGTAGATCCAAAGTACACAATATAAAGGACTCTGAAACAGTCTAACTACAAAGTCGGACATTCTTAAAGCATATGCTGTTTTATAACCAAACTTTTACTGACATGTGTAGCACTTCATTGTCCACTTGCGCACTGCAGACCAAACTCCCGGGGACTGTGCTACTACAGAACCTGGAATGGGGTGGGGGAGGTGGCTATGAGGCTATGCCAATGAGATCAGTTTCTTGGGGACTGCTCTACTGATGAGGAATGTGGAAGATTACACTCACAAATGCCACTACATTTGTAGGATGGTAAAAGAGGCACCAGCTACGATGTTCCTTTTGCCGACCTGCTGGGTTAGCTCCCTGTCCCCTTTGCACTACCAGATTTCTACAAAGGAACAAGGCCCGGAGCCAATATTTGGACACCATGTTTCTTCTAAAAGGCAATTTCCTTTTTTGAAAGTTGCTTTCTGGTGCTCATCACTTCCATTACAGTTTTATGGGGAAATGTTTTTTGAAGAGAAGAAAGTGTACTGCAGTGATGAGTGTAGTACAGTGCCATTAGCTGAAGACAAATGAGATAAGGTGATTTAAACAACCAGGTTCACTGCCCAAAATGATGGTCTGGTCTGTGCTTATGCTCATGTCCACATCTTCATGTGTGGCCTGGCACCCACTCAGAATTTGTTTGACCTAGCTAATTAAATCATATGTGCCAAAGGTGATGGATTTACACAGGTAGAGGCAAAACACCACAAGAGTCTCTGCATACTTCTCCTTATTAAGGCTACAGGTTTCTTTGCATTTGCTACTTGCTGATTACTATGTGATCACAAATACTCGAAAAGTGAAAAAAGGAAAACAGCATCTCTGCCCAAATCTGGCTGATAAAATACAGACTGGATAGTGAGATGGTTTCTTCAGGTATGGAGAGAGACAAGATATGTGAGAGGCAGTATCTTTTATTCAACTCACTTCTCTTGGAAGAGACAAAGACAAGCTTTAGGTGTGAAAACACTTTTAAGGAAAGCCGGTGATAGATAATGTATGTCTAAAAAATACTTGTCCCTGCTTGCTCTCTCCAACATTGAACAAACTCTTCCAGGAAAAGCACTGGCACAGATTCAATAAAAATAATAAATGAGGGAGACTAACAAAGAACAGCCTTCTAGTTAAGGCACTTGAACTAGGACTCAAAAGGGCTGAATTCCATTCTTGGCTCTATGGACTTCCCATGTGATCTTGGGAAGCCATTAACTTCTCTATACCTCCATTCCCCATCTGTAAAATGGGGACAGTAATATTTCCCTATCTCAGTGATGTTGTGCAGATAAATTTATTAATTAGTTTGAGGCATTCTGTTACTATGGCGTATGCACCCAGTTGAGAAAGCGATTAAGCCACTGTAAGAAATAAACAAGCAATGTGTGGACAATGAGGTTTACATACAGAGAAAGTATATCCAGACTGGAAATACACACAAGAAGGAAAGAACACAGAACCTAAGGAATCTCAGGGGTCATTGAGTCCAGTCCCCTGTTATCAAAGGCAAACATTTCATATATGCTAATAATGTTGTATCACACAGCCTATCTTCGTGCTTAATCAAAATGCTTTATAGTTCCTCTAAGCAATGAGGTCAATTTGAATTGAAGTAAATGAGACAAGTCACATGCTTAAAGTAATGTATGTACTCATATGCCTTGAAAAATAGGGTAAGCTTGATAAAAAGAGCAACAGTCGGAAAGCAACTGACAATGTACACTATGTGCAATAAATGGTTTTGTTTAAATTAGTTCTGTGTTAGAATCACTAGACAGTAGAAATGGAATTGATATTATACTTCAGAGAAAACACACAGGATGAATACCTACCCACAAAGATATAATTAAATGACAGAAGGAGCTAGAGTCCTGGGGGGTATAAGAAAGATATAAATATATTTTATATTAAAGGGGTTTGCTGTTTAAGTATTTCCAGTTGGGTCAAGAGAGCTTGGTCCCACTTGCTGATCTCACTGTTCCCTACTTGCATGTTTAAGTTAGTCAGTTCAAGCCAGCTACCACGTACAAATGAGCATCATGGGGAAGAGGATAAGGAGGTGCAAACCTCTGTTTGCTCATTCATTCACAGATATTGCCAAAGCATGGAATTCAACTTCCACAGACATGAAGAGAGGCCCTCATAATTAGCATTGCTGAGCCACAGATGCTCTGTTGGCACAGCCAATTATATCTATTTCCTTCAGATATGTTATATTGGTCAAGGAACTTAGTATTGTTAATATTTTACAGTTAATCATTCCAGTTCATATGGCATTTTTTCATTCCAAAGGACTGCAAAATCTTCACAGCCTATTTTAGTGTGGATCAGAAAGCAAGCACTATCTCAAATTGGAAAAACAAAGAAAGGTATATCTGTGTGACTAACTGTGTGTCCTTATACATCCATCAAGTTATCTGTGGTAGTGTGAATAATGCTCATGAGCTCATCATTAGTCTGACCTTCTAAAATACACAAAAGGCATCACCACACCAAGACCCTGTTCTATATATTTCCTTTCTGATGTAGCATAAGCAACGTAACTAATTCCATCCCAGAATGGTAATAGTTCAGTTTCCCCAACTGCACAAAAGAGAACAGCTCTGAGTTGAAGTACTGAGGGTAGCTATTACTTTGGGAACAACATGTACATACATGTAGGAAAGGCTAATTCTATTCTGACAATGAGATACATTTGAAATTGATTTGCAGTGACAATATGCACTTTCTGAACTTGGACTTCTTTGTGAGCTGCTGTTCAATTTGAAAGGTTAGTGCACTAGCTGTTGAGGAGCTGTCATCAAAATAGATTCTTCTCAGTATGAGTTACACCTCTGTTACCATTTTTATGACCATGACTACTACAGTGATTGAATGTGTTGATATCATTGGTTATATGCAAAACTTACATTTATATAAAAACAAATGCAGCATAGCAGCAATGATGAAAAATTAGCAGCAATATTAATATGTCATTATTATATATCATCATATCTAATTATATAATACATCATCATACATCAGGAGCAATATTAATATTGAAATATCATTTTTTATTTTGTGATCAAACTATCTTTATTTATCCATGTCCAAGATCATTTCTGGAAATGAAGTGCAAATGGGAGGGACATGCAAAAGCACTCCTTTTGTATTTAGGAAAACTTCCCTCTCTTTTTATATGCATCATTTAAACTTTGTATTATAAACTGATGTTACATTCTCAGAGTACATGAGAATTAAAATGTAAATAACTAAATACAGATTTGCAACCAATTGTGTGGCACAAATCCCATCAAACTGCAAACTATCATTTATGGGACATTAATGATTATGAGAATGCAGAAAAATAGTGTTGCGGTTGGTTTTTATGCGCTCTTCAGTACATTAGGTTTATTGCAGTTTAAATGAGAAAAATCTTAATCCCACACCGAATAAACATACAAGTTACAGATTCATAGAAATGTAGGACTAACAAGGACCTCAGAAGGTCATCATGTTCAGCCTCCTGCACTGAGACTGGACAAAGTGAACCTAGACCATCTCCAACAAGTGTTTGTCCAACCTGTTCTTAAAAACATCCAATGATTGGGATACCAAAACCTCTCTTGAAAGACTATTTCTAAGCTTAACTACCTTTTGAGACTTTGTCTGACCTGCTCTTAAAAAACTCCAATGACAGAGATTCCACAACCTACCTAAGCAGTTTATTCAATTGCGTAACTACTTGAACATTTTCCACCGATGCAACCTAAACCGCCTTTGCTTCATTTTGAAAGCATTGTCCTGTGTACTTAGAAGTAAGGAGAACATTTTTCCCCTCCTTCTTATAACAACCTTTATGTACTAGAAAATTATTATGTTCCTCCTCAGTTGTCTCTTCTCCAGACTAAACAAACCCAAATTTTTCAATCTTCCCTCACAAATCTTGTCTTCTAGATTTTTAATCATTGTTATTGCTTTTTTCTGAACTTTCTCCAGTTTGTCTGCATCTTTGCTGAAATGTGGGACCCAGAACTGCACAAATATTATAGTGGAGGCCTAATCACTGAGGAGTAGAGAGGAAGAATTACTTCTTGTGTTTTGCTTACACCACCCATGCCAATACATCCCAGAAGGATGCTTGCTTTTTTTGCAACACTGTTACAATTTTGGCTCATATTTGACCCCCAGATACTTTTCCACAGCACTCTTTCCTTAGATGTCGTTAGCTATTTAGTATGACTATTGATTGTTCCTTCTTAAGTGGAGTACTTAGCATCTATCCTTATTGAATTTCATCCGATTTAACGCAGACTATTTCTCCAGTTTGTCCAGATAATTTTGACTTTTAATCCTGTCCTCGAAAGCAGTTGCAACCCCTCCCAGCTCAATGTCATCCATAAAGTTTACAATGTGCTCTCCATGCCATTATCTATTGAGGAGAAAAACATCCAAATAATCTGGGCAGAGGGCCACAGTGGATGGATAAATGCTTCTGTAACTAAGGCTATGAATGAAATAATGGAATAATTAACAACACTGGCATGAACTGCCTACGTAGGTGCATAGGCAGGAAGATCGACAGACATTTATGGAGAAGACACTTGAACCATCTACAGAATATCTGAGAGCATTTAACAGTTACAATATTAATTGTGATGTGCAAATAGAAAGGTTTAGCAGTTAAATATTTGGTGATTAATTAGGCATACATTAAGAGCTCATTTGGAACACTACATGCATCTTATGACAGGAAGAATATTGTCAAAACCACAAAACAGCAATACATGGAAGTTAAAATGCTTTACAGTACTGGAAAGGAATAGGCTGAGTTGTGATAAAATTTTAATGGGACTTGGTTCAATAACTCAGAAAATTAAGGAGATCCCATTGAAATACCCTGTAGAAAACACAGAAGGGGAAGAAACAGATTGGACCTAATAAGCTGCTTTGACATTCTGTATCAATTAAAAACCTCAAATGATGACTTTAAAGAGACAAGCCCATAATGAAATCAAACAATAGTAAAGAGCAGAATGGGCAAGTTCCCAAAATAGTAATAGAAGTAAGTTACAGTAACAGGAATAAAGCAGTATGGAAAAGAAGAAAATTATGAGCCAGTCTTGCATATATTGAAGTGGTCCACTAATTATTCCCTCTTATCTTAGCTAGTACAAACTTCTGTTTTCAGTCTTCTGATTCATCTATCTCCCTAATACTGTCTCCCAAAATATAAGTTCACCCATCTTTGAAGCATCTGACAAAGTGGGATTTTCTCCCATGAAAGCTCATGCGAAAAATACATCTGTTTGTCTTTAAATGTCACATGACTCCTTGTTATTTTTGCTGGACTAGACTAACACGGCTATCCATTTGGAAATATCCCAAAATATAAAGCCTTCCAGCAACATGTAAACAACCAAAGTGGTGGGCAAGCAAGTAGCTGGAGGAGGTAACAAAGACTATGCAAATTGAGGCCCTGGCTCAGATGGGACAAAGAGATCACCTCTGCCCAGAAAAGGAGGAGTTGAGGGGGCTTGGAAACAAAGAGAAATGCTTTGACAGACTTGGGGATTTTTTGCCTGGAAAACTCCATCTTGAAACATTGATAAGAAGACTCAAGCCCTGACTTTGGAGAAGCAGAGGTGACTGCAAACCATCACTGCTGGACTTGAGGGGTGAAATGAGTGTATTTCTAGAGTATTATAGTGTAGTATGTTTTTTATCTTTTATTTTCTAGTGGTAACTCCGGACATTTATTAAATGATTGTGCAATGATTTGCTCTATACTCACTTAAAATTATATCCTGATCAATAAACTTGTAGTTGTTTTATCTAAAGTTGTGTGGACTTTAGAAGGTGTGAGTGAGGGAGGTGGGGCATGATCCATTTCTTTGTTAAATGGATAGACATAAGTGTATGGTGATTGGAGAAGGATCCCAATCCCTGTAAGACTGAAGTTCCCATTCTGGTATCTGGAGCTGAGGGTGCTCGCTAGGGGACCACCTCCTGAGAAGCCAGAGGGTGCACACTTGCTGCCTGGAATTAATCACACACAGGAGGCTAGTGTGGACTGACTCTGGAGTGAGTGATCGCCTGGCAAACTGGGGTGAATCAGGGTTCAGCAGTGGAAATTGGGGGTCACAGCAGCACATCAGACCAGATTTAGGGAGCAGCCTGTCACAGATTCATACCCCACCTTGCTCTGAGTTACATGTTCACATAGACAAGCTTACCATTATGGTGTAGTTGTGCACCTTAGACATACTTTATATTATTACCATGATGCAAACCACAAAAATACTCATACTTACCTAAAAAACCTACTGAATATGAAGCATATTTTATATAAAGAAGAAATATATGGTAATTTTCAATTTCTGAAAATAATATGGGATGATGGCTCACACAGCTGGATTCTATATCTTAAGGTCACAAAGTCAAGCACTCAAACATAAGGAAATGTCGGAATTCCAGTGAAACCTTAGTTTAGCCCCTTTATCTGTATACACATTATGCAACAATGTTTAAGTACACAGTCACATTGTATTTTTTCCATGACTTCTGCATCATTCAGTACACTGGATGGATGACACTCGCTAAATGGATAGTTATTAAGGATTATCCTTGTCATTCAATATATGGCCATGTGACATTTTCTGTACACCATCCAAACCCTGCATGAAATAACTTTTTTCCTTCATGAGCTTTTCTGTGACACTTATCACTGTGGTATCAGAGTGTTTAACAAACATTAATGAATTTATCTTTACAACACCTATCTAAAGAAAAATTATATTTTAGCTCTATTTAATGTATAGGGAACTGAGGCACAACTGTCATGTGTCCACTAATTTTTGGATATCTAATCTGAGATGTCTAGGGAATGATTTTTCACAGCATATATATTTTCATGCCACTTTACAAGAACAGGGCTCCCACGGACTTCACTTCCTCTTGTGAACACTCATTACATCTGAAAATCAGGCTGCGAGTGTCCCATGATAGGGATCCAGAAAATAAGGAACTCCCAGTTCAGGGTCAACAGCAAAAATCTTGGTTTAAGAGACTTGATTAGCATCACATGGGAACTGTGGAATAGGCAGGGACTCTAGTTCTCTATGGTACCAGTCTATTGTCCTAAGCACAAGATGATACTTTTTCTTCTTGCAGTCCCTCCCCCCACCTGACCATAGTCACTGCATAGAATAATAGAATCACAGAATATTAGGGCCAGAAGGGACCTCATGAGGTCATCTAGTCCAACCCCCTGCTAAAAGCAGGACTGCTCCCACTAAATCATCCCAGCCACGTCTTCCAATAACTGAAATAAAGAAGGTAAGGGGCTACCAAGCAGGTTTTTGTATGTAATTCCTAAATTTCTATAGATGCAAATGGGAGGGGAGTAACAATGACAAAACCAAAAATCCATTCTATGGGATTATACTGACTCCCAGATGAGTCATCAGGATTGGAAACTTTGGAAACACTGCACAAAACAGTGCACTCTAGTAGCTACAGATTTGTGCCTATCCAACCTCCTCTATTTCTATCCCTTTAGCCTGTTTTCCATAGCTTGTAACTTTCAGTGCTTGTTTTCTATTGCTTTTATCACCCGTTGTTCTTGCCTCCCTGCTCTCCTTACTCTCCTGTGCCTATCCACACTACTCCTATCACCTGGAGTCTGCACTCCTTAATCTGAGGAAAAATTTCAGAAAAAGTCTGCTCAGCCCCTGCACCCAAAGAATTGAGCAGGCCCAGCCGCTCTAGGAGGATGACATCTGCTTAGTCTAGCCACCATGCAGGAGCTGCATGGAGAAGGAGCCTGCTGAATGCATACTGAGTCTTCAGAAAATAATTTTACCAGTCTGTTTAAACAAACAAACAAACAAACAAACAAACAAACAAACTTCACTGAAAATGCGGAAACTGTCAGATTTTCTAGAGGATTACATCTTGGACAAATCTGGGTCGATTTTCACAGGGTCAGCAAATGGTATGTGATAACCAGGGCAACAATCCTGCCAAATGTTAATTCCCTGCTCTGCAGCGTGGAAATAGAGTTTCTCAATTAAATGGCTGTAAGAAGTATTTTAGTGAACACATGGGGATTTCTGCTTTGTATTAAAGCAGAAGCAGTCATCCGGCAGCAAAAAATTGAGCCTAAACAGTTTAAGTTTGACATAGTTATCGGCAACTGAAAACAGGCTCTGATAGTACAAAATGTTTGACAACTAGTTGTGGGTGTCACCACCAGCACTGCTTGTAATGCAGCAGAAAATATGTTAAGATTACGGTGTTTCATTAACATTCATTCAGTATGACCTGAATAACTCAGTTATCATTGTGCCACTCAGCCATCAAAACCTCATACCATGAAAATCCTGTAAAAACCAATCATATGCTTTACAGTACAGACGTGTTAATGTATGGGTATGTTACACACAAGCTAACTGGACTGAATCTATGTCTACATTGCCCCACCGTTTGGACTGTGAGGGTGTGATAGCAGCATGCACCAAAAGTGCACTGCTGTAATTCGCCTGTGTTGATGCTGTAGACATGAAGTAAAACGTTCCCAGTTAGCATTAATGCAGTCCTGTTTAAAGAGTACTACATTAACATGAGCCAGGACACTTTTATTTCACATCTGCAGGGTCCACACAAGGGAGTTACAGCACAGCACTTTGGTGTGGACTACTCAACAAGCCCTGAGGGTTGTTAAGTAGAGTACTTGAGTGAGCTGCAATTAAGCTAAATGTATTCCAAACCTATTAAAATAATCATCATCATCATCATCATCATCATAAACAGGAACTATGTTTATGATGGATAAATTAAAATATACCTTTTAAAACCTGTTAATAAAACCATCTACTAGCTATTAAAACAGTGTTGGAAACAGAATCATCAATGAAATTAAATATCCCATTTAATTTTTACAAGATATCATTTATGTAAAGGGCCAAATCAGTTACAATGTCTAGCTTTTTCAAAAAGGACAAAGTTTTAAAATTCTAAGTCAAAATTGAAATCTGTGAAGTAAAGTGTTATAACTGGTTTTCTCCCTTCCTCCGTGATTTTCAATATTGCATTAATATTACTGTTAAAATGACTGTTTTACTCAGAGCAGAGAGCTTGAAAACTCACTGCATGCACCAGTGACATATGCTCAGTGACAGCAGGAATCTCAGTGAGTATCCAGGGAAGTAACAACGTGTAAGGATTGAGATGGACACTATGAAAATAATATAGGATAATGTCAGCTGAGATAGCTGTTAACCAGACAGAATGGATTCTAATAAAAGATCTCAGAAAAGTTCAAATGGCATTTTAGCTGAATACGAACTGGTCCCAGAACCCACATATTCCCTATGATATTTCCACAGCAAGAAAAGGAGACACCATTTTGAGAACAGATGAGGCTAAAATCATCATTTGTGTTGCTCCTCTAACTTCAATGGACTTACATCATAGACAAACGTGGCTTACACCATGAAAGTGAAACAACTACTCCTCTAGTGTTCCAATGATGAAGCTTCAATCCTATATCTAGCTAATTTGTTCCAGTGGCTAATCACCATCACTGTTTCAAAACTGATGACATTTTTTCTCTAAATTGAATCTTGTTATACCTTGGATTGCTCTTAAAACAGCACATTTTCATGGTAAATATGTATTGTCTGCTGACAAATGGCAACTACTGTATCTTTTCTATTCTTTCCCAATCCTACTCCTCCATCATGGAGAGGAAGAAGAGCACTCAAATCCAATCATTATGGATGGTCCTAAAACTGTCAGAGGAAAAAATCCAAAGCAGCATTCACTCCTCTCTACATGCTCAGGAGGCTCTCCACTGTGACAGAGCACATGGGAGGTTGTAGTGAAAAAGCATGATCTGATGATAGCCACTGTCTATGGCAACACTATCTCAGCAAAACAGCTATGCTACAAAATGATGAGTAGTAATGACTGATTCAGTACTCTGAAAATCCACTTTAACCATCATTCAATAACTATGTATGGTATTATTGTTTTCTGCCATCTGCATCTAAGTGCTTTACTGAGCAGTTCTTGCCAGGAGACCACTATCCAATGTGCACCTGAATTGGTGCACTCAGTGCTCACTTCCCTACTGTATCCTCTGATCTAGTAGTTTGCTGTAGACCTCTGTGAATTCCCTAGGATCACTTAGCATTCTGTGTTTTAAAAATCCCCTATCCCCCTTGCATGGACCCTCTCCCAAGGGTACTATTACATCCTACAGCTTTTCTAGACCACTTTTTCCTTTCTATGAGTTATTTCAGTGACATTCCAGAGGGTAAATTAAAAAACACCAGGGGGCCAACATACCATATAAAAAACAGAGGGTACAGGTATATAATATTACGCTGAAGCAAGCTGATAGTTTTGTATGAGCTTTTTCTTTAAGACACCATGATCATAAAGCTTTGAGTGAGATGTCTTTCAAATTCCATTTTAAACTGATACAACCTTCATATGGTAATTTAGCATAAATAAAATAACAATTTTTTTCCATCTACCGTATTATCTTGTGCTTGAGACAAAGCTTGGGTTTTTTTTTCCTGTTTGTTTGTTTGTTTGTTTATTTACCATCAAGATGCTCTCAGGGGCTGAAAAGCACTAAAATAAATGCAAAGTATGTTGGTGGTTGTTCAGTCTGATCAATGGATATTTCATAAAACATTTATTCCACTTATTTAAATTATGTTACAGATTACCACCTAATCCAAGGATGAAGTTTTATCATATGAAATCCAGCAGCCCTATTTAGCTCTGAATATCTATAAAATTAACATATGCTTATTAGCCTGAGCCACTTAAACAACAGCTGTCCTTGGAACACATTGTTTTTATTATTCCTTCACTTACTAGCCATCTGGTCTTTTCACTACAGTGATTTTTACCTAGCATTGCCATTAGAATTCCCACTGTGACTGTGGTCATACGCTATTTGTAGAGTATTAAAGTTGTTTTCCTCTTATCATCTTCATTTTGTTAGTCTGTCCACTTGTTCAATAATTAATTGAACAGCCCCATGAAATAACTTGCAAAAGCAGTTTACTACTGTATGACTGATTTAATCCAAAAAACCTCAAGCCCTTGACCTTATCAAATGCCAGATAGATGTAGAATTTCTGTTTTTTAAGATAAGTGGTTTCCATTCACTTTTGAGGGTGGGTGGGGGTGGAGGAACTCTGATAAAAATAAAATCGTGGTATTTATAAAAATCAGTTTTTAAAGAAACATGTAGCTATTAAAATGAATTCACTGAAACCTTTATGTGGTTAATTCAACCATGTTAGTAAAAATTAGCTTGAGCAGCAAGCTTTTTAGTATCCTGACAGTTTCACAGTTTGAGGAAATCATGGCTTTCCATTTGGCGATTGTATAATCTCATATATACTGTGCTAACAACATAGTCTATGTTTGGGAATAATAAAAACACAGGTGCAAAAGTCAACTGAATAGAAGGATTGATCTAAGATTAAAGTGTATCTATTTCCATTGTTTTAAAGCAGACATTGTATATACAGTACATTTGATATAGAGTCTGCCTAATTCTAATGATTTGCTACCTCATTTTGGTTAGGTTGGATTATGTTTAAACAGCATCAGGGTAAATTTGTTTCAGTAATGCTTCTATCCCTGAGATAGTTTTGGAAGAAGCAAACTAATGATTTTAAGCACAGTAAAGTCTCGTGTTTCATGAAATATTGGGTATAAATGTTAAACTGCTGTATGTTTTCTCTTGAGCTTTTCTTTTTCAGACTCTGATGATATAGGCTATTTCTGGGTATGTAAGTTTCCCTTTTCTGTACCCAATTTAATACTGAACAAATGATTTTTACTGTGTACAGTACCTTCACATTTTGAGTGATAGTTCATCGATATCAGCAGGGGCGTCACTGCCCCGGGGTGGGATCCGGGGCACGGCCTCAGGCCCTGCCTCAGCCCGCAGGCCCTACCCCCTGGCCGAGGACAGGGCCAGAAGGCACCGTATGCTGCCGCAGGCGGCTGGGCCTGCATCCCCAGCTGGGGCCAGGGCCGGAAGCAGCCGCGGACAGCTGGACCCCGCATCCCCGGCCTGGGACGGGGATGGAGCGGCTGCCACTGCTGCGGGCAGCCAAGCCACGGATCCCTAGCTGGGGACAGGGCTGCCTTGGCCGTGGGTGGCTGGGCTTTGGATCCCCCACGGGGGATGGGGCTGCTGCGGCTGCGGCCACGGGCAGCTGGGCCCCGGATCTCCGGCCCGATTGAGCCAGAGACGGGGGGCACCCGCCAGACCTGAGGCACCGGCACTGGGATTGGAGGCATGTGCCCCAGGTGCCCAGTGCCAGCGACGCCCTTGGATATCAGACTTGATAGAGTATATATTTATTACTATATTGCCTCTATACCTGGTACTGCCAATGTATTATTTTCAAAATGTCTCAGACCGGTCTGAAGTAATAGAAAATGAAATTATTTTTCCAGTATTGAAGCACCAACCAGAAGACACTATTTACTATATTTAGAGAGTTTTTTAGTTACAGAACAATGTTATGAATTCAACAGCTCATTAGATCATTTTTCTTCCATTTAACTTTCCAAAGCTTTTCCCCAGCTAACTCTTTCTATCCTCTAATTCATGTGAAACACAAAAAAACCCCAAAAGAATCCAAGATTGAAAATTTAAAGGGGATGAAATACATAGGGACATTAACAAATGAGGACTAGGTAAATGGATGCAAACTGTGAGCAGCCTGCCTGAGGCTCCAGGGGTAGCATCATTGCCGGGCCCAGGTTTCCCAGGGTAGATGGTCCCACATCATGCTTGTTTGAGAGTCCCACTAGAAGAATGGGTGGGTAAGATTCTGCGGCCTGCAAAGTGCAGAAGATCAGACTAGATGATCACGATGGCCTCTTGTCTTCTGACCTAAGAATCTATGAGACATTTTTCACTACAATGTCTGAAGAGCTCAACCACTGTTACGCTGCAATCGCTATTTTCTCCCAGCATGTTTCTTTTCATCTGTTATTCATTGGAAATGCAAGGTCAAATTCTCCACCCACTCACATGAATTTAATTTCATGGACTTCGGTGAGGTATATTGTCACTGCAGAACTTTGCCACCAGTTTACTACCAGCTATCGAGATTAAACACAAATGTGCTCACTTTAAAAAAGGATCTACTAGTTGCACAAGCTGTCAGTTAATGAAGATACACAACAGAAATTAAACAAACAGATGTTTCATTGGAATGTTGAGATTCAATGCCCATATTTTATGATTCTCATGGTCTATTACTTCAGGTCAAATGGTGCCTGCCCCTCTAAGCACAGATTGCTCCAGAGCACCAGGTCTCCTAAAGTGTTCCACACTCAGCAGCACCCATTGTGACTTCTGTGACAAGCTTTGTAACTGAGCTAAAAATCCAATGTGCTAACAATTTGTTTTGGTGACTAAGTAGGAGTTGAACTCTTTTGAAATATGAGGCCCCCACTTAGTGGCCAGGACCTGAAAAGAGCCTAGTACATTGGGTGCTGAGCACCTTTGGAAACCTGGGCATAAATGTCACAAAGGAACTGCTGAGGTGGATCAGCTGGAAAGACACGTCATAGCAAGGCATGTGGATTGGTGAGAGGAGGATTCCCAACTGTCAAGGCTTTAGTATGAGAGGAAGTAGCAGAAGAGTGCCTAAAATCAAATTTAAAGATGCCTTTTCATTGATTTCTGCTTCCTCGCTGAAAAGCTGAATTATCCACATTAAGGTAATCTTGAAACCTTGCTTCCTATTTTAATGCTTCCATCTGGAAATATTTGAAGAGCATCCCACTGGACCTTTCAGTTGTGCTTATGTACTAATCTGGATGTTTGGCCTTCAGCCATGTCTTCTCTAGCTATTTCTCAATGATCACATGGGACTATAATATCCTTTTCAATTTCACAAAACAGAAGAGATATGAGACTTAAAAATATTCAGGCAGGTAGGACTCAGAAAGGAAACACAGTTATGTTGTGGGCTAGGTGCCTCAGCTGATATAGTCCGGCATAGCTATCAAAAGTATGCATGCACACATGCATGCACAAAATTACACGTTAATTAGATTTACATTTGGATTGAATGGTTGGTAGTTGGTGTGATAACAGATAACAGAAATTAAGAGAAGTTTTTATTTAATTTTTCAGTCATCATGCTTAATTACATTCTCGTTTGGCTATGCTGTGGCCACTGTTCCCTAACAGGATGTAATCCAGTTTGACAAGACAGTATTTTGGGGGAGGAGGGGTTTGCATTTTGGGGGTTTCTGGGGTGGGGGGAGTTGGTTTTTAAGGACTACTGCTTGTAGTATTTCAGATGAAAACTTTTGGATAAAATGCTATGATGCAAGTACAAGTTAGAATATTAAAATTTCCCAGGATTGACTGATACGAATTCATCCATCATATTACAAATCTTAATTAGTTTATTTTTCCTCTAGTTTCCTTAATATTAGCTCACTAGTCTTGGTTTTCTTGTACCTTAGGCTACTAGTGTGCTGAGACACTGTCAATCATGCTAACTAATATTGTGTCATTGTTTCCTTGTGCACCCCACTCAGTCATTGTGTATGCATCTGATATTTTTTTTCTTATACTTAAATTGTAAGCTTCTTGGGACAGGGACTGTCTTTGTTTTGTACAGTGCCAAACACACTGGGCTCTGATTCTTGACTAGGACTCCTAAATGCTTTCATAATATTAATAAACAACAGTAATATGTGGCAGAAATCTAACAGCGTCTGAATCTGAAGAATTCACAAATGTTCTGTAAAACAATCAATGCCAGACTTACCAGGAGACATCAGTGCTATGTCATGGCATACTGCAGCCTACCCATGTCAGGCAAAGACAGTCAAAGTGGTGCAGCTAATATAATAAATACTTTCCTCTTTCACATAGAGACAAACTAGCCATGATGAGAGTAGGACACAAGCCGTTAGTGTAAAAGAAGTTAAATATGGTTAATCATTTTGCATTTTTTTGAATTGTGATACTCCACAACCTCACACAAAGCAAACTGCAGTACCCAAACTTTTTCAAATATAAAACTTTACAAATGCATCTGAAAAGCAAAACCCTATATTTCTCTTCAGTCAAAAACCAAGATTGAAAAAATTTCTAACCAATTGCAAATTCAGCCACACAAGCTTTCAGGGAATGATGGAAGCAGATAATGAAGTCATAAGATTATGATGAAATTAAAGAACGTAACTCTATAAAGTTCATAATGCATTAATACAAAGACAAACCTGGTAATAATATAAATGATTGAAAGTTATCGTTTTAGTAATTGGAAATGAGGGCATATATTTTTGCACAGATTTCATTTAAGGAATTATTCTGTTGAAATGTCTTTGGCAAGAATATGGCAACTGGGGTACAGTTAATGGCAAAAACTTCATTAACATCTTTAGCTACCACTGAAAATAAAATAAAAACTAAAACTTCATTAACATCTTTAGCTACCACTGAAAATAAAATAAAAACTAAAGCAATGTAATATACCCAACATAAATTAGCATACTGATTCTACCAATATAAAGATCTTCCTAGATCCCATGAAGAATATTTGTAAAAGTGAGTTGAGTGCAATGACTTTTCTCGATAATAAACATTATCTCATCTTGGAAATATTGTTACTTAATTAAAATGTAATATTTATTACAAAAGATTGTTAACTTTGGTCCTACATGAACCTGAGTTTGCTTTAACAAATCATTTGGACATACTACACAAGCTCCACTGTAGTGTATTTCCATTTTAGCAAACTTATTTAAGATTTTATTCAGTGGCACGAGTAGTGATTAAACATTTTAAAATGGGTATATCTGTTCTGGAGGGAGTACTCATTGTCCCTTCAAACCCAGCAAAGTCATCACAAGTCATTTGAGATGTCTAACATCACTCAAAGATGTAACCACTGGGAGGTAGCATAGTTTAGATTACTGGGCATTGACTTGGGGCACAGAAGACCCATGTTCTTTCCTTGGCTCTGTTTGTGACCACTGAGCAAGTCATTTCAACTCTGTTTCCATTCTCACTCTTCCTTTGCCTTGTTTATTTAAATTGTAAGTAAACACTTTCGGACATGGCCTTTCTCTTCCTATGTATGTGTAGATCACTTTCCATAATGGAATTCTGAGCTCAGGTGCTGTCTGTTGATGCTAGCATAACAACAACTGTGTTTACAGTCTGTTGATAAATATTTGGAGATATTTCTGAAGTTGTTTTCAGATCACTGTTAGCAATTCCTCACTTATGTGGGATTCTGATACATGGTAAAAGGGGAAACCGAGATCTGTCCCTCTCTTTATTTAGGGACAGCATCAGTTGATGACAACTCACCTCTGAGTGGTTTCTGTTTGACTGTCTGTCAAATATGGATTAACTGCACTGGGCCAGTTTGTGGCCCCCACCTTGATATGCACCTGGAATGGGAGCTCAGCTGTGTCGTGGGTACCGTGGAAGTTCTGTGACCCAGTCAGGTCCACACTGAGAGAAGTAGAGATGCATATGTTGGGCTGAAAAGAAGCAGGTCCATCAGGACGGAACTCAACCCTCATCCAACTCCATGGAATTTACCAAGCAACTCATTAGTATTGCAGCCCTAACTCAGATTACTTTCTCCTTATATCCACACAGGCAGAGGCAAGTCCGCAGTAAGATCGCTATACTGCACCCTGTTACAGAGGAAGCAAACTGCTGAACTAGTAAAAACTAACAATAAAAAAATTCTAGAACAACAGGGCTTCAAGGCCAGATAAGATACATGACCCAGCATGAAGGATCCAGATGAAGACAACAGTCTAATCTCCATCTTTACCACACATATCTTCCATACTATGGACACACAAGCAGACACACATATATATGCACAAAATGTGGGGGGTCATACTCATGATACCTGCATTATATGAGTGTATAATTGATCATTCCCCTTTCATTGACCACATGGCATCTGCCCACTAATCTCTTCTTCTAGGAGTAATTCCAGCGTGGTGAGTCCAGGAGTAACTTCCAGCAGTCACCTTTTTTGAAAAAATAACCAGCTTGCCAGATAAAAAAAATTCTCTTTCTGCTAAATCCCCTCCAGAATGCATGATGACATAAGACCAAGAAATGGCAAGATTTAGTTCTGAACTAGTGACAATCTATCCACATATACATAAAAACTCAGTTTTAACATCTACTATCTCATATGCTGTAGTGCCAGAAACAGGGCTCCAGCTTTTTATTTTATTTTTTCAAATAGGTTCCCAAAGTTAGTCTCATAAATCAATATTTAGCCATCTAACTGTGTAAGGCTGACATGATCCACTGATGAGAACTAATCATTTTAAATCATCTTTAGACCATTTCACTGTAACTAATTTCAACATTCCATAAATAAAAACTCTTTTATTTAAACTACAATAGGATGTATGTCAAGAGACCATGCTTATAGTTCTTATATATCATATAACAACAAATCCAGTGTTCCCAGTACTGGGAATAAAAAATAACAACAGCCTTTTCTTGTTAATTAAGACAACAAACTGCACAGTAAATGAAAATCATATTAGTGTCAGGCTCCATTTTCCATAGTCAGTTTCTATATAAAGCAAAAATTATGAAATTTGTCACTGTATTGTGTTCAGATAGAACAAAAATATTTGAAAAGGTGGGCAAAGACTAGAAAGCAATTTATACTAATAAGGGAAAAAAAGAAGTCTTAACATCTTCAGGACGTTAGAGGAACTTTGTGGAGATGCAAGAACTACAGTAAAGTTTTCACAAGAAATAAAGTCAATAAAGTAGGTCAAGACCTGTCAATCAAATACTGACAAATGAAGACAATAATATCAACAAAGTCAAAGGCAGTGACTGAGGGAGTCATGAAGGCCTGCTGAGGATATCTGGAGTAGTTTAGTGACAGATGATGAAGTATCATTAAAAAGACAACATTTGCCAGCAGGAACTGCACAATGCTTTGAAATTACCAGTATCTCTGTTTAACAGATCAGAAGACCTTGCTTTCTTAATGGCTTCTAGCACAGGAAACACAGATAATGTAAATAATTGTATTTGCAAGTGTTTGGAGAACAAAAGGGAATGATGCTTATTGCAGGACTCTTTATATGTGTGGAAAAAAGAAACCTACTACTGAGCTCTAAGCATCTCACTAGAACAGTAAAGTGAAATAATGAATGTCTGCAATAGACTAAATAAACTGCTGATGAGTTCCTGAAATCTGAATTAGGACAGAAAAATAACAGGACATTCTCTAGCAGATAACCAGTCTCCAGAGAGTCCTCACTAAAGACTCATTAAAATGAAAAATGTGTTTAACAAAATAGTTATGAAGTCAAATGCAAGTTTTTGGCAGCACTTTGTTTTAGTACCCAGTCTTTGAGTTCAAGACCCTAATTCCAGAGAAACTGACTGATGACACTTGGCCACGCTTTCAAACGTGAGCACTTACTTACCACCACCTCCACTTCCTGATTTGCAAGTCAGGTGACAGGAAAAACACTGTAACTGAATTTCAATTCTTTTTTAAAAAAGTAATAACATTGTACTAATATGTTAGTACAAAGCTTTCATACATAATGAGCTAAGTGGTACATGCTGTGTCTAAATTAGCAGTATACCTTGCTAGTAGGCCTCTACCTCTTCCAAGGCATATGCTTCTTGTATTCTCAGAAGACGTTCACTTGAATTCTTAGATATTCATTCATGAGAATTATTTTCCAAACATTGGACAATTAGAAACATTAACAGGTTATAACCCAAACACACAGACAGCTGTTTTCTTCATTCAGCTTTTGTTTTTCTTTATGCTTATTTGTTATTTTCCCTGGTAGCTATCACTAGCTACTTACAGTTTATAGGCCTTTTTGTTCTTTGCAGTGCCTGACTTCAAGCAGTTTCCACAAATATGTAGGAGATTTATCTTTTATATATAACTGAGTAGCTGATCAATGGATTTCCTAGAAATCATACCTGTTATTGAAGCTGTGGCACTATGGCGTAAACAACTTGGCTGGAAAGCACTCACACGCAGGTAAGAATGGTGGGTTACCAGTAACCGTCCTTCTTTGAGATGGGCTTCTCGGATTCTTTCAGAAATAGGCATCTCCATGCTGGTCATGCTGATGGATGGCAGGTGGAGTTGCCTCTTCCACCTTCAGCACAGGAGAACTCCAACCAGCGTAGTTGTCCAACAAGTCAGCCCTTGGGAAAGTAACTGACCCATGGGCTTCCATCCTAGGGAGAACAGTCCGGGGATGCAGGACATAACCCAGAAAGAGAATTTGCCCAAATTTCCCTAGCACCGAGAGGTGTAGAAGGACAGGACGGGCTGAGGTCACCTTATGCGAAAAGCTACAAAACATGGTGCTGAGATCAAGGGTAGCATCCCTAATTGTTCTCCTTGAGAGGAAATGCAACACCTTGAAGCCGAGGGATTCAGGCTGACGGGACAGCACTCCTTAGTGGGGTCCTTATGGGATAAATAGCCTGAGTCTCTAGGTCTGTCGGGTCGGGCGATGCGCCAGAGCATCCAAAGAAGGGAAGCTAGGTTGTCGTCCCCCCGTCCCCCCCGATCAGTATGGTGAGGCACATGAAGGCCATACACCAGGCCGGGGACTGAAAGAGGGCTACAGCCACCCCCAAGCCCTACAGCAGTGGGATCAAAGCCGGAAGGCATCGGATAAATGAAAACTGGCATACACGGCGTGGCGGAGGGGAATGGAATGGGAAAACAGGAACAGGAGAGGGAGATGTCTAAATAGATACCCAAACTAGTTCTCCTGAGCAGCCGGGATAATGATAGTAATAGGCCATATGGTGTACCCATAGTGGGGAAGTGGGACAACTTGGAGGGGCTAAATGCCCGGGAAGTTCTGTGGCTTTAGGAGAGAGGCACAGTAGGATGTCCCATGGTCTGAAAGTGGCCAGGCCGCCAGCACAGGAGGACGCACTGTGGTAGGTCCCCTCGGGCAGAGTATCAGGATTCCTATCCTTGAGGGGATGGCATACCAGTATGTATGCCCTCCCCCTTCTGCCCTTGACAAAATAGTGGCTGGCAGGCAGACGCAGCGCTATCAGACAAGGGGTTGGACGGAACTCAGTTGTGGCCTAATGATGGGCTCATGAGTGCGGTTGGTGTGGGAGCTGGTATCCCTGGCCTACGAGGCCTCTTTGTTTTGGCCTATATGACCTCGCCCCATCAGGGAGATCCGTCCCACAATGGGGTCGAGCATGGCTCACCTCTTCACAGAAGTGTGCATCTGAATCAGTGCTCCCTTATGAGGTAGACTGGGTAAGAGCCGGAAGGGCAGGAAGGGAGATAAGTTCCTCATGAGGGGCTGAAACAGGGGTATGCCACTGGATGTGGTACATTCAGACCTCGCCTTTTCAGGGCACCCACAGAATCTCTGGAGTGTCCTCCATGAATATGCAAGCCTTACCGAGAAGGCAGGCTCAGTCAAGGACTAGCCGGCTCCTGAGCCCTGGCAATTGGATGTGGGAAAAAACCAGGGTGGGAGTAAAGGGGTATTACCGAGTGTGAGACCCGTGGCAAGTGCCTAGGACAGGAGAGAGATATGTGAAGACATCTACCAGGGCTATGAGGGCCTTGGGTCATTGTGGAGTTGTGCCACAATGCTCATGATGATAAAGCCCAGCAGTTAGATCGGGGTAGTCATAGTACCATGGTTGTGTCCCAGAGCTTGAGTTACGCTTGGAATCACTAGGCAAAACGTCTGGAGGCAAGATTGGTGCCAGTGTAGTTTGTGTCTGTAGGTGTGGTGGGAGGGGGGTGGGGGGTGAGGTTCCACATCTTGGACCCAAAGGTTAAACGGGGGGGGGAGTGGGGGTTGAGGAATTCCATCACTTATCGATTCGTTGTGTCCGCCCCTGTGTTCTGGGGGCCTGAGAAGCTTCCGATTGGGAAGGAAGCGAACGGCCACCACGAGGAGAGGTGGGAAGGGTGGAACAGGGCCCTTTCCGTGGGGGCAAGACCCGGGTGGACAGGTTCCCAAATGAAGGTACGTGCCAGTCAGTAGTGGTCAGCAGCCCAGGTGGGCAGAGAGGTTCACTGGGCGATGATGTGGTTTCCCACTTTCGTTGTGCCTGGAAAGATGACAGTAACATAGGGTGGGCTTCCCTGCGGCATTCACCTATGGTGGGAGCCATCCAGGAGTGGTACACACAGTGTGCTCCGTATGTTACGCAGACACTGAGTGGGTGGGCTGCGTTCAGTCAGTTCCTGATGTTTACACCTAGAATTCAGCAGGTGGAGGGAGATTATCTGTTCCACAGGGGAGCCCAAGTGATTCAATTTGGGTGCAAATGCAAAGGCCCACTGACGGACAATTGGAAGGAAAAGAACAAGATCGGGCAGGTTTTGCCAGCAGGGGGGTGATAGTCCCGACCTGGCATTTTCACTGCCCGCCCGGGGGGCTGAGTGATGGGCCTCACCCGCAGGGAACGTCGGGGAAGGTGGCTCCCAGTGTGGACCTGACCCTACTAGGGAAATTCCGCTGAAGTTGGTTGAGTCACTGCGGGCGGTACGCTCTTCAGTACTAAGAAAGTTTTGCGTGAACGCCACCTGTGTGTCCAGGGGGTAATAGGGATGTACCCCCACAAGGTAATGAGGAGGTAATGGGGTTTCTGTTTTATAAGCTGTAAATCAAGTTGTGAGGCCCTCTGGGGTCAGGACCACTGCTGTTGGGTACTAGTTTGGGTTTGGCAGTGGCCATCCCTTCTGCGCTCCTCGGGGTTCGAGATCTCCCTATGGCTAAAGGCATGGGGCACATACTGGAGGGGTATTAATAGGAGTTACCATCGAGCCATACGAGGAGGGGAGGGATTGCCTCGACTGTGAGACACTCCCTCCTTTGGGAAGGCCATCTGAGAGGGAAGACCCAAATGTCAGTCATTCCATCGCAATTTGGGACTCAAACCCACAAACCATAGCTCTGGAGGCTGATCTATATTCATTAGGCCACTGGGTCACCCAGGAGGTAATGGACAAAGATACTGTGATTACTACCAGTCACTGGTCAACTGCTCAGGGGCTCTCGCTGAAGTCACCCAGGGGAGAGGCCTTTCCAGGGGGAGAACCCCCACTGGACTCAAACTGAAGTCGTGGTGGTGGTAGTGGGAACTAAAAGTCCCCACCAGTAACCATGGGGGGGTGTAAAACGCGGCTTACAATAAGGCCTAAGTGGCCAGGGGGCGTGAAAGAGGGCCCAGTTGAAGGAGGCCAAAGTATTTCAGCTCCGCCCTGGGATCACGGGCAGTACCCAGAACGGACGAGGTCTCCTCCAGAAAAAGGGTGTCACCTCTGAAAGGCAGGTCAAGGGCTACATGCTGGGAAGTCAGGGGTACTCTGGCCTCCCGTAGCCAGGCTACGCAGTGCAGGGTAACAGTCAAAGCCATTGTGCGAGCAGCTGTGTCCACCACATCCCGGGCTGAAAGGAGGAGGTCCTCGGAGGCTATCTTGTCTTCCTCTAAAAAGGCATTGTATTCCTCCCTGACCTCAGGCAGGAGTAGATGTCTAAACTTCAGCATCGACTCCCACACATCCAAGGTGTATCTGCTAGTCAGAACCTTGTTATTTGCGACTCGGAGTTGAAACGCCGAGGACGAGTAAACTTTACGGCCCAGTAACTCGAGCTCCCTAGCTTCCCACGACGTTGGGAGGGGGTCATATGGGGTCTGCCCCAGCCCTAAGGGTGCCTCCACTATCGCCAGGGGTGGGACTGGGTGATGGGTGAGGGAAGGGGACTCCAGCCATGGAACTCTATACTTCAGCCCCGCCGTGTCCGAAACTGGAGACATGAAACCCGGATTCTGCCAATGAGAGGAGGCCAGGTCCTAGACACTGAGATGTAGGGGAACCATAACTGATTCCGCTGATGAGAACACCGGTCCAAACAAGGTATCAGAGGGCGTCTCAGAGGATTGAACCTCTAGGCCCATGTGGGCTGAGATGCAGTGCAAAAGGTCAAAATGTGCTGATAAATCACTAGTGTAAAAGCACAGCACCAGGCTCCGTGCTCTCACCAGTGCTGAGTGGAGCGGTGCTGGCGGGGACTGTGGAGTCTCTTGAGAGGACCATTCCTGAGGATGGAACTGGAATAGCGATGGTGCCGAAAGTCGGCACTGAGGCCGTTTGGATCCTCTTGAAGTCACCTCCCCCGTGCTGGAGCAAGGGGAGGCCTCCCAGGACTCTCAGGCTGGTAGCGGGGATGGGAGGGTAATATGATGCCGCAGAGATGGCTCCACAGTACCAGGGCTTCCGGCCAGCTCTGATGTCTGGCAGCCCAGTGCCGGGCAAGGGGAAGGCGAATGGCGCCGCATGAAGGGCACCCAAGCCTTCAACAAGAAGGCAGGCTTTCCCTTTCGAGGCAGTGCTGGCAAAGGGGGTGTTGCAACAAGAGGAGAGCCCTTGCTGCCTCCACTGCTTTTGGGGTGGATGGGATTGGCACCGAGGTTGACTGGTCCAGGGGGGAGCCCTGCGTTGAGGGTACGGGTGGCAGACCCTGGCGCCAAACTGATTTGCGGTGCCGCGGGAGGTCCTGAGACCTCGGGGGAGTGCTGGGCCTGCTCAGAGGCCAGGGCATGGAGCCTCTGCTCTCTCTCCTTGATTGTCCTGGGTTTAAAGGACAGGCAAATGGCACACTTGGTGACCTCATGGCTTTCGCCAAAGCACCGAAGGCACTTCTTGCTGCACTCGGTGCAGGGCTTAAACCCTGGCATGGCAGACAATGGTGGATCGCGGTGTTCCAGTCCGGGAAGGGAGACCTTCTTCAGGGCGACAACGTCCACGAACAGGTTCTTCCAATTGGGCAGAAGGCTCATACAGGGAAAAACAAACAGGAGACAGGCTGCTTGCAAAGCAAGGAGAGGGCAATTCCAGATCCAGGACAAAGGCAGAAGAAATGAAACTAGGGAAGGGCTTGGCAGTGGCCACTTATATAGCCATGGGGTGGCGCGGGGGGCGGTGGCCGCCTGCCCTCTTCTGACAGGCTAGGGAAAAAAGTTTCCAGCCAATTCAGAGTTCTGGCACAGAGACACCTATTTCTGAATGTATCTGAGCAGCACTCAAAGAAGAATGGAAAGTTAAGTGAAAAACATTCAAAGTTAAGTGGTAACAGTTTACTGTGATGGCCCTACTAGAAAGCCATTACCCTTGCTATGGTAAACAGGTGAGGTAGGCAAGGTGACAGGAGGGTAGAAGATCTTTGAATATTTCATTGGTCAGAACTATATTTGGTACCCAAATAATTGGTCAGCAATAATCATAGATGGGTTAATTATATATTGAGTATCAAGTATAATCTAATTAAGTAACCTGCATATTAAGTATAGTAGAACCATGTAGGGATTTAGGCATGATGTAACCTGTTATATTAAGCATGTATCTGTTGTATTATGCATACTGTAATTTGCATATTAGAAAGGTATATATGTCTTGTGAATCTTGTATTTTGGTTTTACTAACACAGATTTAAGCCAGTTGTGGCTACTTCCCACTAGCCTGGATGTGTAAGGGGTACAACTATTGTGATAAAAGGCACCATGTACCCTTCCTGCTCCTGAGTGGACCTGATCCTTTCTTTTCTTCTAACAACATACAGCTGGCTGATGGAAGCCACTGCAAACATAAATGATGCAATAAGGCACAAATACAAGAGATCCTCAAAGAAGTGAAGTCAAGGATTGAGGCAGGTGCAATGAACAGAGAAGTCACTGGTAAGAAGAGAGAACTGATCATTGTTCCCCACACCAGTGGTTCCCAACCAGTCCGCCGGAGCACACTGGTGTGCCACAGCAACACCCAAAGTGTGCTGCGAGCATCCCCAAGAGCTGGAGTTAAAGTTCCCTCCCTGCTCAGCCCAGCCACCTAGGCTGTGCAGGGCTGGAAAAAGGCAGGGGTTAAAGTAAGGGGGAAGGCACCGGAACACAGTCCTGGTGCCCCCTATTTTTAGGCAGGCAGCATTCCAGCCCCCCTAAAAATAGAGGAAGGCACTAGAACAGGGAGTTCCAGGGGTCCCCCTAAAAATATCAGGAGCAGCCAGAATGCAGAGTTCTGGTGGCTCCACCTTAAACCTGGCTCCACCTTAGGCCCAGCCAGCAGAGAGCTGGGGAAGGTTGGGAGAGTGTGAATCTCCCCCTGAAGGGCGAAGCAGCTTGTGTCAGGCAGCCTGCAAACAGCCCAAGTAAGGGCTTTGGGGGGGAGGGCTGCTGGTGGTTGTGTGGGGCAGGTGTGTGCACGTAGCAGAGGTGGGTGGGAGTAGATGTGTAGCAGAGGGTGTGTAGCTGGGGTTATGGGGTGGCTATTTTGGTGGGTGTGTGTGTAGCCAAAGGGTGTGGTGGCTGTGTGTGGGAGGGGGTGTAGCTGGGGGCTGGAGGCTTAGTTCTGGCTCCTGTAGTGATGGGAGGGTACATCACAGGCAGCAGCAGGATGGGGGGGGGAGGATTGGACCCACTGGGCTGGGAGGGAGCAGTAGTGGGGTGAAGATTGCCCTGGGTGGCAGGGAGCCACTGTGGAGAAGGGGGAAGTGGGTGCTGCACAATGCTCCCCTGCCCTATCCTCCCACTCCCCAGGTTCCCCTTGCCCCCCAACAAAGTCACTTGTGTTTTCCCTTCCTCTCTCCTCTCTTGGCACCCCTGTGCTGTTCCCCGCGTGGCTACCCTTGTCCTCTTTTGCCATCCTTGCCCTGCAGTGCTCCCCACACCCGCTCCTGCCCCTACACACAGCTCCTGACTCCCCGTTTTGCCCCCCTCCCGCTCTGCTACCCCTACTATACCTCATAGCAGCCTTTCCGAAACACTATGCCATGGTGTAGGAATATTCATAAGTAACTTAAGTTAATTTGCATATTCATGAGGGGGGGGTTGTTTTTTATTTGTTTTTTTTACGGTGGTATGCCTTGAAAAATTTGAAGGTATCTAGGTGTGCCACTGCAGAGAAAAGGTTGGGAACCACTGCCCTTGACCTTACAAAGAATTAGAGAACATTAGTGTCAGTGGTACAGTCACCATTACTGAATACAAGTGACACACCTACAATTGCAATTCACCAAATTCAAGAATTTGAACATAGCTGACTCACAACTTAAACTCATTAAATGGAAGAATTTGAGCATAACTGACCTGCAGGGCTCTATGATACATATCAAGGACAGTAAAGACACTGTCCAATGGGGAGTGAGGGGGAAATCTACCATGTACATATTGATCCAGCAAAGGTATTGGACATTAACTTTACCTCTTCAAGACTTGTGGGCTCACAAGCAAGTTCATGAGAGGCTGACATCAAGAATATTTTGTTTTAAGTTGTCTCCTATATCAACAACAATGATCATTGACTCTGGTGTCGTGAGGAGTTTCAAAGTTAAGTCTAACCTAAAGGAAGAAATAGCAGCAGACAGAGGTATCAATTAGATAAACTTTACAAGTAGTCACCTATGCAATCTGATGGTTCTGCATTTCTTTGAGTAGTACACTGACCAGCATATAGTATCATCCAGGACTTTGTGATCAATTTCAGAATCTACACTGAACACAAGGTAGTAGTAAGCAATGTGTACCCACCAAGGACAAGGTAGATGACTTCAGCACAAAAGTTCCACAAGTTCTAGCAAAGCTACAAAAGTAAACAGAGTGTATCAGCTGAGTACAACTCTCCACCTACCTTCACAGAAAATTGCGTTAAGTTATTGAAAATGCAAAACTGACTGGCATCATTTGTACAGAACTCATTCAAGATAAGATGTTTCATAACACATACTAATACACAAGCTAGTCAATACAGGGAGAAACAACACCTTATTTGAAATAAATGGTGGAGGTGTTGATGAGGAAGCCAGAAACACTTTTGTAGAATAAATAGTGATGGCTGCAAAAAGAAAAAATGGTGGGAACATCATTATTATCAGATGGCATTGACGTATTGTCTTACTCTTGCACCACTGCCTAGAAAATGGCCTAACATCTTTAGTGATTACGAAACATGTTGTCCAAGGGAGAGTGGCAATAGACCTCCATGCTGCTCCAGAGCAATACCAGAACATTGCACCAGGACTATTAGACAGCCATAAACTCCCAGGCTATGATACAGTAGCTTCCTACTTTGACCTTAACAAAGGCACTCGCATCACTGTGAGCTGGATACTCCCTACCTCTGCCTGATGTCATTGAACCAGCAACCAAATTCATGGTTGCATGCTATTGTCTATCAAATTGTGCTACCATTTTGGAAGCATGACAGAAATCACAGGCAGTGAAAATTGGCCACACCATGTCAGTACAAAAGCTCAGCTCCTTATCATTAGTAACTGAAGATTTATAGAAAATGTAAACACAGCACATCTTCACACATGTATGTATGGAGTATAGATGAATACATGGCGGCAGTTCCAAGTGTCTTTTCTAAAAAAAAATAAAAGAAACAGATAACATTACCCTTGCTGCTCCAGACATTCTGAAGTTAATCAAGTGCTTTTTTGAAACTGATGCACTCTGTAACTCTGAGCTGTGCATGTAACAGCACCAAACTGCCATGTGCAATATTCTGTGCATGCCAAGCAAGTATGGTGTGTTGCAATGACCTGACGAAAATCTCTGTTATCTTTTGCAGAGGGAAACAGTTATGACTAGCAGTAATCTTTATTACGGACGCTGGGAGACTCAAGTATAGTTTAATTGAGAGAGAACATAGTAATCATTTATAATGAGTCCAAAATTAAGTATTTGGTTAGTTTGATAAAATTATAATTTTGTTGAATGTATACATAAAGATCCCTTGCTCATGTACCCCCTTTTATTTAAACATGTAATATTGATTGACACTGTAATTATTAAATATATGCATTTCATATATTAGAACGCTTGTGCCTTGATTTTATATGTCCCAAACCAAGCAAACTCTTAGTGATTAGGGGTGTGGAGGGGAGGAAAGTGGGATGAAATGCCAATATTTCAAAATGCTCAACTGTGATAGAGAGCATTGTTAGGCAGATTCTTAATATGTATGTTGCTGAGACACAGAACCCACCAAAAAAACCTTGTATGGACCCTAAAACAAAATTGATTATAGGGATCCCTGGCTAAAAGGGAATCATGATAAAGTCATTCTTGGAGAGCTGGAGACTTGGTTCATCTTTTCAGTAGAACAGATATTTTACAAGTGTGGGAATGACCTTAATTTCCACTGGAAGCATTAGGTACTTGCAGGAGGTGCTCAGAACCATGCATAACCAGAAAGTAATCCAAATAATGAAGGCAGTTGTATGCTTGGAATTTAACTGACCACCATAATAACCCAGTCAGCACTAAAATGGGAGGGGGGAAAGATCCACTGCTGGTAAGTCTCCATCCCCATCTCAGGAATGCCCCTAACAAGAGTTATAACATCAAGGGTTATAAAGTGGAGAGACCAAGGGGAATGGAAGTTTAGGTGGGATACAGAAAGCTCTGCAGATAGTAAATTAGATAAGATATGCTTTGAAAAGCAAATTTATGCTGACCATCTCCACAAGCAGAGGAAGTCATAAATCAAGTATAATTTGGATATAAAATGTAAAAAACCAAAAAGATGTGAGCAGGGAAAATAAACATAAACATAGGTGCCAGTGTGTGATTAGTTAGTTACATTCTGTTACCTAGGGATACTGGATAATGTGATAAGTTTAATAGAGCTAAAGGAGGTAGCAAGTTTTATGTCTATAATGTAAATATAGAACAGTGGTCTTTGGGAACCATTGTTGGACTGTAGTTCAACATCAAGTTGCCAGAACTCTTATGTACAGAGGCATCATCAGCACCCCAAATGAGTGGATCCTGAGTGGCCCTCAGCTTAAGTTTGTCTGTATATTGTAAATTTCTGTGTAGAGATATGGTACTTGATGCAGGAACAAAAAATCTGTAATTGCTATAAATTACTAAATACAGTACAGAGAAACTTGTTGTTATTTCAAAAAAATCCTTATTTTGAAATAACTTAAATCAAAATAAGCAAATATTAAATCGAAATAAGGGA
This sequence comes from Podocnemis expansa, assembly GCA_007922195.1. Classification (NCBI taxonomy): domain Eukaryota; kingdom Metazoa; phylum Chordata; order Testudines; family Podocnemididae; genus Podocnemis; species Podocnemis expansa. The sequence goes on along the minus strand of ML681966.1, from coordinate 12,424,832 downwards.
AAACCTCAAAGCGAAATAGCATGTCCAGACACAGGACTTGCTATTTCGCTTCAGGAGAGGGGCGGCATCGGAGGTGTGGCAATATGGCCCCCTCGCAGGGCCATGCTCCACCCAATATATACAAAAAGGAAGGCACCCTGGGAAGGAGAAGGGCAAAAGTGTTATTTTGAAATAATCATTATTTCGAAATAACACGTAAATGGCGTTCTTTCGAAACAACCATTTTGCAACAATGGCTATTTCACTTTCAGGTGAGGTTTTATTGTTCCGAAATGACGGATGTTATTTCAAAATGATCGGGTCCCATCATTTTGAAATAAACAAATGTCATTCGGACATGACAACTTTTATTTCGAAACAACGGTCGTTGTTTCAAAATAAAAACCTCGTGTGGACATAGCCAAAGTGACATCATTTCCCCTTGCCAATTGGAAGCTGTTCAGCAAATTCAGTGGGCATGAAAAGAAGGAGGGGCACATTCAGTCTATGGCCACGTATTCTGGCAAGCAGTTAAAAAGTTCCTATAGGCGTTAACAGTGATCATTGACAGACAACTAAACAAACACATGATATACTAACAGCAGTAATAGCCTTATCAGCTCATGAGTTACTCTCATGAGAGAGTCTAGCTGAATACTATTTTCTGAAAAAACATCTTTATTTAAGAGACATAATGACAATTATAAATTAATAAAACATTTTAAATGCTTAAGAATTCATTTAATGTCCTCTTTTCCTCCAGACAGCAATCACACACCGTATGTCTATCTGCATTAACATTTCAACAAATGAATGGAACTATACCTTGCTGTATTTATGACAATGAGGACTATGAGCTAATAACCTTAATAGTAAAATAAACATTGAGCTAGATTCACTGCCAGTAACTCAGAAACAGTTCATTGGAGTGTCTTGCTAGTAAACTCTTATGGAGCCTTGGTATTGATTGAAAAAATGCTCTCCCAGAGAGCCCCAAAACAGAATGGTGGGTGAAATGCCACCTCCTCTCCAAAAAAGTGAATAATTTCTTGGGTTTATGGGGTTGTTGAGGATGGAACACAGTGTTTTTTACACCTCTCAGGGCCAAAATGGCTGTGTTTGCCCCACAACATTGACATTTATTTAAAACCTTTAGTTCTCAATATCTTGATGAGGAAACCTGACTCTCCTGGCTGATCTATTTCAAAGTAAATTGATATTCATGTTCACAAAACTATCATACGTGAAGAAATAAAATTGCAGTCTCAGTTCGGAAGAACTGTAGGACTGAGCTTCATAGTACTGACGGGAAAGGCAACTCATTAAAGAGTGGATGGTTCCTTCAGGTAGGTTGAGATTAAGGTCTCTGACAAGGCACCTGAGGAATTTTTCACTGCAGTTGCCCTGGTCTGTGGATAAGATTAGAAGACTTCTGATTCCATTGTTATCTAGAATTAATGCTCAAAATACTAATTTAAAAAAGAAATAATAAATCATGTAGCAGGGAAGAGAGAATAAAACCATTGACATGACGACTCCAAATGAACAGGCTGGGAAAATGGATGCATCTTCAGGTCAGGAAGCAACACACAGTTCAGCCCATGTCTGACCTGATGCACAGTCATAAACTAAGATTAACACAAATCCTGATTTATTTTATTTATGTATTGAAGGTCAGTTCTAGTATTAGAACTGTTCATTATTGAAATCGTTTTATTTAAATTCCATTAATGGAGGCTTTCAAATCTTAAATGGAGGATCTGGGAAGGACTAATATGCCAGTGCTGCTTAGCTTTAAATACAGAAATAATGAGTTTCTGAACATCTTTCTCTTCTAATCATGCAGCATGATTGTCTCTGTAATGCAAAATAAATCTCTAGCAACACTTTCTATCAAATACAATTTTGAGGCTTGTCAAAACCAGTTAAGAAACTAGAATCTATTTTGTTCCTACAGTCTGCATTCCCCAGTCTTCACTCTCATCCTTCACTGTATTGTTATTCTAACCGTGGGTGTTTGGATGACAGTTGGAAAGAAAGAAAGAAAGAAAGAAAGAAAGAAAGAAAGAAAGAAAGAAAGAAAGAAAGAAAGAAAGAAAGAAAAAGCATTCCAAAGTTTCCAATACATGCATACACAATCTAGAAGATTCATTAGTAACACTCCAATAATGTTCTGATTTCTTCTCATGCTGCTAACATTCAAAGACAATCCTAGGAACAAAAACAAGTTTTATGTATGATTACATTAAAGTCCACAGAGAGCCTCAGGAAAGAAATACAACCATGATTCCTACTGCAGCATTCAAACAAACTCATAGGTCTTCATGATACAGGCTAATAATCAAATAACATTTCCTTATTATTATTTGTATTATAGAGTACCTAAGGATATGTCTACATCTATTTTTTTAGTTCAGATTTGCTAGTCCGAACTAAAAAAGTTGAAGGTTAGTCCAAATTAACCTCGGGCTAGTTCAGACTAACCACGGCTTTTTAGTTCGAAATAGGACATGTGGCTAGTTCGAACTAATGGCTTAGTTGAAACTTTTTTAGTTTCAAATAAGCCTTAGTCTGTCTCTACCTTGTGCCTAGTTCGAACTAAAGTTCGAACTAAGCACTTAGTCTGGACTAAGCAGGCGAACTTATTTGTTTGGACTAAGGTTTGCCTAGTTCAAACTAAGAATTTCTTAGTTTGAACTGGGCAAACCCTAGTGTAGACACAGGCTAAATTGGTCCAGCAATTGGCTACTGTAGACATAGCCTAAGAGCCCCAATCACGGAAAACGAGTCATCATGCCAGGAATGATATAAATACAGAATGAAAAGACACTCCTTACCCTGATGAGCTTCCAGTTTAAGATAAGATACAGCAGATGGATACAGCCCGATGGTATGTAAAAAGCAACATTGGTCAGCATGAGAGGTGCATGATCTGTGCACATGAGCAGTTAACTTTACCTTTAGCTGGGTTCCCCATATTAAAAAACAAAACAAAGAAAAACCCACCACAAATGGTAAATCCTACTGACTATCCATAGATGGCTCACAAAGCACAGTCCGCTCCCCTTTGTTTCCCACACAGGCCACTCTCAAATGAAGTCCTTCTTTCTCCCTCAGTGCCCCTGACAGCTCCACTCAACCCTACATGCTCTCTACTATGTCCCTGAATATCTTTCCCCATCTTCTACATCTACATATGTAGAAGATGAATGCTACCTCAATATTCTACTGGGGAGAAATGTTAGAAAACTGGAAATATAGGGAACAAGATTGGGGCTTCGTCAAGAGGGATTTACAGTGAGATGAACAGGATAACGTGGGCCAATTTTTGTGAAACTATGATTGCTATAAATAAAGGGAATAACTTAAAATATTTAATCCTACAACTGACCCATTCTTAAGATTTGATCACAGTATGTGTCTGTTTGTTTACATATGTATCGTTGTTTAAATAGATGAATATAAAGAAAAGTTAGAAAATCAGGGCAAAATTTTCAAAGGGGAATATTTAATTAATTATTCTACACCTCTTAGAAAACATATTTCGAAAACATTTACATGGAGCATTCAGTCTCCTGAAGTATTTGTGTATCAAATACAGTGATCAATTAAATAATTAAATGAAGAATTTACTTACTTTTTTGTGCAAATCAAAGTTTAACTAGGATGATGCATCAGTTTACAATTTAAATAGATCTTTTAAAACAAACACTTAAATCTCTCTGTGCACACTTTGTAAAATATTTTAGTGGTGATCTGCACCAAACTTTACAGAACTGAAATATTTATGATAGTAGAACATGATATTATGGTAAAACAAATGAGATTATACTCAAAGGCACCACCATATGCCACTTCTCTTTGTTGTTTCCTGAACTAAGAGTGGAGACAGGACCTCACTGAGAAATTCATCTAAAAGAAACAGACTGTTCTCTGCAAGGAGAAAGTGGGACAGGATGGGGATCTCAGCACTCTGAAGTCTCCAGAGAGTTTTTTACCCTCTGCCCAATCATAGGCCCATTGTACTCTGCACAGCTCCCCAACAAGACTCACTCAAGCCACTCAGCCACTTATAGTCACCGGAAACATGGTCAATTTAGGTGCACAAAATACTATAGTTGTGGGGCCACATAAGTACCTAAATTGTTTCCTGATGATCTGAACAGTAAGAAAAATCTAATTTTCCATTTTTGATTTAGTTTTATAAAAATCAAATCTAAGGCTTACAGGTAAATTGCAAATATTCAGTTGAAAATGAAATAATTATAGGGTTATAAGATGAACATCCCAACCAGAAAAAGTAATGGAAAACTTAACATGCAGAAGTCTCTGAATTTACTTTACATCCCCTCTACTGCATAATTACTAAAGGCCTTCTGATTCTGTTGCCAGCTGGTTCTTCAATTCAAAATGAAAATTCTGTCCCATCACTACTACCACTGGTACCCCTCTGGTTTATGAAGACACAGGTCACATAAGTGCCTTGAATTTTAATTTATTAGCCCAGGAGTTACCGATCTTTTCAGGGTTGTCATAAGACTGCAAAGGTTCCCAGCTGTGGGCAACACAACAAGGTTCCACCGCCACTGAAGCTCCCCCGGAGGCACCATTTTTGGCAGTGTGTTGAAGTGGCCCTGCCACTGAAAAAAATACTGCCTGCAAAGGCAGTTTCAGCAGCAGGGACCAGAAGCGTCACTACCATTGGGCCAACAGGGCAAACTGGCCCTGTATGAACAGCCTGAGGCCTCATATCTGACTTCCCCAGCAGCAGAGCCTGTTTGCAGGGTGGGAGGAGCATAGGAGGAGCTAAGCTGTGAACTGAGCAAGGGGGCTGCACCCTGTTCGGTCAAGGAGCAAAGAAAAGAGGGACCTTTAAATTCTCTCCCCTGCTGCACAGGCTATGTCTGCTTTGTTCAGGACCAGTGTCTGCATGGTATTGGTAAGTACTGTGTGGCGGGGAGGGGGAACCTGAAGGCAACTTGGGCAGCTGGAAGCAGTGGGAGCAGGGAATCCATCCTGGGGTTGGTTGGGTGGGCTTAGGGATCAGGCTGGGGATGATTCCCTACCCCATGGATCAGTGACTCGGTGGTCAGCCAGAGCAGCGGCAGGTTGTGTAGGTTGGGGATCACCTCATCTCCAGCGTGGCACATGGGGATTGGCCCCCACCTCCTCCACCCATTCAGCGAGGTCAGTTGGGGAGGGGGTGGTACAGGAATCATCCCCCAGCCAGCAGCACCAATGATGACCATATGTATGAATTCTGCAGACCAGCACCATATGGTGCACCTACAATTTATTCTGTGCTTTTAAAATTTGGTTTTCTTGCTTGTTTGGCTGTTTGTAATTAAGCAGGGGCTGGAGGAGTGAATGCAGGAAATGCCTTTGTGTTTTTAAAACTACTGTCTTGGAAATTGAATCCCTCCTGTCCATCCTATGGTGGGGGATCTCGCACAAAGGCTAACAAGCTCAGCAGTTATCAGACCATTCTAGTCATAGACATGCTAATCGATACCCAAAATACTGAATCTGCCTGATTTTATTGTGAGCTTCCCTGACCCATTACAACCCCAGCCAGGAATGTGAACTGTCCACTTAAATAAGTCATTATTTACACTAAAAGCAACCATGGTGTTTTGCCTTGAACCAACTGTTTCTTCTCTACAGAAACTGGGACCCAAGTTCAGAGTTCTGCTCTGGTGCCTGACTCTGTTTTGATACTTGGATCTTAAAGCTGCATCATCTCCAGTGGGACTTCACCTTTCCTTGCTGATTGCAGTGAGAGTTCTGTCTGTCCCATCCACCATGCTGACCCTCAGCTGGACAGCCTATTTCATGGGAACTTTCTGCTACAGAGTGGTGAGATACCCTCGCTGCCCTCCCCCCACACTCTCTCCCTCTTTCTCTCTTCATCTTTTTGTTCAACTATAACTCTCTCTCTCTCTCGGCCTCATACAATAGCATCTAGGTAATATCATAACTGAGCGTTTCTCTTTCCTTGTATGGTTATTGATGATGTAACTCTTTGGGTATTTTTATTTCCTTTTGTAGTTGTTACTCTTACTGTAAGTTTTAGGTATTTAGCAATAAAATGACTTCTCCTTCAAGCGCTGCTCACATCATTCAGTTACAGGTGTCTACATGCCACAGCGCACAGTAGATCGGAAAGTCTTTAGCATTAGCCTGTCAGGTCAGGGCGCACGGCCAACGCCCCCTTCATGCCGCGCCCACAGCTATATAGGTGACCATGACCCTGACCCTCCCAGTTCCTTTTTCCACCATCAGCGTCAGTTCAGATCAGCGTTATCTTGTGAAATGCAAGGGCCAGTCTTTTCGCGCGAAACTCAAAATGCCAAGTTTCAAGCCATGCTTAGGATGTTGCAAGGGTTTCCCAATGGACGATCCACACGAGAAATGTCTCGCTTGTTTGGGTGAGTCCCATCTCACAGCGGACTGCCCCATTTCCCGATCCTTCAAGTGGAGGACTTGGCTGGAAAGGGAGCGTCGCCTCTGCCTGATTTCGGGGACAGGAGCCGCTCCGCTCGAAAGCGGCCAAGCCACCAGCCCTCCGCTGGACCCTCGATCAGCCCAGGCTCAAGATTCCCGTCGATCTCTGGTACCGGGCCCAAAATCTCAGCCCTCCACGGTACCTCCTAGGCAATGACCTCGCCAGTCTTCCGGTAGCCGCCCAGTTGCCCTGGGTAGGGCTCCGGCTCAGGCACCGGCTCGCCAAGGGCATTTAAATCCAGCTTTGGTGCAAAATAAGAGGCAACCAGCCACAACGGCACCGCCTCCCTCGGCACTGCCTCCCTCAGCACCACCCACAAGTCTGGCACCACCGTCAAGCCTGGCACTGCCGGACCCGGCACTGTCGCCAATAACTCAGCTTCCAGTGCCGTCACTCCTGGTACAGTCGGATTCGGTACCGGCAACACCTTTACCGATGCCGGCACCATACTGGGTCTCTTCACCCCTCTCCAACCCAGCACCGTCAAACTCGGTACCAGGCCCAAGTTCTACCACTCCACCTCACCGCTGCTCCAAGGAACTCTCCGTACTGGACTGCTGACTATCGGGGAGGAGGTCATGCAAGTTGTCCTCGGAAGATCCCTTCCTGCCCCCCCAAGAGGAGCGCTCAAGAAAGCAAGCCTGGAAAAGCTCCGTGTCAGCGGGCTCAAGGCGAAGGCACCCATTGGGGAGGCACCTGCTCCCCTCATGATGGCTATGCAGCCATCGAGGTCCCCTCACAACAAATGGTCCCTCGACTGGCTGAACACAATGGCAGATGACACCTCCTCCTGTTACGCCCGCTTGCCAGCGCTGGAGTCTTCGGATTTCTCCGACAACGAGCTGGACCCTGATTCTACACAATGAAGCAGAGCAAGGGCCCCTTCATCTTCGTCGCCCGACGAGCGATTAATCGACATGTCTGCTGACCACGAACGGGATCCTCGCATCGAGCAGGACTTTCTCTGCTGCATGGCGGTGAACCTGAAGCTCAAGCTAGGGGTGATCCAGGTGGAGGATGACTCTCTCTTCGATGCATGCTGTTGAGCCCCACTGGCTAAGGTTGGAATCCCCTTGCACGTCATGGTATTCTGCATCATCCAGGAATGCTGGCAAATGCCTTCCTCGATCCCGCCAGTGTCCAAAGTAGCAAACAAGAAATACTCTGTCTCCCCAGAAGGTTTCCCCTTCCCGTTTCTCACCCGGCCTGCAGTCAACCAAAGGGAGAGACAAGGTCAACCTAGCACCACGCCCAAGAACAAAGAGGTGAGAAAACTTGACCTGTTGGGCAGGAAAGTTTACTCCTCTGCTGCCCTCCAGCTGTGCATCTCAAATCATTCAACCTTGATGACACGCTACATCTTCAGCCTGTGGGAAGCTCTATGGAATCTCCAGCTGACCATCTCTGAGGATTGCCTGAGAGACTTTGAGGCGATGCTGGACAAGGAAGAGAGAGTGTCCAGGGATGTGCTCATGGCAACGATGTGCTCGTGGCAACGATGCAATGGACACAGCAGCACGTATAATGGCACCAGCAGTGGTGATGTGCCGGTTGGCCTGGCTCCAGAACTCCGGTCTCTCCACGCAGATGCAACAGATTATTCAGGACCTTCCCTTCGAACGCCCCAACCTCTTTGCGCCTTCCACACATGCAAAGCTGCATGGTATGAAGGACCTGAGGGCTACACTGAGGTCCCTCGGGATCTACACCCTTCAACCTGTTAGGCGTTCCTCAAAGTCACACCAGCTACAACAGCAGTTACAGCAACTGAAACAACAGCTGCAACTGCAGACCCAGTTTCTGAGATCTCTCCAGTTTCCCCAGCATCACCTCGGGGACCTGGACAAGGATAAAGGCCGATCAGGTAAAGGGGGTAAGCTGTGCGCCTCCCAGTCAGGATGGCGCCAACAGGGGTCGGACTGTCTGTTGGGCCGCAAACAGCATTTTTCATGGTCCCCCCGAGGCCAGCACTCCATAACCCCTGTTCTCCCACCACCACCACCGCCACTTTGCCCCACGATGGACCCAAGTCACGTTGGACCAGTGGGTCCACAACACAGTGGCCAGAGGATACCACATTCAGTTCCTCTCAACCCCCCCCCCCCCCGGGACAGAAAACTGTCCCCTCCCATAATCCCAGAGAACCCCGATCTGCTAGGCAAGCTCGAAGCCGAATGCCAAAAGTTACTCTCCCTCGGAGCCATCGGAAAGGTTCCCAAGGGGGAACATGGCAAAGGGTTCTATTCCCGCTACTTCCTGGTTCCCAAACCCAACGGGGTCCTACGGCTCATTCTAGATCTCAGAGCTCTCAACAAAAACATAAAGAAAATAAAATTCCGCATGATCTCCCTACTGCAGATCATTCCCTCCCTGTCCCTAGGAGTGTGGTTTGCGGCCTTTGACCTAAAGGACACTTATTTCCACATAGCCATTCGGCCCCAACACAGGTGGTTCCTCAGGTTTGTGGTGGCACGACGCCATTACCAGTTTACTGCCATCCCCTTCAGGTTATCACTAGTCCCCAGGGTGTTCACAAAGTGTGTTGCTCCAGTCGCAGCGTTCTTACGCAGGAGAGGTGTAAGAATCTACCCCTACCTAGAGGACTGGCTCATAGTGGGTAAGTCAAGTTGACAAGTACAAGACCATGTCGATGTGGTAGCGAACCTGTGCAATTTCCTGGGCTTCCACATAAACTTGGAGAAGTCCAAGCTTTGCCCCACTCAGGACATAGAGTTCATTGGGGCACGCTTAAACACCCGACAAGGCACCGCATCCTTGCCCCCGTCAAGATTTCAGTCCATCTGCACCATTGTTATGGAGCTCCAGGCACCCAGGCTGACCACAGCGCACAAATGCATGCAGCTCCTGGGGCACACGGCAGCGGCCACATCAGTAATCCGAACAGCCCACCTGCGGATGCGACCGTTCCAGCTCTGGTTCGCCGCAAGCTTCTGACCAGAAAGGGACCGCCTAGACAAGGTAATCTCGGTATCCCAGCATGCCCTGGAGTCCCTCCAAATTTGGAGAGACCCAGACTTCGCGATGGGAGGAATTCTGTTCAGAGAGTCCAAGCCTGCAGTGACCCTGACAACGGACACCTCAAACTCGGGATAGGGTGCCCACCTGTTCTGGGGCCTCTCCACACAAGGTGTCTGGAGCCCCGAGGACAGCCTCCTCCACATAAATGTGAAGGAGCTTAGGGCCATCAGACTGGCTTGCATGACCTTCCTAGACCAGATCCAGGGCAGAGTGGTCCAAATCCTCTCAGACAACACAGCAGCTGTGTTCTACACGAACAGCGAGGGGGGAGTCCGCTCCTCAGTACTATGCGAGGAAGCGACCAAGCTTTGGCAACAGGTGATAGACCATCAATTCATGCCAACTGCTGCCCATCTTCCCAGGGTGGACAACGGCATAGCGGACTCACTCAGCAGAAAGCCACTGGCAAATCACGAGTGGTCCCTCCACAACGAGGTTTTCTCCCCCTTGACAACCAGATGGGGAACCCATCAGATCGACCTCTTTGCCACAGTGCGGAACCACAAATACCCTTGGTTCTGCTCCCTTCGAGGCCAGGAGAAAGGGCCCTCAATGATGCCTTCCTCCTCAACTGGTCAGAAGCCCTAAAGTATGCCTTCCCGCCGATTCCCCTAATTCACTGGATGCTTCTGAAGGCCCTCACGGACAAGGCGCTCATCATCCTGATAGCCTCAGACTGGCCTAGACAATAATGGTTCCCTCTCCTTCAAGACATGTCAGTGAGGACCCTGCTCCGCCTCCCACAGTGGGTGGACTTCCTGAAACAGGACTCAGGATGCCTTCGGTACCCCAACCCGGGCCTCCTGCACCTGACAGCCTGGATGCTCTCTGGCTCAGCAAGCAAGAGAGACACTGCTCAGATAGGGTTAAAAAGGTCCTGGTTGGTAGTAGAAAACCCTCCACCAGGTCCACCCACATGGCAAAATGGAATCACTTCACCTCGTGCCATGATAAAAACATAGACCCTATCTCTGCACCAATTCAGGCAACGTTAGATTACCTTCTTGACCTAAGAGGGAAAGGCCTATCCCTGTCCTCACTGAAAGTTTATTTGGCAGCAATCTTGGCCTGTCACCAAACAAAAGATGGGGTCCCACTCTTTTCACATCCCATCTGCCATAGGTTCCTAAAAAGAGAGGAAAAACTTTTTCCCCACGTACACAACCCCACCCCATAGTCGGACTTGAACGTGGTGCTGCGGGCTTTAACAGAACCGCCGTATGAGCCCTTAGACTCAGCCACCCTGCTTATGCTGTCCTGGAAGGTGGTTTGCCTGGTAGCCGTCACCTCAGCCAGAAGGGTCTCAGAGCTACGAGCCCTATCCTCTGAACCTCCATATATGGTTTTCTTCCCAGACAAGGTGGTCCTGCATCACCACCCTTCGTTCTTACCCAAGGTTGCCACTCCCTTCCACATGAATCAAGAGATCTGCCTGCCAGTCTTCTATTCAGACCCGCAGGTGACAGAAAACCAGAGACGGTGGCACACCCTGGATGAGAGGAGAGCGCTCCTAATCTACATTGAGCGCACACGACCTTTCCTGCAAGACCTCCCAACTGTTCGTGGCGGTCGCGGAATGCATGAGAGGTTCTCTGGTATCCTCCCAATGCATCTCCAAGTGGATTGTGAATAGCTATGGAAGGTCAAACACACCTCTCCCAGAAACTGTGAGAGCTCACTCCACCAGAGCTCAGGCATCTTCCACAGCCTTCCTTGCTAAGGTCCCAATCCAAGAGATATGCAGGGCTGCTACGTGGTCGTCAATACATACCTTCACGATGCACTACGCCATTGCCCAACGGGCAAGAAATGATGCCGCTGTGGGCAGAGCTGTACTCAGTGTGAGTAGACTGTAATTCCTCCCACCATCTTTGGGTACTGCTAGCAGTCACCTGTAACTGAATGATGTGAGCAGCGCTCGAAGGAGAATGGCTGGTTACTCACCGTAACCATCCTTCTTCGAGATGGGCTGCTCACGTACATTCAGGTCCCTCCCACCGTCCCTGCTAACGGCAAACGTATACGGGACTGGGAGGGTCAGGGTCATGCTCACCTATATAGCCGCGGCCGCGGTGTGGAGGGGGCATTTGCTGTGCGCCCTGACCTGACAGGCTAACGCTAAAGACTTTCTGAGCTACCGTGCGCTGCGGCATGTAGACACCTGTAACTGAATGTATGTGAGCAGCCCGTCTCGAAGAAGGATGGTTATAGTGAGTAACCAACTGTTTTGTAACCAAGCCAGTTGCCAAACTCTTTTAAAACTTCATTCCCTCCCCTTTGTGTTCTTGGCTGCCTTATATTGGAAAAAAAAAACCAAGGAGTTGTGTGGCACTTTAAGACTAACAGGTTTATTTTTCACATGAGCTTTCGTGGGAGAAAATCCCACTTCGTCAGATGCTTCGAAGATGGATGAACTTACAGAATGGAATAAAAATAAATGCAACGGGGTGTAAAACATAGGATCAGGTCATACAGTAACAGCAAATCAGAGCAGTTGTTAGGTTCAAACCATGGGAAGCCTGAAGTCAAATTACCTTTTGTAATGGGACAAGAACCTATAGTCTTGATACAATCCTGCTTTCACACAATTTAGCTTGCATATTAATTCGAGTTCAGCTGTTTCTCTTTGAAGTTTTGATGTCCCAGCCACATCTCTGACGACAGTCGTTAACAAATCATTTATCAAGTGATTAGAAAGATGGAAGTGCTCAGAAACTGGTTTCCTTGTTTTGTGATTTCTGATATCAGCTCTATGTTCATTTATTTTTTTGCACAGCGATCATCCTAGTTCCCCAAAGTCATCTACTACAAGAGAGGCCCAAGAAAGAAAACAACAGAACACCACTAGTCACCACATACAACCCCCAAGTCAGACCCCTGCAACAGAACATTAAGGACCTACAGCCTATTCTAAAAGATGATCCCTCTCTCTCTCAAGCATTGGGAGACAGACCTCTCCTTGCCTACAGACAGCCGCCCAATCTTAAACAGATACCCACCAGCAACTACAGATCTAACAGAAACATTAAAGCAGGCACACACCCCTGCAACAAACCACGCTGCCAAATCTGCCCACATATCTGCACAATAGATACCATCATAGATCCTAATCAAGCCTGCTACTACATCAAAGGCTCATTTACCTGCTCATCTACTAATGTGATCTATGCCATCAGGTGCCAGAAATGCCCCAACACCTTATACATTGGACAAACAGAACAATCCTTGCACAAAACAACTTCCATTCTGTAAGTTCACCCATCTTCGAAGCATCTGAGAAAGTGGGATTTTCTCCCACGAAAGCTCATGCAAAAAATAAATCTGTTAGTCTTAAAGTGCCACACAACTCCTTTTTTTTTTTTTTTGCTGGACTAGACTAACACGGCTATCCCTTTGGTAATTGCCTTATATTGCTCTGCAGCAACACTTCTTTTACTTAGCCAAAGATCCCTGTGGTGCCCACAGTCCTGAAGGTTTGCTCATTAATGGGGATACCAACCTGATTGACTTCAGGTGCATATACGGGTAACACCTGAAAAGTGCTGTTTTGATCCAACCTGACTGGGTCCAGGGGCCTATAAGGATAGCAGCTAAAGAGTTATATGTGACCCAGCCTGCTGAGTTCAGGGACATTTAAGCGGTCAGCTAAGAGTGCTGATAGACCCAGTACACTCAAACACAACTTTTTTTTATTGATGAATGTGTATATGCAGGTGTTTATTTGAGGCCCTGAAAGGGTAGTTCCATTGGGAGGTAGCTTGCAGAAGGGAGAAGTGAGCTCCTTATAGAAACACAAGTGGCACAAGCAGAACACTAATAGTACTGCAACCTTACCCTCCCCAAAGGAAGCAACCCCAAAAAATGAGCATACCCGAAGTTGGTGGACAAAGTTGGTAACACTGCCATGGCCCCAGGGAGCAAATTTCCTTTCAGAAACATCTTACCTTCATGTTTCCAAAATTTTCATTTCACGTGAAATTATTCAGTGCTGTTCAGAACAAATAACATTCAGAATAGTGAAGGGGGTAGGGGGGAATGTCACACACAATAAATTGCTTCAGGTATGTAAACACTTCCAGTGCAGAGTGATGCCTTTATACATGTGAAGGAGCTGCCTAGTGCACACAGGACTTGGGGTCTGTGGAGGGGGCAGACTGGGGGCAGGGCACAGCAGTGGGGTGGGCTGGGGTGCACAGCCCCAGGTCTTTTTGCTATCCAGCAATGACCCTGGCAAGGACTAGTCAACATGATGCAAAAAAGCACCCACTTCCCCCAGCACTTTCAGCTAACCATTGGTACCAAAAGTGGTGGTGGGTGGGTATGTTTCCTGCTGGCTGTTTAAGGCCAGCAGCTCTAAATAACCAGCAGGAAAAAAAAGTGGCCACTGAAAGCTTTTGGTGGAGGCACTTTGACCAAAGTGCTGTTGCTGCCAAAAGTGGTTGTGGACTGCTTTTTTTGCTCTTGGTGCTTTAAAAGCTGCCAGAGCAGCAGCAACTTCTGAAGTACCAGCAGCCTGCCACCACACCTCACTGGCATAGGCCAGGGTGCTTCCCCACTGCTGTGCCATGACACATTTTTGTCTCAAAACAGTGGTCAAGAACCACTGTATTAGCATATGCCATCATTCTGCATGTTTTTGGAATATAAAATTACAATAAAAAGTTTAAACTTGTAAGTATGCTTTTCTGAACAAATGTTTCCAGCTCACCTTTAACACTTGCACTGTTTTAGAGATAAATTAGAAAGTTCATACTAAAAAGGATTTGCTACAGATAGTTAATTATCTTTATTTATTAAAGTAATCTTGATACTAAAGCTGCTTCATTTGGGATTCCAATCCCAGGGTGACTGAAGGCTCTTGAATAAAGTATACCTAATAACCTAAGCAAACAAAAGGAGATTAGGGACATAAAACAACAATAAATGGAAATGTAGTTTACAACATTAGGGAGCTTGTAAAATATTTACTAAATGTACAATCTCTCTGTAATTAGCAATTTGGGATTATTTGTTTTATTGTCATGTTTTGTTTTTATTGTATGTACCATTCTCAAGCAAAAATTTGCTATCAGGTCTTGTGAATACAAGTGATGTGCTATACTGTCAACAAGTTCTCTTGATGCATTTTATGCATAATTAAACCACTGCATGTAAGATCCAGGTTTTCAAGTAGTTTTTACAGAAAAAGGGAGTCACAGGAGAAAATATTTTATCTAAGAATGATACCAGTTAATAAGCAATTAAACAGCCAATGCATAGGTGGAAAAAATGGCGGGAAGAGTATATATGTATTACATTGCGATTTTAGTCTTCCCACAGAATGAAGAGGTAATTGGCTATTCTTGAAACATCTCATTGAGATTCTGTTTAGACAATTTCAAAGTATGATCAAATTGCTATCTGAAAAGTATAAGCAATCCACAAGAATATATGTTTGTTACAGTTAGGGTCAAATCCTTAAGATAACATTAGTGTAAATTCAGAATATGCCATTGATTATAGTGATGTACTTACTACCAGTGGCCATGCCTTCACTTGCAATGCTAATACAAATTAGGTAATCCAACTTTAAATTGAAGATATTAATTCAAATTAGAGAGTCTTCACCAACCTCCTAATTCAAATTAAAGTAGGCTTTATTAGTTTGAATTAGAGAATCTACACTAGACTCTCTAAGTTGAACTGGAGGCTAGGGTGAGCTAGGAGGGGTGCACTGTGGAAAGTGTGCCAGTATGGCACTGCAGAAAGTCCTTCCACCCCTGGCCACTCCTTTAAAAGAGGAAGTGACCTCAGCACCTTCCGCATTGTGCCTAGCAACATGGAGGCTAAGCAGGTCACAGACCACACTCTTCTCCTGCGATTTGTCAGGCAGCTGTACGACACCTTCCAGATGCTGGGAAGGTTTGTTCTGCTCCAGAGCAGGCTTCCTCAGCACCCTCACAGTATGGGGACAGATGGCAGCCTGCCCTCCTCCCTCGGCCAAACTCCTTTCCCTGGACTTATAGATGGCTACTTTCACATAAGCCAGGAGGAGGTTGACGAGGAGGTCCCACGACTTTGTGGGGCCACGGAGAGGGAGTGCATAAAGGAACAGATGTGGGGAAAAGTGCAGCCAGAACCTCAATAAGATGTTCTGGAGGAGCCGGAAGAGGGGCTGCAACCTGGCACATTCTAGATAGGCGTGCGCCAGGCTCTCCCTCACACCACAGTAGGGGCAGGCATCTGGGCGAGGGGTGAACAGCACCAGGTACACGCCCATGCTCATGGCTCCGTGCAGGAGCTGCCAACTGATGTTCCTGGTAGGCCGTGGGGTAAGGATGGCATACAGACTGGCCCATCGGGGGTCCTTGCCCTCCGCAGGTGAAATAAGGTCCCGCCATTTTGTATCAGGGTGGGACGCAAGGGCAAGGAAATGGATGGTATGCAGCACGAGCGTGTACAGGTATTTACGGGGCGTAGTTCAGAAAAAAGCCAGCTGCAGGTCTAGCAGCCGGCTCGGGGGGTGGGGTGGGGGTGGCCGGGGGAGCTGATGGGGCTGAGGCCTGATCAAAAGCTGTGGAGGGCCACGGCTGAGAGGGAGGCAGGGAGTACCCTCTCACAGGACCCACTCGAGGTAGACCTGAGCAGTGGGAGGCAAGGCTGCCTTCACCTCCTGAAATAGGCGTCAGGGGGTATGAGGAGTGGAGAGCCCCATGCGCCGAGCCAGCTCATGAGATTCCACCCAGTCCCCCCGGGTATAATCCAGGAGATCTCCGACCTGAGTGACACCTGCCAGGACCAACTTGCCCACAGTGGTGGCCGGCAGGCAGCCCTGCCCTGGGGGTTTCCCCTGAGGCCACATGCCAGCATTGTCAGTTGCATGCTGCCTGGCCTCCCAGGCTCCCCCCCCCCAGACAGCACCGCACTGCTCAGCTCTAGGTCCCCCTCACCATGTTGTCCCTAGCCCAATTGTCCCTGTGGGAGGGCATCCACTCCCCCCAGTACCCTGCTTGTCCCTGAGCCACGTCCAACTGCAGTGCCTGTCTCACAGGCATGCCCAGCTCTGCCCGCTGGGGGAGAGAGAGGAAGCACTCACCAGCAGGTGCTGTGGGTTTTGTGCACGATGTCCCCTGGCCTGGGTCCTCCTCTTCAGTGTGTGGGGGGGGGCGAGGGCTCCTCCTGCTCCTCCAAGGCTGTGGGCTCCATCGGGACAGAGATTAGCTCTGGGTTGGCTGCAGAGGTTGGGGCTGGAGAGATGGCCTGCTGCTGCCTGGTGCCTCCCTCCTCCAGCACTGCATCCTCATTGGCATCAAGAGACAGCGGCTTGGTGGAGTTGATAGTGTCAGCTGTGAGGCTGCTGGACTCCTGGCCCTGGAAGGCGTCCAGATGCTCAAAGTAGCAGCAGCTGCTGGTGGTAGGGACTGCCCCTGTTCGTGGCCTCTCCTTCCTGGCCCAGTGGTATGCCTGTTGGAGTTCCTTGACATTCACCTAGACTTGTTTTGTGACACAGGTTTGGCTCTTCGCTGCCAGGTTCCATGCGATGGAGACATACAGCTCCTGCTCCTGGTGGCTGGCCTGCAACCAGGAGGCCACGGCTTCATCCCCCAAATGGCCAGCAGGTCAAGAATTTCCTGGTGGCTCCAGGATGGTGCCTGCCTGTGGCACTGGCTCCTCTGCTCTGCCATGACCTCTCAGACAGCAGGCCTGGTCAGTTCTGGGATGCAGAGTGCTCAGGGGTGAGTCCTGCCCTGTGGTTTGCTAGGGCAGGGTCTTCCTGTGCCAGGAACCCTGGGAGGAAGGACTGGCAGGGAGGAAGGTCTCAAGAAGCCCATTTAATACAAAAAAATGCTAGTCCCTGGCTAACACTGGGTTGCTTTGAATTAATAACTTTGTATTAAGCAACAATTTGAAGTAAGAGGAGGTTTTATTAAATTGAATTAGTGTTTCCTTATTTTGAATTAAGGAAAGGCTTGCTTCAACTTAATAAAATGCCTGTGTGGCCAGGGAGTAAGTTAAGTCGAATTAAGCCTCCTTAATTTGACTTAACATGTACATGTAGACACAACCAGTGAGATCAGAACATCACTCTGCAAACAGTATGCTCAGATGCTTAAGGTTCTACACCCTTTACCCTGTCCATATGTTAAAAAGAGAACACTTTACTGAGATAGGTTTGCCGAGATTCAGCTGGCCATTAGGCAGCACGAGCTGCAAAGTAACTATATGGGATTTTTGCATTGTGAAGAACCTTTCTTGTACACATATAGGAACGTTTTTGGGTAAAAGCAAAACTTCAAAATCTGTAAATTCTGAATTAGGGTTGCCCCAAAAAATAGGTGATCCCCAGGAAAGGAAAACAAACCACCAGTAGTTTTCACTTTTGATCTTCTGCTTCTGACAGCCCAAAGCTATTTTCTTCCATAGGCTTGAACTAAATAGGCCTTTCCATTGTGTCTGAGTCTGATCTCATCTGCAAGAATTGCAGAGTGACATGGAATAGAAACCTGCCTTTCCAAGGAAAACTATGCTATATGCCAGCGCTTGGCATTATCCATATATAATTTGGGTGTCACATGGCAAATCTGTTAAACTGGCCAGATGCCAAATCACTATCTCCCAATGAAGCAGAGATTTAAACTGTTAATAATCTGTCCGCAGGGGACTGAATAGGACCAACCCTGAAACTAAAATCCTCCATATTCTGCTGAAAATTGTCAAGAATAAGTTTCTTTACCTTTTAGCATAATTGATTTGAATTCTGGGACTAAGTGTATTCTCTTATTGTACCAAACAGTGAGCTAGAGCTAAGAAATTCATTGCCTGACTAAGTCGTAAGTGGGTCACAATATCACAATCTTCCTTGATGAGAAAAAGTTAGGTCTACACATTGGTTACATTGAACAAACCTGTTTCGTAAATCAGCGCCTGGTATTGCTTGTTTCTTAACAAGGCTTACTTTGTAGAAAAGATAATCAATTAAAATTGTTGTAAATAAAATATTTTATTTAAAAATAATAAAAATTAAGAATATCTTAGATTAATTATCAGGCATGTTTTATTAGAAATACAAAAAGGGTGTTTTAGGAAAATGGAGTTTGATTCTGTTACCCTTATTCCACAACCACTGGCCCTAGTGACTACAATAGGAATATTTGTGGTGTAAGGCTGTACTCAGAGTAAAGCTGGCAATACTAGCTTTGAAGACATTTTATTAATAAAAAAAAAAATACTAACCAGAAAAGTGTCTAGGCAAGTAATGTAATTTTAGAAAAAAATTGAAATCAGCCCTATCACAGAGCAATCTCCAGATCAAACAGCAAAAACCAAAAAGCACTTCTGCTCTCTATCCTGTGTTCTCTAAGTGACAGATGGCCTTCCAGACTTTCTCACTAGAGGTAAAGCTCCTGCCTAAGTCGCTAACCTTCAGGGCTTGTTCCCTAGAGTCTTTCCCTCAGTTTGGATCCTTATTCCCAGTATACCTCTAAGCAAGTAATTCTCATACCATGGGTTGGGACCCAGTCCTGGTTTGCAGAGACTCAGGTGCCAGGTCACAGTGCACCCTGCTGCTGCTGCTGCTGCTGCTGCTGCTGCTGCTGCTGCCACGACGAAAGACTGGAATGCATTGCTCAGAGAGGTAACTGTTGTGTCATGGACATAAATCATTTTTTTCAACTGGGTCCCAAAGAAAAAAGTTTGAAAACCACTGCTCTAGGCCATCTGCCTAAGGGGTGACCTTTTCTCAGACCTGTCACATGAACTTCCTTCTCCACTGTCACCCTATCCTTTCAAGCCAGTCACAGGAGACAGCCTCCCCCCAACCAGGGGCGTAATTAGCCCCTGACTTCTGGCCAGGCCCCTCAAAGTGCAGGGTAGGCCCAGCCAAGGGCAGATTCCAGTCATATGACCGAAAGCTGCTCCCCCTATGGGAGGGAGAAAGGCACAGAGCACAAGGGTGGTGCAAACTTTGCTGCCACAGGTGTAGGGCCAGCCAGCAGCTGGTGGCTGTAGCTGTGAGTGAGGCAGACGCACCAACACCCGTGTCTCAACTCTGCTCATAGTCATGGCTGCAGGGCCCAGTGGCCACAGCCACAACTCGGGCAGAGGCACTGGCACCTCTGCTCTACTCACAGCTACGGAGCTTGGCAGCCATGGCTGCAAGTCAAGCAGAGGCATCTGTGCCTCTGCTCCACTCTGAGCCACAGCCACTGGGCCCCAGACCTGCAAGCAGAGCAAAGGCATCAGCATTAGTGCCTCTGCTCTGCTTGCAGCCACTGGCTGCTGGGTGTCCTTGCGGCTGTGGTGGAGAAAGTCGCATTACTGCCAGGAGCTAAGATGAGCAGGCCTCATCCCAAAGTGGGTGGCCCCATACAGGCCCAACAGCGGCTATGCCACTGCTTCCCCCTGTACCTCTCTTCTCTGACTGAAGAATCCCAGCTCTTTATGGAAGTCATCTAACCCTTCCCTTGCTGAATCTGATAATTGAACTGAGATGCCTGTGTCCAAGGAGATCAGCTAGGTGGTGATTTATTACAGGATGGCACAGATAAGTCCAACTCCTCTTAAAAGTTCCAGCTACGCCTGTGACCTGGTTTCACAATGCACCTCACACTAACAAATTTTCACCAGACAACACAGTCGGAAAAAGACAAAGGGGGATGTGGAACCAAAAGCTTTAAACAAAAGAGTCTTACTCAGATGTAATTTAGTCATGACATAGTGGAAAAATAAGATTGATAGTGTCACATGTTTGCCACCATTTATATCAGAGATTAAAGTTCTTCGTTTTTATTCTCACCTGTATCTTAGTCTTGGATAATAATGTCCTACCATAAACCAGCTGGTTTCCTCATTCTCTTAAGGTCCTCAACACATCATAATATATTCCATTTGTATATTAGGCCACAAATCTAGATAGCTTCCAGTTTATTTGTTTTTGGTAAAGTATTCAAACAAAGTACTGTCAGTTTGTATGTGTGGTCATTACCCTGGCATTACATCTTGAAAATCTTTTTCAGCAATCTTTTTAGGGCCACATGTTGCAAAGTGCCCTCATCTCAAATTTCAGCTTGAAAACACAGGGGCATGCAGTGTATCTACCTGTATTATCAAGACCTGCTAGTTTTGTTGTCAGCACCAATGTTTCATAACTGTCATTGAGTATATGTACTCAAAGGCTAAAGTCAAGAATCCTACCTTAAACATAACTGCTTGGCAGCTTCCACCTGTATAACATTTTAAATCACAGTTTTGGATAGCTGGACACTTTTGTGCTTTTTCTGCTTATTAGGGTTCTGCTAAAAACAAAACAAAAAAATAGTCAAAGGTACAAAATTAGATTTCTCTTTTTGTTGGAATCATCAGGATACTATTTCACTACTTGGTAAGAACAATTTAACTTTTCAATGGTAGAAATATTTTCCAACTAAGCACAAAATTAATTTGGAGCTCTCAAAATTTGTGGTTTTGATCATACTGCGATTTTAAAATCAGCTTCAGTTTCCATTACACAGACATCACTTATTTTTAGAAGTGAATTCTATCATCTTAGTAAGTAACCTGGAAGTATACAAAGAATAGGAGTTGTAATAAGATTCATCCCTACTGGAGACTTGTCAGACAAGAAATGTACAGTTCACAGCAAACATCAGTGAGCAAAATTAATTTTATAGGCCTTATTATAGAGTGACAGAAATATTGCAAAGGCATCTTTTATCAAAAGCACAAAATGGCTTTTAAAGACAGAAGTCTCCAGGAGACTAGTCATGAAGCAACATTTAAGAAATTAAAAAGAGAGAAACAATGTAGTAGAACAGGTTTTCAACTGAAGCACATAAAAGCTGAGTGTAAATAGCAGAGAAGCTGATCTGCAATTTATCTATCAAAGAGCAAATTCTGTCCTTGGATATAAAAATTGATTTTGGTAATAATTGTGTGTACTTTTCTGAGTAGAGAGTTTGATCCCAGGGCAGCCCGTGTTTCTGAAATCTGGAAAGCTGCTGTCTAGCTCAGGGTTTCTTGCACTTTTTATGCTGGAACCCCTTCTGAAAATATTTTAGGCTGTGACACCCTCCCACACCTAAAATCAATAACCTCTCCATGCCATGCTACCAATGTTCCCTCTAAGGGGAGAGGGCAGCTGAGCAACTCCGGTTGCTCGCTGCGCTCCCCCTCCCCCCCCGCGGGGCCCGCTGCACAGCCCCTCCCCCCGCTCCTGACAGCCCCGCCCCCGCTGCTCCTGCTCAGCCCCCCCCGGCAGCCTGCCCGCTCCCGCTCGCCCCCCCGCTGCTCCTGACAGCCCCCCTCCCGCTCGCCCCCTCGCTGCTCCTGACAGCCCCCTCCCGCTCACCCCCCCCGCTCCCGCTCGGCCCCCCCACTTACCTTGGGGCTGGACTGGAGCCAGAGGGCCCAGCCATAACTCCCGGGCCAGAGGAGCTCTACAGAGGATGCCCAGATTTTCTGGGCATGCTCCGTTGGAGCTTCTCTGGGCGGGAGTTTTCAAAACTCCCAGCTCCAGAGGAGTTCTGTGGAGGCTGCCGGCAGCTTTTGCTGCGCTGGCGGCTGTGGCGGGCTGCGCTACAGTGCGCCAGCGCAGCTTAGAGGGAACATTGCATGCTACTCTTACTGGCATGCACAGGGGCTGACATCTCACGACCCACACCCCCTATAACCTGGCAACCACTTAAAGGGTCATGATCCCCAATTTAAGAACCTTTGGTTTACTTAAGAGGTTATTGTGTACTCATATCCACACAGAGTAAACCTGGCTCTGTCCAGCATCAGTATCTCTTAGGACTACTACTGTCCTGAACGGCTGAGAAGAATGAGGCTCCCTCTGAGGTACTCAAGTCCCAATCCATTCTGGTTTGCACAGATTAGTGCCAGGACTATAAATTCTATTCTGAAGTATCTTGAAAGCATCTGTAGTTCACACCTCTATCATCCTTTGTTGTTTAGGAAGCATGGTGTCAAATGCCTTATTGCAGTGGTTTCATTCAGGTAGCATGTGTTGCAGTAGTGGAATGGAAGCAAAAAACTTGTAATAGCTAGGTTCTCTGAGTAAGTGGTGTAGCTTCCTGGTTACCAGAAGATAGTGGAAAACATTCTTCATGGCCAGGATTATGGGTGAGGCCAACAGGACTCCAAGGCACCACTTTGAAATTCTGTGGTTTGAGGAGTTTAAAGAAAAAAAACTTGCTCCCCCAAATATTTTTCCAAACTATCACCATCATTTCTGCCTTTTGGGCACTGAATCTCAGACAACTGCATCCTTCTGTTTCTCTCAGGTATTTGGACATCTCAATGACTGCAAAGGATGGCCCACTGAATGAGGTCGACATTTGAATGCCATCCATATTTTTGGCATGTGAATACATGGCATCTTATTCTCTGGAACTGTCTCATACAAGAGTTTAAAGAGAAGAGAGTTCTGGGCCTTTCAGAACTTGATGTGATAGAAGCCCAAATTTAAAGGAGATAGTGCTAATCATGATTTCTTTTGGATGGTCCTAAGAGGGATGAGGGGATCTAGGGAAGTATTACCCCATTTACCCTGTAAGATTTTGTATGGATGCTATCAGCCCCCAATCAAATCTCAAAGGCTGCATCTAACATAGATTTAAATTTTGTTCCGTGTCCAAGGCCATAAGAAAATCATCACTGCTGGCTAGCTATACCTTGGTGTGTCTTGCTCTGAACCTGCGTGTGAGGGATCCTTGTGAATGGGAAGGGATACATACTGAAGAAGCTTTGATGCCAGCACCTTTGGTAACTTTGAAAAGAAAATGTCAAAAAGGGCACTTTAATTAAGTGCACGCTTCTACTGGCTGACTGAGCTACTGCGTTCTCTTGGGTGTCTAATTCATCGTCTTTGGAAGAGGTCTTGATGAGCTCTACTCCTTGCTGTGTTTCAGCTGGGAAACAGAGATAACTTTTACAGGTAGTAAACTGGGGATCCTCTGGTATTTGCATATTAGTGAGTGGTTCAAATTCTAGTATATCAGATTGTGTAGGTGATGTTCTGTGTTCTGGGGGCCTTACCTTTGTCTCAGTAAAGCATAGTGTAATTTCATTTTTTTCTGTAAGAAATTAGAAAATGAAGATTGGGTCTTGGAACTTCTTTTGCTTGCTTGGTGGTTGCTTATTTTGTATGTCACTCTAAAGCCATTGCATGAAAAAGCTCTACTGATCATAATTTGGTCTATGCAATTATATCTGAAAAGAAACCTCTTAAACCGTCCTTTATTATTGTTGTACCAGATAACACGCAAGTAGGCTTTTGGCTGTTTACAAACTGTAGATAAACAGGTTATTCATTGTACATTTTTGATTTTTCTGCGGTTAAAAAAAAACAACAAAAAAACCCAGAACAAAACAAACTATGGTGACCTGGTGGGCTAGTGTGGGATATAGCTTGTTCTGTGGATTAATATACTGAAAGACTAATCCAGTGGTTCTCAAACACTGTTTTGCAAAAAAAGTGTATTGTGGCAGAGCAGTGAGTATGTTGCCGGCCTCCAGACTGCCATCAAAAGCCTACTTCACCTCCCCCACATGCCGCCATTTGAGAGCTGTGCAGCAGGCTGCTGGCCCTCTAAAAGCTGCTGCTGCTGCTCTGCAGAGTAGCACCAGTTCTGCTGTAGCAGATAGGGTGCTAATCAAAGTGCCATCACCAAAAGCACTTGCGGGGGAAGCAATTCTTTTTCTGCTGGTCCTTTAAAAGCTGCTTCCATTCTGCAGAGCCTCCTGCCAATGAAACTGCCTTTGCGAGAAGTTTTCTTTCGGTAGTAGGGCCAGTTGAAATTTAGCCTCTGAAAGTGGTGCCGCTGGGGGAAGCCTCGGTGGCAGAAGAGCCATGGTGTGTCGCACATGACTGGGAAACTTCCCAGTCATGTCATGACCCTGCAAAGGTTGAGAACCCCTGCTCTAATCAACAGTCAATTCCAGAGTTGCACTAGTCATTGTAAGATACTTACAGCAGGATTAATATATCAGGAGATACCGAAAAAAGTAATTATTAAAGCTACAGGGGAAAAAAAAAAGACTAATGTGGAACTTGTTGGCATTACTCAAAAATATTATGGGCATAATTAAAATTGAGCAGTACCACCTTCTTACTTGGTCTCACAAGAACTTAATCAGACAGATGTATAGTGCATATCGGAGAAATAAAAGCATATATTACTTCATATGGTATATATAAACTTGTGGACATCAGGGCTGCCAGTGGTGTCAAGTGTGATAATGTAGCAGCTTCTAAGAAAAGGGCTAGATATTTGTATGACCACTTACAATATCTGTATTTATACTCAATAAAATTATAATAAAATGTTTCCAAACAAATTGTAGGCAGCAGGAAGGAAAAAAAAATCCTTCATGCATAACACTGTATAGTTGGGATAGGGGAATTTTGCATTCCTTTGAAGCATCAAGTCATTGGAGAATGGATTTGGACCAGAGGTCTGATCTGTTATTTCAAGATCTAGGACCAATCACGTAGACATTGGTTTAAGCTACCACTAATCTAACTGTCAGCGTATCTTCTTATCTCTGTTTCAGAAAGGTAAAGGTGTCTAAGGCCAAAGAATGTTCTCAGAGTAAAACACGCATAAGTAAGCCCGGGTAAGACAAGATCATTCAGGAAGCAATCCTACAAAAAGCCTTCTGAAGAGGAAAAATCAGATTAGGATTTTTGCTTAGTCTTTAGAATGAAGAAAAACCTGCAGCCAAAAAACTGAACCTCTGATATATTGTTTTTGTTGAGGGAAGGGTCACCCCATCACTGTGTGGTAAACTAGAGGCGGCCAAACTTATGGAACTCAAGAGCCACACAAGTTGATTATTAAACCTTCAAGAGCTGCACTGAGGCATATAGCCATATACTTCTACCTACTAAATTGATTCGCTGACATTTTTCCACAAGCCACACTTTTTCATTCCAGAGCCACATGTGGCTCCTGAGCCACAGTTTGGCCATACCTGCCTTAGATCATTGAAGACGTAGATTATGTATTTCTAAAATAGTATACAACAAACAAACAAACAACTTCTCTCCATCCCTCAAGTACCAATTCCCACATCTAATTTGAGAATTTAGGCTAGATGACTAAAATATACTGGGGGAAAAAAGCCACACTGCATACACAGAAGTGGAAGACTTCTAGCACTAGGACCCAGGAAGCAGCATCCAACTGCAGGGCTGGCAGGCAGGTGGGGGGGTGGGGGGGAGGTGGCCAGGCAGTTTCAGGATGAGTTGGGGGAGAAGAAGCTAAAAATTATACATTTTTTGTGGCTGTGACCATACCATGATTTTATTTGTTTTTACCCATGAGTGTTCCATGATTTTTGCCTAATTTACCATGACAAAACTGTATCCTATAAGACATCTTTACCATCTCATCCTTTTTAAAATAGTTTCTGAAGATGAGGATCTTTCCTGAAAATCAGACTGTTTCTTCACAATGGTGCTGTCTGTGAGCCACAGCTCTAGTTTTTATTTTCAGGACCACTCTACACTTCCCAAAAGCGAGTCTTGAAGAATCAAACCTCTCCAGCATTCCTCGTACTCAGCACTATTTTTCGTTTACAAAAGAATGAGAAAGCTCTGTTGCCAGCACCTCAAGGATCTCCTCGTATGTCTATTTCCTGGATGAACATCAAAATGCATACTCCAAAGATGAGCTGGAAATGAACAGCTTATACAGACTATCTTCAGAAGGAGCAGAAATTTTGAATCGATATGAGGTTATTATGTCTAACAAATAACAGTTGTAAGAGATACCAATATCTAAATCTATTAATATGCACATTTGAATGAAATGTTTTAAGCCTACTGGAGTGTACTGGACTGAATGATCATGTTGAAAGGATAATACAGAAGGTGGTATAATTTATTGCTAGAACAGTCTGATTGGCATGTTGACCATGCCATGTTTAGAAATGTTAGATAACATCACTAAAATTCTTAGTATGGACATCTGATAGGCAATTTACAGAGGGGCAACTGTGTTAGTCTGGTGGGAAAAACGAACAAAGAGTACTGTGACACTATTAAAGACTAACAAATGTACTTATCGCATGAGCTTCTGTCAGAGAAAGCCCATTTAATCAGACTCTTGAAAATTCTTTAGTCTCCTTTTGTAAACTTTAATAGCTGGAACCTATTTCCTACGGCATGATGCCAGCTCAGCATGTTTTTCCTTTGGCAAGTATGTGAGCTCAAGAGACCAAGACTGTATCAATTGCAACTAGCAATCTGTTGACAGGAAGGGAAGTAAACAAGAAATATTTCCAGTATACTGAAGCAATTTTCATGTTGCTTCTCTTTATCCCTAACACAAAAGGTCTGGAATCCTTTCCATTTTATTATTATAACAGAAGAATCAGTTTGACAAGAATTATTAATAATGGAAACAAAAGGAATTACTAGATTTGTTTATATTGTTATCTTCCAATATTACAATCCTGTTCTTGCTGGGTATGAAAAGTGACTCAGAACATTTTGTTACAATGCCTCTTTCTCCTCCTTCCTAATGCTGAACAGCTTTGTGCTTCTGTTGTGCTCTTCAGAATCAGCTACAAACAGTACTGATATAGGTGATGTGCATTTGTTTTAGAATGAAAATGGTAAATCAAGATTTCATTCCTTTGCCTTGAGGCCCTTGCTCCCTATGCTGACTGGTGATCCTAGCACATGCATCTTTGAATTTCATACACATTAGAAGCTGGTGTTTACTCAAAGAAGAACCTCTTATGCAGCTAATGATAAAACACGTGGTTTGCTCCTTTCTTCATTCAATTGATTGATTTATTTCTACTTGAAATGTATTTTATCATTAGCCATATTTAAAGTCAAATGTAATTTGAAAAGCTCTGCTGTAAATTTGAGCTAGTAAGATGTATGGATCATGCATATGTGTTTCCAAATTTCAAATATCTGCCTTTGGTAACATTCATTTTTTGCCTTTAGTATGCCAGTCAGTATCTCAAAGCAAAACAAATTCAGATGACTGATAGCGTTGAAAGTAGAAGGCCAATATCTGAGAAACTAATTTTTAGAGGCACAGAATTTTGACTAATTGCAATAACCCACAAAAAATGGAGCTTTTCTTATATCAATAATGCTACATCCTAAATAAGTTTATAATTTATCAATTTATGCTAAAGAAATGTGGATTAAGGCATCTGGAATAATAAATCAGTGACTCCTAGTTAAAACACTTACCTCTTTTGTGAATCTAGACGTACAGATAAGAATATAACTGTCTTAAAAAAAAGATTCTTCCAAAGACAAATAGAATTAAATGTTCTAAACCAGTCACATTTTTATTCACTATTGTATGAAGCATACATTTATTTACGGATCTGCACTTCCTTCTGTAATACATTTCTGTGAGCAAGACCCAAACATTAATTTATCCCCATAGCACCCCCATGAGCAACAGAAGTATTAATATCCCCTTCTACAAATGCTGAATTGTGGGCATGTCTAGACTGCAATCAGACAAATGCAGTTTGCACTTGCTGGCTGATGAGGGCTCACGGGCTCAGGCTAAGGGAACACTTTTGAAAATCTCTCCCTAAGTGATTTGGGAATGGTCACATAAGGAGTCTGGCTGAGCCACAAATCAATCTTCTATCCTATGAACCCTAGTCCACAGTGACAGCACTAGCCACAAGACCTTCTAAACATGTACATTGGAGTTCAGTGATCAGATAATTAACACTTTTCATATTTGCATACACTGATGGAGACTTTTGGGTGGAAAATTCCATTCAGAAAACAGGGGCGGTGGCTTGAAACAGACCATAAAATATTGCACATTGTTTCATTAAATCACCCAGTGTGTATATACCATTCAACTCTCTTTTGCTAAAAACACAGTACATGAATAAAATGATCATTGTTTCACTGAAATATAAAAAGGGACTGGATAATCAATCATTTACAACTATCTCAAATTAATACAGATCAACACAGTGGGAGATAACGGGAGAGGAAGAATGTTCTGCTTATCCAGCATGCACAATATTTTTGAAACTAACATTACTGGATAGTTGAAAGTAACATCAATATATTTTTTCTGAGATTTTAAATGCCAGAGCACAGCAAGAAATGAGCACATGATGCCTCTGGATAAAGGTAATGTTATTATCTTTATGCTGTCATTAAGGATGGCTATAGAAGCATCACTACTATAGAAACAGAAATCACACTGATTGCCACAGAAGGTAACATTTACCACAGAATGATATCTGAGGTGTGACACTTCCCTAATGTTGCAATAGAAAATAATCATAGGTCAGACTATACTTTTGGAGAATCAGAGAAAACACGGTTCCTTGGATTCCCATACTTTAAGTGTTTATAAATAAATAGTTTTTTGGCATCCTCCTTGGTGATGTGATGAAACCTTTTTGTGGCAGGTAGACCCATGAGGCAAGGAGTGGGGGTCTTGTTTTATAATGAATGGAAAGCTAGACAAAACCTTGAGGAGAAATGTACTGTCCAGTCCCAAACGCTGGGCCAATGTCTGCTATCATTAGAACCTGTTATTTCATTGTACTGAATAGGACTGCAAAATCTGTGAGAAATGGCGGAATTTGGCCACACTACATTTTGAATACCTGAGACACTGTGCATTTACTATCAAACTCATGAAGTTTGCTGATCCTTCTGGGCAAAGCAGCAACAGATATTTCTGAAAGACAACTCTACAAGATTGGTCGAGAACTTCATTGCTCAAGCAGTGAGAATTTTCAGAACAATGCCTGACACTCAGGAAACTGGCCAGGGATTGTTTGACAGCCTAAGTTTCATCACTGCCTCTAGGAAAGTGCACTGCAGTGCAGAATATCCCACAAAGAACAAGTTTGCTCTGTAGAGGAAAGGCTCAGTACTTGACATCTCGTAAAATGTTGCATACTTGTGTAAGACAAAGCTTAAATAGGTAAAAAAAGGAGTCAGATGGCACTTTTAAAAACTAACAAATTTATTTATCACAGAATCTTCATGGGAGAAAATCCCACTTCTTCAGATGCTTGAAGATGGGGAACTTACAGTTTCACTGGATTACACTTAACATGGCTACCCCCTTTGGAACTTAAATAGGCAGTGAATGGGCACAGTGAACAGGGTTTATGTGTCTACATGCAGAACTTTCAAAATGTCACTGAGTATAATAAATAGCATTTTTACACTGAGACCAAATGGTTCCATGGACTGCTTTAGATACTTTTTATTAAGATTTGTCTCTGACTCTAACCTAGCAAAGGTTGGAGATGAGAGAATTCTATCCCAGTTATAACTCTAATTTTGTCAGGAGCAGCATGGGCTGAAACACTTTATTCATCTCTCAGTCTGTTTGACAATGGAAACTGAATGTCTAACAAGGAAAGAGATTAGAGCCCTTATTGTTGTAATAGGAGAGGACAATACTGGTGAACAAATATGACAGGAAGAGGCAGAATACCTTACTTTGACTGAAAGGGAGAGAAAGGATCTTTTTTCTTTCAAGTAGTATAAATATCTAGAACACATTGTATAGCTCTCATTGGAGGTTACCTACTGACCTCTTCTAGAAGGCACAATATTCTAAGAAAGTCTTTGTGGTATTTATAGTATACTGAAAAGCTGGTTTATACTTCTGTATAGGAAATCTTACAGGAGATGTCCAGCTGGAGAGAGACAGCAAAAAGTCAGTTTAGTCAATGTGTGTACATCTCTTAATCTGCAGGACATTTTTCTTTTAATGACATTTTTTTAATCAATACATAAAGCAAAGCTAGCTGAAACCAGACTGTCCACTCTTTAGAGAATGAACTGTGAGATGTAAGTCACTACTTAAAGACTCAGAAACAACCAAAAGTATTTTAAATTTTCCCAAAGAGAAAGCTACAAGTAATACTGCACAAGTTTCAGCAATTATTTTAACCCCACACAACTGTAGGTTAATTGCTTTTGCCCTCAAATCCAGTCAGTTAGCATTAAACTAATTATGTTGTTTTTTTGTCCCAAATATCTCCATCCGAGAAGGTTCCATAAGTCACTCTTACCTTTAACCTTCTTTTTACTCTAGCAGAATCCTTGGAACAGAGGCTCTTAACCTATGGGTCACAACCCAAAAAGGGGTCACCATGACATTTAGGCCGGGTTGCCCTGACCCTCCCTCTGCAGGGCAACCATGCCTTGGCCCCCAGCAATGGGGGGCTGTGGCCAGGGCTGGAGCTAGAGGCTATGCTGCCCTTTCTCTGCTATCAGTGAGTCAGCAAGCACTGGGGGGGCTAGAGGCAAAGCAGATGAACTCCACAGAACAGGCTGCTCCAGGGCCCTGCCCCCCAAAGTAGCAGCCTTGTGCTAGACACTCTCTATGCCCTGGAGAGGGGCAGCTGGCCAGGGGCAGGCAGGGCAGTCAGGACTGCTGCTCTGGGTCAGCTGTGGAGGGAGGAAAGTGCAGCTTGGAGAGTTACCCCCCCACCTCTTCCTACTGACTCACTGACAGCAGAGGGAGGGGCGGCCAGCTGGGGGAATGGATAGTGAATCATAGAATCATAGGGTTGGAAGGGACCTCATAGGTCATCTAGTCCAACCCCCTGCCAGAGGCAGGACCACTCCCACTAAACCATCCCGGTCATGGTTTTGTCCAGCCGGGCCTTAAACGCCTCCAAAGATGGAGACTCCACCACCTCCCTTGGCAGCTCATTCCAAGGCTTCACCACTCTCCTAGTAAAAAAAAGTTTTTTTCTAATATCCAGCCTCAACCTCCCTAACCGCAACTTGAGACCATTGCTCCTCGTTCTGTCCTCTGTTATTACTGAGAACAGTCAAGCTCCATCTTCCTTAGAGCATCCCTTCAAGTCGTTGAAGGTTGCTATCAAATCCCTCCTCAATCTTCTCTTCTGCAGACTATGTGAAGCTGACTCCCAAACTTAATCTGGGTCCTGACTGAGAAAGGTTAAGAACTCCTGCTCTAGAACACATTGAAATGCTCCATCCCACTAACAAAAACAGTCAGTAGGGCAGACAAAGCCAGCATCTTCCTCACTCCTTACATTTTTGTCTTGGAGTTTCTTCAAGGAAGAGAGGAACCTTCCAGAGCCCTTGCAAGGAAAATGATGGATCCAATCTCAAGTACTGAGAAACCTGCTAGGGGACTAGCAGGCCCACACAACCAGAATATTTTCTCAGCTGATGCTTCTCCTCTCTAGAATGGTATACAATGCTGCTAACATAACATAGCTTGTGTATGTGCTCTTGATGTACTTACACTGCCGAACTGTGGTATCTTCACAACACTGTGTCAACCCTTACTTCTTTGGGGGGGGTGTCGAGTATTATTGACCAGAGAGCTCATTTGGGATCCACTGAGTGGGTCTCCACTACCCACTCAATCCACCCCACTCAATCCATTGCCATGGAGCTGGGAATGAAGGGTCACCCACTGTTTCATTAACAGCACTATCCCCCTCTCACATCTGGCACCAAGTTGGTCATGTGACTAGTCTCTTGTAGAACCAGAGTTTTAGAGAGATTCCCCAGAAAACACCACAGCATGTTCTTGTTCAATGCCACATTTATCCTGCTGACACTAAAGAGCTGTTCAGTGCACGTGTGCTATTATCATCTGCTTGTGTTGGATTGAGAGTAACAGCACAAAACAGTTTTACACACGCCAGTATTAATCAGCTGGATCTGTAAAAAGAATCCAAAAGGGATAATAAATATTTTATTAGAGTTCATTTTACATAGTTAGAATTCATTTTATAGTGACATGGAAAGAACCTCAAAAACTGGTTCCTAAACAAGAGTGGTGGTCTTTTAATGGTTGAGCATAATCGTGATCAACATATTTGGGGATACTTTCAGTGACATTTTAATTCAAGAATTTGCCTAATAATGTTGGTTGCTTATACTGGTTTTGCTGTACTACAGATACCCACTTCCTGATGCTCAACTACTACTGAGGACAATGTCCAGTAATACAAGGGATATCTTGACCACATGTTATGGCAAATAATAAAGACAGTGATATCTCCCATACTGAATGAATAGAAATTGTATAGAAATTAGTTTCTCAAATTGGATTTCAACAAAAGAGTATTATCAAGTCTTTCTATTCACATTAATAAATACGTGAAAAAGTTCCAGGATTATCCAAAGCCTGAAACCACACAAAACTCAGTTGGTTTGGGGCTCGTATACACAAACTGGATGGCTTTTTTTCCCCACTTTTCTAAAACACCTGGAAGTGAATCTTTTTGCTCAGTCTGGATAGAAGCAAATCTTTAGCTAGACTCACTGAGTAAGGTCTTACGATATATATCGCATGATTGGTTTTTTGAGTTCTGATCAGCGGAGGACCACATGATCAAGACAGCAGAGGCAGGGGCGGCCAGTTGGGGGAATGGATAGCGAAGCTGACTCCCAAACTTAATCTGGGTCCTGGCTGAAAAAGGCTAAGAATAATCCCACTTGAAGTTGGTGTCACAGAGGGTGAAGTTCACTCTGCCTTACACAAAGTCCACATAAACAGGTTTTTCAGCTAAATTCTGACAAGGGGGCATGGAAGTCACCACAATATATAGATAGGCTGCAATACAGTCAGTCTATAGTCCTGCAGGCAATTTCGAGCTACTGGCGCACAATCACAAATCCACCACTGTAAAGTTTCCTACAGGATATGTCACTATAGCATTTAAGTCCTGGCCTAGTCCCAAAAGCAGCTTCATATTCAAGTATTCAGAGTCAGTATAGTTTTCATCTATACATAGCACAGGTGGTGTAATACACAACCTGCCCTCTATCAGTAGGGTAATAAGTGGTATCTGAGGTCTCTGCAGAGAGATTAATTCATTCAGAAACTGTTTGCTTAACTACTTAAACTGAGTTTACAAAAGCCAAAACCACAATACAAATATTTGCATTTCTTCATACACAGAATGATAATCTTTAGGTAATTAGGGAAGCAGGAAACAAGTGAAAGGACACAGGAAGATACATGGTTGCTGGGTGTGTTTTGGTGCCTGTGGCAAAAACCTCCATCCTTGAGTAAGAACTACTCTTTAATTTTGCAGTTTTCAGACCCCCCCCCCAACACACACACAATAAAGCAGGGAGCTATGACGTTTTCTCGCTCAGCATGTCAAAGATAGGCACTATTTATAACTGCTGTTTCATAACACTTGCCAAAAAATGAAGCATGTCAGCAGCAATAACAAAGGCAGCCCATCATGCAAACAAACAGAATTCATCCATTAGGAAGGGGTACCACTTCTGATGGGCTATTGCTAGACTCAGAGTGAGCAAAGTCAGCATAGGTTAAAACCATAGCATTACTCCAACCGAAACAACCTGCCAACATCAGAGACCTGCTGCATTAAAATTAAACCAGTCTTCAGGCATGATGTTAAAACTGGTGTAAATGAATGTAAATTCTGACATACCAGAGAGAACATATTGCATGTTCTTGCAGTATAAGGGATTAACTGGTATGTAAACAGGATGGTCATAAGGGAGAAATATTTTTATCATCTAATAGCCTACTGAGAACCACTACAGCAGCCAGCGTGGCTGATGGCACTGCACTGTGCATCATCAAGTGAAGTTCCGAGATCAGACTCAATCCTGCAAACCCATGAATCTCTGATGAAGTCCTGTGGGTAATGCCAGGTAGGGTCAGTGCATGCACCTATACACCAGTCCCCCAAATGAAAACCAGAAAGGTTTACAGCACAGCACTCTAGAACATATTCTGTACATGCCACACATTTTAAAGAATTATTTTAGGAATATTAGATAGGAAGGGTGGGACTTTTTGTCTTAGCTGTCTTCATGTGTTTGCAAAGCAACTCCTGCAACTGCATATGGGTAGCTGCATGTGAATTCTCTAGTCAATCCATAGTTAATTCCCCTAGTAAACCCATGCATCTTTCTGGCACAGAGCAGCTATGTGCAGCACCCACAGAAGACCCATGTATATAGGACATTGCAGAGTGAGCTCAGTGTGTGTTGGAGGGAAGCTAAAAGAGAAAGGAGACATGTCAGGAAGAAGGAAGTATGACTGAGACTGGTTCCTCTGCCCTTGAGATTCCACAATACCTATAGGGTTTATGGAAGGAGGAGGCACAGCTTAGGGAAGCCTTCAGAAAATTCCAGCACACTAGGAGCAAACTAGCCTGCACCACAGGAAAGATGCAACACCTCCTCCCTACCCTTTCAGTACCTGTACCAGGCTCTTCTGCAGTGGCAAATTCCTCTCTGCATGTTTAACTGTGCTGTGCTCCAAGCACAGGACTACTTCATTTGAACAACCTCTATTAATTAACTAAAATAAACAGACTTCGTAAGAGAAGAATTCTGCCTTTGTAATATGTTCTCTCTTCATCTTAACTTTGTGGGACCTCCCTCCCCCCGCTCCCCCGAGGGTACCCCTGGGTTCAAGCTCTCTGGAATTGTGGGTTGAATACTGGAATAAGAAGGGAAGGAATTTGGAAAGGTTTTTTGCCACCTCCATTCCAGAAGCAAGTGAGGCCAGGTCAGTTTACTACCCCATGCTGAAAAACACTGCTTTAAAGGGACTTCAGGTAACAACTGTGCAAAACAAGGTCCTATACCAGCTGAGCTCTCCAACAATCACTTGGTGCCAAAGAACAAAGCAGCATCTCAGGTGATCCACAGGCTCTGAGAGCTGACCTCCAGCATACCAAGCTGTCCATGACCCCACATGAAAAATAAAATGTAAGGCAATTCTGCAATTCACACCACTTGCTATTTTCTTTCTTCCATGTGAGTAACTGGGGAGAAAGAAAGCAATGCCCTTGGTTTTTATTCAGTCTGTAACCAGAAAACAGCCACAGGAGTTTGTTTATTTAAGAACCTTAGGCTCTGGTTCCCAGCCATTCTTCATTCATCATTAATCTCATTTTCCATACTTATTTAATTTGTCTTTTTCCCTTGATACCTTTATAAAAGCCCTTATTTCACTTTAACCTCTTTGCTAGAATTAATTCATTTTGCTCTATTCTGCCTTTATTTTTTTCCCCTGGCTATTTCGTTAATTATGAATTTTTTTTTTTTGGTTGTCTTCCATTTCTTTTAGAAGCTGTTATTCTTTACCTCAGATTTTTAACAATCCCTCATGAAGCCACCTGAACTGTTTTTTCAATTTCTCTTATTCTTTTTGCATAGAAATGTTGCCTGGTTTTGCATAATTGTGGTGTCTCTTAGGATTCTTTGATTTCTTACTACACTGGGGAATTTTTATCATTCCTCCCATTCACTTTACTGATTAGATGTCTTAATTTCCCCTGAACTTTTTTTTTTTATTAAATTCAAAAACTCATGTACAACTGCATTTTATTACATTTCTTACTAGGCTGAATTCAAGAAACTCGCTCACAGGATCCAAATTCAAAAAGTAGACACAAGGTCTCCTTTTCTGATGATCATCTACAATCTTTCTGCTGAGACAGCAGTGTCTGCAGATCCTTATAACTACCATTGAAATTTTAAATAGTAAAGGTTTGAGATTTTCTAAACTCAAAGGCTGTGTTCACACAGCCTCCTTATTTCGAAACAACAGAGGTTGTTTCGAAACAATGTTTCAGCTGTTCACATGACGCACAGTTGTTTCGAAACAAGTAAAACCTAGTCCGTGGGCGAAACAACGTTGTTTCGCAACAGTTGTTTCGAAACAACGCTGTGCGAACGTGTTGTTTCGGAACAAGATGTTCCGAAACAACAGTGCAAGGCGTGCCCCCTCAGCACCCTGGCTAGGGTGCTGAGGGATGTCTCCTGGCCAGCGCCTACACAGCGGGGCTGCAGGCACCGGCGGGGTTCAGCGCTGCCCAGCGCTGCTCCCCGCCAGCTTAAAGCCCGGTCTGCCCCCAAACCCGCTGCAGGCACCGCGGGGGGGGAGCAGCGCTGGGCAGTGCTGAACCCCGCTGGTGCCTGCAGCCCCCTGTGGAAGTGAAATAGCAAGTTCACAGTGTGAACCTGCTATTTTCGTTTCCCGCCTTTTTTCCTTATTTCAAATTAACATTTTGTTAATTCGAAATAATTTGTTTTGAAATAAGCATTATTTCGATATATGGTTGTTGCGAAACAACCATATCGAAATAACTGGCTGTGTGAGAACATAGCCAAAGAGTATGATAGGGACGTTCTGTGGGTAAGTTTGCAAGAAATGATACAGCATACTGGTAGAATTTATCAGCCATTGAATGTATTTGGGTACTTTAAATCCTCAGGGACCATTGTACCATATTCCTAGAGCAGTGGTTCTCAGCCTTTTGCGGGTTACAACATGCTTGGTATTGTGTTGTTAGCCTAAGGTGTACACCAACTTACCAGCTGCAGGGTGAATCCAGCCATCTCTCTGGCTCTCCACAACACGCTTACTGCTGTGTGGTGACACAGTAATATGTCCCAACACAGTGGTTGAGAACCACTATCCTACAGTATCCCACAACTTATTTCAGAAATTTTCTACTTATTATTATTCTCCTCTTGTCCTGCTATTCTAAAGCGGATACCCTTTGGATTTCAGTCCTTGCAACTTACCCAAAGATATGGTTCATCACACTCTTTACCAGTTTAAAGTTTCGGGATTTTTTTACTATTTAAAATCTTAATAGTAATTACAATGTCCTGCAGATATTATATTTAACTTGCGCTGGATGAAAGGAAAAATGGAGATATATGATGTATGTGTTGTGGATGGGGGTGTAACTTTCAATAAACACATGAAGGAAAAAAATCTTTTCATATATTCAATGTAACCTGATGAAGGTCAGCGAACAATGATGATAAATACAGTTGAGGAATTTAAGATGTGTCTAGGCAAATATAACCATTAACAAGCAATACTATAGGTGTGGCATACAGTTTTCCTTTTCTATTCCACAGGCCATTGTTTAGAGCAGAGGTGCCCAATCTTTTCAAGACTGGGGACCCCCTTTGCAGGGGGAAGGGAGTGCACGGACCCCAGGGTGGATGAGGCAGCGCCACACAATGGCAGCGCCTCCATGTGGCAGATGTGGCCCACACAGGGGCAGAATGTGGCCCGCTGCTCC
The DNA here is from genome assembly GCA_007922195.1 of Podocnemis expansa. Classification (NCBI taxonomy): domain Eukaryota; kingdom Metazoa; phylum Chordata; order Testudines; family Podocnemididae; genus Podocnemis; species Podocnemis expansa. The sequence continues at coordinate 12,387,262 of ML681966.1, read as the reverse complement.
CCACGGCCATGGCCCCCTCTGTCTGCCTGGGGAGCCGGGAGCCACCGCGGCCGTGGACCCCTCCCCTGCCTGGGGAGCAGGGAGCTGCTGCAGCCATGGCCCCCCTCCCCTGGGCCAGGAGCTGCTGCAGCTATGGCCCCTCTCCCTGGCCTGGGGAGCCGGGAGCCACCATGGCTGTGGCCCCCCCTCCCTAACCCACCTGGGTCCCTTCTCCCCCTTACCTAGCCACTGGAATTGGGGCACCTGGCTGCCCCCCAGGCTGCTCTGAGCATGCTTTGTAAGTTCAGGGTGGGAGTTTTTAAAACTCCCCACATGGGGGTAGCCCCCTGCTGGCCAGCCAGAAGCTTGGGTCTCCATGGCAACCAGAAACTCTGGCGCTTCCGGCCCCAGCTCCCTGCCTGTCTGGGGACCCCCTGGAGCCGCCCTGCAGCCCACCAGGGGTCCGCAGCCCACAGGTTGGGAACCGCTGGCTTAGAGTGATTATTAACGATCATTAGCACTACCAATGCGCATGCCACTTTGTATATGCTTTGGAAAATGCAGTTGTTGCCCTGAAGATCTTGTAATTAAAACCCATGTGAATTATGTGCTGAATAATTGAAAATAGCACATCTGCTTGTGAACTGCATAAGCGATATAATAAATATGAATGTATATTACAAGTTTATATTATTTGGCAACTATAATTAATATGCAATTTGACACCAAAATAAAGCAAACATCACGGGAGACTAAGATTTAAGAAACTAGCCAGATTGATGTTTTCTACCTTGCCTTCTACTAGATGCAAGCACAATGAATGTGTTACCAAGACAACTGTTTCTGAAGCTCAGGGTGACACAAGTTTGTTTAAAAAAAAACCAAAAAACAAAAAAAACCAAACAAACAACACCCAAGTGCTCTGTAAAATGATTCTCTAAATCTGGCTTAAAAAAAAAATCAACTCACATTATGTAAATCTAAATTTTCTTAGTCATTTCAACTACAATTATTCTCATTTGCACCTATTCAGCTTATGTTAGCCACTCTTCACATGCCACAGTTTGTCTTTGTGCAAATTAAACTGTGCTTGATATATCAACTTCTATAATGTATAGGGCAAACCCCAGGCAGCTCCATAATATTAAAGAAGATCCATGAATACCATTTCTTCCATAATTCTTCCATCAACCCCATTGGCACTGCAGAGTGTCAGAGTGTAGACTCGTTCTCAAACATACTATTACTCACCGCATATTATCAACCAAAGTTCAAAAACCAAAAGGCTTGCCTAGAATGATTGTTTGGAATCCACTGTAGCTCTTATTTTCCCTTCTTTAGCAATGCCCCTCTTCCTTCTCTGTATATAAACCAAAGAGAATGGTTTCCAAAAGATGAGAAATTACAATTTAAATCAATTTCATCACTCTTCCATCCATGTCTCTCTCTTTTCAACCACATCTTACATCATCACTTTCAATTGCCATTTCACATGAATGTTAGAAATTAGCTGATGTGGTGAAAGCAGCACAGAATGAAACTTCCTAGCCAACTGTGACTGTGATCATTTTGTGATACTCAAAAACCAGTTGCTGAACACTTCAATCTTCCTAATCATTCTGTTGATAGTTTGTTAGCAATTGTGCTCAAGCAAATCAGTAGGACATCAAGACTTTAAAGAGAAACAGCAGAATTGGAACTGATATGCAAATTCAATTGTGTGAAAGCAGGATTAAATCCTGACTATGGATTCTTCTCCAATTACACAAGGTGACTTGACCTCACCTTTCTCTATGTTCTGTGTGCTGTTTCCCAGGGTCTGAATCTTAACAACTGCTTTGATTTGCTGTTTCAGTATGACCTGATCCCATGACTTACACTCCCTTGCATTTATTGTCCTCCCATTCTGTAAATTCTGCCATCTTCAAAGCATCTGATGAAGTGGGAGTTTCTTCCACAAAAGCTCATGTGATAAATAAATATCTTAGTCTTTAAGTGCCATAGGACTCCTTGTGAGTCCTCAAATGGTGAATCACATATTAAGAATCTGCCTTATAAAGTTCCAAGGGGGTACCTGTGTAAGCCTAGTTTAGCAAAGCAAGCAAGGAGTCCTGTGGCACTATTAAAAACTAACAAATTTATTTATTGTATGAGCTTCCATGAGAGAAAATCTCATTTCATCAGATGCTTTGAACCATCTTCAAAACATTTGATGAACTGGGATTTTCTCCCATGAAAGCTCATATGAAAAATAAATTTGTTAAGCTTTAAACGTGCCACGGAACTCCTTATTTGTTTTGCCTTATAAAATGCTAACAAAACTTAGATCTTCCTGGTAGCAGCCAGTAGTATTATCAGCCAAGACATTGGTAAGAAAATGAATGGGAGCAGGAGGGTAGATACTGTTGCATTTGGGGTCAAATGATTCACAGTCCATGCTCAGGAAAAACTGCTACTGACTTCAATGAGAATTTTGCTTGATGGATGTTTACTGAATTAGTCTTCAGACATTACTAAAACAGGTAGCTTACCTTTCACTAAAAAAAGTTCCCTTTGGTGGATGGCAGGGAACGTAAAGCAATGAGAAATCCAAAATCCATGCAAATGAAAACCATAAAGCAATATATTATGAGCACCCTTGAGGCATAAAAAAAGAATAGACTGCAAATGCACTGAAGCTAGTATTTTATACTACTGGATAACGCATACCATACAAAGAGAATATATACATTCTCAGTTCAGGTCACAAAATACTTCTTTAATAATTGAAGTATGATGTGAAATGAATACATACTGCTTTGCAATTGGAAGATGTTTTAAGAAATTATGATTTGTGTGTGTTCAAGCATGTGTAAAGTTTTAAAACAATGTTCTTTTGGCTTCTTAAATCATATGTTCAAAGGATTATTTTTTTAAATGACCAGAATTATTTTACATTAGAAAGTATCCCATAGTACCTCTTGAGGGGATCTGCAATTTCTTTCAACAGAATTTATGGGGAAGATCAATAGCAGGTTTTCAAAGGGCTGATTGAAAAGACTGATGACTTTTGGCAGATGAAAGATGCACTGTTGTATAGAGGTGACTCTCTTGTGGAGGGACAGCTAGATGATCTCTGGGCAAGATCACCACATGTAGTCCAGCCAAGATGGACATGCATGGAATTGGTAGAAAAGTATTTGTTAAAAGTCTAAGCACCTGACAATAGTGCTTCATAGCACAAGAGCTGAAAGAAATCTTAAATGTACACTGTCAGGCCTTTACTGCAGAAGTTAAACATGCTGTTAACATTGTACATCCTCACAAAGGAAGCAGGCCTGACTCCAATTTATTTATCTATCTTTTTAAATTTATTTTTCTAGCAGAGTTATTTTTACAAGAAGAATTACATATGCACTTTCCAAATACATAGCATGTGTTCCTGGCTTAGGTTCAGGAGACCTACAGTAAATACTGAACTTGTTTTATTGATTTGGAAAAATTCAACATGGTCAATCTAAACTCTGAAAGTATGTCAGTAAATCAAACTAAGAATCATATTGCTTAAAAAGAACATATACAGTAACTTCTAAAAGTACAGCATGTTCAATTTCCTGCCTAAAAGGTAGTTTAAAAGTGTCTTTTTAATTGCATGTGGCTACCTGTAACACTATAATGAAATATTTATATATGATGGTATAAGTTGTGAAGATCTTTCTCTGGAGAAATTCTCATTGCTATCAGTGTGATTTTTGCCTGTGCAGATGATCCAGAATTAAACCCATTATCATTTGTCCAAATTTCAGTCTGACTGAGCAGTGCCATCTAATGGTCATGCAGTCCATTAGGTACCTATTTTTAACTATTTTGGAAACCTTTAATATAAAATTTTGTAATCTAAAGATACTATCATTCTCTTTGGAAGTGAATACTCTAATGAATACTTATGCCAGTGGTCACAAAAGAGAAAATATGACATCCCATTATAGGCACATAACTGTTTATGCTATTTTTAATCCTCTGGCTGTTTGACGTGTCTTACTTTTACTCCAGAACTACTTACAAGACCCACAAACAGTTTATGAAAATTTACTCAGCTTTTAAAACAAGTCAAAAATATATTAATATAATGAGACACCCGCAGCTATCCTGGATTCTCGTCTGCACTCTGTTATTCTTACACTGTTTTGATTGTAGCTTTTTTGTTGTTTTTCCACTACCTCTGTAGATATTTAACTAGCCAGATCTGTCTTTCCTCCCTTCAAATCTGAAGGGTACAAAGATGATTACTGTACAAAAAGGAGTTCAAAGCAGGGCCTGTTTGCTAACTGAATGGTAACAGTGTTTGTAGGAGACTTGAATTCAGTGTCTGGTTTTGATTTCTTTTTAACTGTCTTCATTTAGGGCTGGACTGCAAAGGGTTTTGAGGAAAAATGGACACTACAGTTGTTCAGTAGATGTCAAAAGCAGGCCCTGTAGAAATCCATGACAAAATGACTCATATTGTACATCAGTGATTTCTTTAACATATAATTATAGAGTGGTGTAACCCATTTCATTCCGTTCGAACTTGAAGATGATAACACACAACAAGTGCTTCATTTGTAATGAAAGAAGTGCTAGACCTCAAGCACAGAGGTGCTGGAGCACAGACAAGAATTTACTTCCATAACTCATGCAGCATGCCCAGAGGTGCTAGGGCTATGACCTGTCAAACCTACAGATGACAGAGTTCAACACTTGCACAAATTAAGCACTTCACACAAACAAGAAAGTGCCAAAAAAGAGACAAGGATCCTTGGGTTACAAATGAGGTATGAAGAAGCTATTCCTGGGAGGAATATAAAAGCTTTGAGTAACAGTCATATCTTATCCTTTTCAAATCACTTTATCTTATCTATCCACTGGTAAGTACACAGCAAAATCAGCCTGTTTCATCACCTGCCTGCTTATAACACATCGAGCTCAAAATCTCCAAATACCAATTATTAGACTGCTAACTGTCAGTATTTAAACATGATACATACATAGAATGCAATTCCCATGAATGCTAATACCAGAGGAGATGCACACATACATGGGGGCGGGGGCACCACTATGACTTTCCGTGCTGTTAATGTAAGGGAGAAAGTCTCACGGGAGAAAACTGGGGAGAGCCCTGCGCTAGAGAACTGCTACTGGCTGCTCCACATTCACAACTAATTACAGTAAGTTTTGAATGATAATTTTTTGCACAAAAAGGTAGATATGGTTAAGGAACTTTTAAATTATAATGAAACACATGACAGTTAAAAGTTAATGATCAGACTCTGACGAAAACATTCTCAGACTATAGATTAACACCGGTTAGAAACACATTCTATCATTTGTGGCATGTGACACAGTAAAGTGTCTGAGGTGTTTTGAATAAGGAACAGCATGCTGAGATGTAGTAATTTTAGCACTATTGTTAAATATGACATCCCTCTCTCTCTTTCTCTCATTTTGAAATCAGCCTTTCTGATATCTCTCTCTAAAAGGAGTTAAAACAAAAAAGAATACTTGCTGTTGTCAGGTATATTAGAAATGTTAGGTTACATGGAGGAAGAGAAAGAGAGAGCACTTCACACTGGACATTCATTCTCACAACAGGCCTATAGTCTTCTGAAACTCTAAAAGCAATACTGTTAACTGGTTATACTTTTCTACTGCACCTTTGAATCAGAAAACCATATTCTGTCACTGGATTTGGACTCAGAACTACTGTCTATCCTGCAGTGGAGTGGTGTACTATAAGAATCTGTAATACTAGATGTGCTGTCCCACAAATCCATACTTGTTGGGCTACCATAGTCCCAGTGTGGGACACAGCATGAATGAAACACCAACCCAAAATGATGTACATAAAGAAATTTTAACATAGCAAACTTCAATTTCCTGAGGCCCAATTAAGAATAGAGAGCTCAACTTGAGTAAAATAATACAGAAGTGCAGAAAATGTTACAAGAAAAGGAATAACTTTTTGACATAAACAACAGTATAAGATTGAACATTTCTGTTGTAAATAATTTACTTTTTTTCTTATTTAAAAAAAAAGACAGATAAGAGGAAATTCTGAATGCACAGAGTCTGTCTAAAGCTATTTTGTGAGTGAAAGCTTCACTTGTCAAATCTGGCAGTGAACTTCCATCATTACATAACTCACCTTGCAGGGCACTTTGGCCCTCAGACAGAGAAGTTGCTACAATTTACTTATTTTGAGTCTGCTGCCACTTTTTTTTGGGGGGGGGCACAACTTCAGATTCTAAAAAACCACAAGACCTACAAACTTACTGAAATTGGTGTTTTGAATTTTCTTGTTTATCTTGGGACCATAAATCTCCTGTAAAGAGCTTTGTTGCTTAATATTAGTATCTCTAAAGGTATGTTTTCAATGCTTACTCACTCAAATCTGACTCTCATTTAAATTTACATATCAGAAAAAACTATGACGTAAACATGCAAAAATTACCTGTCCTCTAAAATGAGCTTTGAATATTAATAATTCACTAAACAACTTTTGTATCCTTCGTTCTTATATGTTAAAGAATTAAATGTAATTCAGTAAATTTTATTATGTCTGGAACACAGCTGTCAGTAAGTGACAGTCCAGTCTTTAGAGCTGTGGTTCCCAACCTTTTAGGCTCAAGGGCACAGACATCATTGTTACAACCCTGAAGGACGACCAGTCTCTGCCAGCAGCCCTTTCTCCCTGTTTCCTTGTTGCAGACAAACAGAAGGAGTTCAGCGAGGAGGCTACCTTCCTCCTCACTGATCTCCTGTTCCTCTGACCGCAGCAAAGAAACTGGAAGCATATTAACAAGGAGTTCTGTGGCAATCAAAGACTAGCAAATTTATTTTTTGCATGAGCTTTCGTGGGAGAAAATCCCACATTGTCAGACGCTCTGAAAATGGGGGAACTTTCAGAATGGTAGTTCCCCCATCTTCAGAGTGTCTGATGAAGTGGGATTTTCTCCCACAAAAGCTCATGCAAAAAATAAATTTGCTAGTCTGTAAGTGCCACAGGACTCCTTGTTTGTTTGTTTTACTGAACTAGACTAATACAGCTGCCCCTTTGGATCTTTGCCAGCATACTGTAGCCCCGTGTGTTCCAGCTGCGTTCCTAGGCAGTAGCTCCCTTCTTCAGCCATGGGGAAAATGAGATAAGTTCACCCCACCTGGTGGTTCCAGCAGGGATCACAGCACCTAGGGACCCAGGCAAAGAACTTTGCTGTGCTCCCTGATACAGCAAGGAGGAAGGGAGCACTGATCTCCTGTCCCCTTGGCTGCAGAAAAGAGCCTGTACCAGTCTTTTCGCCATGCTACCACAAGCTCCGCCTAGGTCTTTAGTCAGCAGCTTCCTCCTGCAGCTAGTGGGAGGGGAGAGGTTGGGAATCAATGCCTTAGAGGCACTGCTCAGATAAAAGGTCTTTCCAAGCTTAGCAAGAAAAGAGCATATAGAATAGAATCATAGGGTTGGAAGGGACCTCATGAGATCATCAAGTCCAGCCCCCTGGGGCTTGAACCCAGGACCTTCTGCATATTAAGCAGAGATGCTGTTTTTCTTTAAATCCCACTACATTAAGCATGTAGTCTCCCAACATCATGCCCAAGAGCCAAGTTATTACAGACTATGTATTCAAAGTGTATGGAACAGCTGATAGAGAGAGGGCAGGTCTATCCAGATGAGGACGTAGCCTCGGCAGATCCCAAAACACTATAATTTCCATCTGTATCATGATGAGCAGAACTTGAGTCAGAGGGTCAATGATCCCCGGAGGGACTGTCTTTGAAAGGACCACCAGTGGAACCAGAAACACGGAGGAGTTAGGCTGGAAAGAGTAGAGCCACATGGACGAGCAGTCCATGGGATTTAGTAAAGTTTCCGTTGTTCAGCTTAACTGCATTCATCTTGACATTTTGTGCATGAAACGCAGTGGCAGCATCTCCACTGTGAGTTCTCGGCAGTGCAGCAGTTGACAGGGTGAGCGATGAAACTCAGTCTGAAGCCTCTAGAGCCCTGTATTTGCAGACACAAACCCAGTCTAGTGATGGACCCCATAATAAGAGGAATTTGAACTATACACAGACCTGATCATGCAGGACAACAATGACAACAGCAGACAAGTTAAACTATCACTTAACCTTAGTGGGGAATAAGTCAGAGAGGTTTGTGGCTCTGTGAGGATCACCAGTGCCTCAAGCTTGACAGAAGCCCCAGGAGTCCTGGAGAACCGTTGCTCCCCAAAGCAGAACAAAACTGTTGAGAGTCAAAGGTTTTCCACTAGAGACTAATATGAAAGGGATGGAATAGGCTAAGTGTTACACCCTTATGCACACTGGCTGCTACCTGCAAGTTTGGGGAACTTGACAGACTACCTGATTCAGGATAGAACAGTCTGAGGCACTTGGGATCAGCACTTGCAGAAGAGACTGCTCTAAAACAGTGATTTCACATTAGAGAGACATTTAAAAATGGGGCATGAAGCAGTAACCTCAAGAGAAAAGGTGAAAACACTAGGAGGCACAACGCCACAAAAGCACATGCCTAGGACAACAGGAGAGTAGGCAGCCAGTGTTCAGTACCCACAATGAGATGCATTTACTGTGGGACAGCATGAGCAGGTAAAGATGAGGAGCCCTGCCCTAGGACAGCATTGGAAGGAATGAGGCAAGTTGAAACATGTTAGCAGTATGTACAAGAGCAGAGGAGAGTCTCAGAAAGGTTCACTCTTGTGCTGGAGAGGGATGTCACATCACACAATGATAACATCACGCCTCTCTTCTGTAAAGTCAGAGTACATATCAGATTCAGGTTGTTGGGACAATAAGATAACCGGGGGCAATACCAAATGGTGCATGAAGCAATGATAACAGGGAAACAGCCAGTGCAGTTTCAACTGGATGGGGGCAGGGGAGCATTGTGATTCCTTGAGAGGAACTGGACTCCACACACCAATTACAAACAGCAGGTAGATTCTATTAATGAACAATGAAAGCATCATGTAGCCTCTGGGAAAACGTGACCTCAAAATAACTAACTCTAAAAATAAAATATGGTACCAAGTGACATTTGGAATAGTGAACGTCAGGCACCACAGACCCCTCTTAAGGAGAACAGTCATACAAGCTACCATCTATTCAGGGTGCAGCTTCTCAATGTGATAGCTGCAGGGCAAGAAGCAAAAGGGGGACCCCATGGACACTTCTGACAATTGGAAAAGCAAACAGGGATGTGGTCAAAGGCAACGAGTGCCTCACAGGGAAGCTGCAACTGGAAGTTAGATACCCATAGTAGAACTTGTGTGCTTGCCACAAAAGAAAATTCAGCTGCACTACATAATCCAGTTTGCAAGGAGCTTGAAAGGATGTGAAGCAACAGTGATATGAATACAGGCCAGTCTGAGTAAGCCACACAATGATGGTAAAGAAACTATCAAATAAACAGAACATTTGTAGGGACCCAAAGCCACTGTATCAGGCATTGAAAAGATACCACCATCCACTGCCTACAATTGATGACATCTTGCCAGAACTTTCCAAACTGAAGGGCTTGGTTACACAAATGAAAATTTGTGGTAAGCTGGGGTGTGAATCTTCCCTGCAGAAGCCTGCTGCCCTCTAAGGCCCACTTTACACTGACAGCAAAATTCAGTGGCAGATGATGGGAGATACACAAACTATGTAGAGTATGCAAGCTATGTAGCTTGCATATCTCCTGTCAACTTCTTAACTCCTACCTACAGCAGCATCCTTACTAGGCAGTGCCAATGGGAAATGCCCTCCCATCGATGCAGCATTACCCTTCTTGCAGGGTTGAATTAATGGTGTCAACTTCCAGATCGATCGAGTGAGTCTCCACTGTTGTTTAATTGGTCCTGTAGAATTGATCCAGCAGCACCAACAGTGCCACCATCAATATAGATATATCCTAACTGTCCACATGGACCCTGCTGATGCACCTTAAGAGTTTGTTTATGCACACTGATCTAGTTCTCTTTGAAACAAGATCAGATCAAAGTGCATTTAAAAGGCATCACGGCAGGCTAGCGAGAAGTAGATCCACACCCCAGCTTGCCACAAACTAAACATTTGTGTTGACAAAGCCCAGAATCTTTAGTCTGTGATGTGAAGGATTGGTTTTGGCACATAAGTTTGAATAAAGAGTGCTTCATGCTCACCAACTTTGAAACACCGTTTGGTGACTACAGAGGACTAAGCATGCCAATAGACAGAAGCCCAGCAGAGAGATGTTCCAGAGAACTCTTAACCTTGCACTCGGAGGACTGCCTCGGGACAAACATAACTGCAGATTACATCCTCGCTGTAGGTGAAGAAGGCACTGACACAGAAGCTAAGGTAGACCATGAAAGAAAGCAACCAGGTTTTCTACAGAGATGGAGGGACAAGGGTCAAACAGTGTGAATTTATATACACTGGAAATCTGTTCACAAGATGAGTTCCAGAAAATTCATGCGATAAATAAATTCATTAGTCTTTAAAAATACCACAGGATTCCTTTTTTGTTCACACGACTGGGACTGAAAGCAGACCTCAACAAGATCAAGGCAATCAGAGTCACAGCAGTGCCAGTCAAATTTCTGTCCACACCTGGCTGCAGTAGTAGAAGCCATTAAGTCAGCTCACAAGACAGGATGTTGACTGGAACTGGGGAGGTCCCTAACAGCAAGCATCTGATGTGCTGAAATTAATGATAACGGCTGCCTCTATCCTCAAGTAGTATCGCCAGCAAAGTCACTGACATACCAGCGTGCTGATCAGAAAAAGGTGTGGGCAGCTATTTTGCAGGAGCAGCCAATCACTTATCCTGGCAGAACCCTGTCAGAGACTATAGAGGAGTATGCCCAAATAGTAAAAGAGCTTTTGGCTATGGTATTTGAACGAGAACTATTCCATCAGTACAGCTGTGGCCACCCAGTAACTGCAAAACAGACCTCTACAAATCTTCATGGCAAAACCTCTTCTTAGCGCTCCAAAGAAAGTGCAGTAGACAAAAAAGAGTCACGAGGAGTTCACCTGAGTAATATGAGGTGACTGCCCATATGGCAAGTGATCCAAAAGGAATGAGATGCTACAAGCCAGCAGACTCAACATGCACAGAAACCCTACAGAGATCACTGCAGAATGGAAACAGAAAACCATTTGGAGATCTCTCCCACAGGGAGGAAGGAGACTCTACTGAGACACAGCTTGCAAGACTTCAAGACGGAGATAGGTCACTCCCAGAATGGCCACCTGTTGAGGACATACATCTGTCTAAAAGACTGTGTAACAATAGCATCATCTGTGATAAAGGTGAGACTTTGACTAGGCTATGAACTAGCAAACTCTGGCCAAAGTGACAAGGTTTGAGAATCAGGCTTCTAATATTTGTTTTTATCTTCACATTAAAATGTCTTCAAAATAGGGAAGATGCATCATGGTCAGTGGAACTGGAGTCAGAGAGCAAGTATTTCTTGGAGGCATAGTTACTGAAGGCACACCAATAAAACAGGGAACACTGGGGAGTTAGGCTAGAAGGCACTCAGTCACTTGGACAGAGCAGTCCAAGGATTTAGTGAAGTTTCATATGTTCAGCTAAACACGGAATAAGATACTGTGGATCATCAAGGAGAGGATCTTCCAGGCCTAAAATCTGACTCCTAGATTAGACAGAAGACTGAGTTTACATTGGGACATCACCACATTTCCAACTTCAATGAACAAGCCCCCCCACTTTCCAAGAACTGCCTGAGATTTAGTCAGTGTGTGTAGAACTTTTAAAAGAAAACTACCTTAAAACAACAAACTTTTCCCTATGTGACAGTGTTGTTCCAGGTGCATTTGGGGAGGGAAACATTATCTGAGGAGTGATGTTAGCAAAGGCAAGGTATTCACTGCATCTTTACCAGACAGTGTATTCCTTTAGCCACGTTTCTGCTTGACAGAATTCATTTTTTATTTGCTTATCATTTGCATTGATAGTATCAGTGTCTATTTCATAGCAATTATTTTTAGATATTTATTGATTTAAATTTTCAGAGTTCTGGGAAATTATGAGGGGTCAAACACTCATTGCACTGCATAAAGCACAAATCATCAATTTCAAGTGTCAAAGCATACAAAGCAAATTTCTTAAATCAAACTTAAACATGTTCTCAAGCAGCATTTGTCTTATCTTGCCTATCTAAGAATTTCATTTATTATACATGAAGATACCTCTGTGTGCAGTTTAATTACATATACCAATAAAAATAACATCTGGCTTTCTTTTCTTTGTAATAACTGAACTTTTTTCCAATTCCCAAGGACACCTAAGGCATAAGACAGGTGCCCTTGGAGGGTTTATCTATCAAAATAAATAAATGAACATAAATGAAAGAACCAAGTATGCAAGAAGTGAAGAATATTAGTGCCTAGATTTACTGTAGCATTTTGCTTTGATATAATCCTTCATCTGTCAGTTTAAATGGTAAGAAATTGCAGTCTTCTTGTGATCCTTTGCATCCCATAGTGGATGAGAAAGGACCAGGGTCATGCACATGCTGTGAATGTAGTGCAGGGCTGGTGTGCAAGAGGGAAGAAACTGTTCTTAATAACTGTATGTGTTCTCCTGCAACCTGGTTAGTTCCAGGAAGCACTCATCCTCTGTCAGGCTGTATACTGGCTCTTCCTATGCGCTTTGTCTTAAAGATATAAGCCAATTCTATATTAATAAAATTGCTAATTTTATCTATATTACTGAGCTAGAATGAACTCATGGCTGCTTTAAATAAAGGAATTCTGTGTTAGTCCCTTTCTATAATATAAAAATGGTAGGAAGAGAGAAGTCCATGCATGCCCTTAAGCATGAGGAGAACACAATTCCCATTCTTTCCTCCCAAAATGCATTCTTATAAGACTTGGGCAGAACCTGTCCACAATGAATTACTAAGTGGGAGAAGGATATATGATAGAATTAGAATTAATCGTAAGAGGCATAAAATTGATTTGGTTGGCATTCTGCATTTTTAACCCAGGATGCTGCCAGATGTAGGAGAAAAAGGCAATCGTTTCTATAGCAACAGAACCACAGATAGAGCTTATATTGTAAATGCTGCTGTTCTCTGCTGACAAAGTAGAGCAGTGTCATAAGCTGGAGTACACTAATACTGTGGAACATCGACTTGAGATGTAGCTAACAAAAACCATTTCAATATCATTTTTAAGCAAAGAGTGTGAAAAAGAATCTATGATTCTGAATAAACTTTTGCTCAAATAAATGGTTCTGTATTTTTTTCAAGCTAAAAGAAACATTCCTGAACTAAAATGTATAGTGCACACTACTAAAATCCAAGCATTTGACAATTCTTACTATCTGACATAACCAAACATTTTCTCGATACTTAGGGAAGAAAGTAACTGTGGTGCAGCATGTAGCAGTTGGCTGAATGACTTCATTTTCACAAGTTTCTTCTGTGCATTTCAAATTTCATATTGAAATAAAAATGTAATGCCCTAAAATGAGGCTTTCTAAAGAAGGAAATGGCAGATCTTTATTTGCTAGTGATCCTGTAAGAACTACCACAATGCATACCATTTTCCAATACTGATCACAAAGCCTACATGGAAAGAAAAACCAGGGAGAACAAAAATTTGAGAAAACAAAATGAAAACCTTTTTAAAAATGCTTAATTAAACAATGCTTGAACTTGAGGGTCAAAATACTATCGTAATAAATTAACCTTAAATCTTAAACTACATTATTCTTCAATATGGAATAACTGTTAGATAGCAATTTCACCTACCTCAGTTATCATGCCTGAGTCATTTATTGTATCAAACAGCAAAACAGACCTACACGGACTTGAGGAGATCTAATTTTGTATATTTTTCTTTTTTCTAAATCAGCATGCATGATGTGTTGAACACTGAGCCTTTCTGAAAACTGGTACCACAACCACATAGATTAAAGAATTGCAATAAACCAGTCTCTGAAGAGGTCTCCTCAAGACACAAAATTCTGAAGTTTATGACAGAAAGGAAAGAAACACTCCAAGAAATAATAGGGCTATCACATCTGAAAACACATGGAAGTGTTTTTGGATTCTCCCCTTCCCTTTTTACTCTGGCTATAATCATTCTTAATGTATCACTAGCAGTGACACATACAGTATCTATCACAGTTTCGTTTTTCAGAAAAGATTTTAAGATATAGTAGTTATCTATTTTACTTGACTTTAGCTTTGTTATATGAAGGTAATTACTTCAGAAAGCCTGGTCCATTTTATGACTAAATAGACTCAGATCTCAGTTGTTCAGGAGCCAAATTAGCAATCAACATTACCCAAAAGAGCCACAGTAGTGAGAATTCATGGCTTCATTTTTTATGTATATCTAGTATTCTCTCAGCAAAATAACTGATCAAGTATTCTACAATGGGTTAATAACAAAGCAAGGGCATCTTGATTGGTTAGTAATTAAACTACATAGTGGTTTAGTATCATGTGCTGCAAAGAGCCACAGGAAACATATTAAAGAGCCACTTGTGGCTCCCAAGCCTCACTCTGAGTATCACTGAAATAGACAGGAAAATAGGTAATTATATCTCTTATTTTTGTCCCATTACTTTGTTGTTATCTTTCACTGACAACTCCAGCTCTCTTGAATGTCAGTGGGAGTATTCCATTACGTTTCAGATTTTCCAAAACAGTATTCAGGACAAGGTGAAGAAAAGAGAGGATTGTAATTCACTGTATGTCTAGAAGAAAATAAAAGAAGTAACCCATAGCCTTGAGATCAATATATAGTGCAGAAAACCAAGAGTCAGTTTGGTAGCACCACTCAATATTTTTTTCATTTCATTATTTATTTAACATGGGTGTAATCCTGCCTGGCAATTAATAAACCCCTTTAATGAAAGTTCACCACCTTTCTTTATTGCGCACAGCTAATTTACCTGTAGCAAAAGCTGTGTAGTATAAGGTAAGTGTATTATTTTATAAAAGCTACTACTAATTGATGCTCATTTTAAATGAGTGTTCCCAGGAAAGCTATGCACAGTGACATTCAATAGGTTAATTATGGCTTCACACTACAGAGAATTTTTGGAAAGAAAATTTTGAAGAGATATTTACTTAAAATGAAACCTGATTAAAAGCTCAAATATACTGGCCAGTGTATTACTGCCAACCTCAAGAGTCACAAGTCAGATCGCCTAAAAATTATGAGATTCCATGAATCATGAGAACCTAAAAACACCAAGCCATGACCTTTTAAACTCTCTTCTGAGACATCATATGGGTGATCATTTCAGGCTGAAAAGTCGAACTTTAATGCACACAGAAGCACCACTATCTCTCTGACTGCTCAGATGGAGACTCCACTTACTGTCTCCTCACTCCAAAACAGGGGAACAGCCATTAATTTCGTCTTACTGACTTGACTCCCCTGCACCCTGCAGTTCTCCCCTTTCCTAGATCCAGCTGCATCATTACTCTCACACACACTTGTCCTAGGGCAAGGGTCAGCAACTTTTGCCAAACCCTGTGCCACACCTCCTCGACTGTCAGCCAGTGCCAGTGGCTCCCTCCACAGAAATAAAAGCGATGTCTGCCTGAAAATTTTGGTGGCAGCCATGGCTGGAGGTTGGTGAAGGGGGCTTCCCTGGCATGCTGCTGAAAGGAGCCAGTCGCAGAAAGAAGCTTCCTGCACTGGCTCCTTTTGGCAGCATGCCTGGAGACAGGGATTCCCAGGGATGCCATGGAAAGAAGCTGACTGGAGCAGCTCCTCTTGCGGGGACCTCAGGCATCCTGAGGAAAGAAGCTACCCAGAGTGGCTCCTTGGCGACTGCACACCATGGAGAGAAGTCATTCCAGACATTTTTCCGCATCATGCCTGGAACATTGGCATGGTGGGGACCCTCTGCACCCCAGCTCCCCTGAAAGAAGCTTCCCGGAGCAGCTTTCAGTGGCAGAAGCCACAATTTCTGTGGCATTGCAGAGGGCGCCGCACGCTGCTCCAAATGGGCTCTTGTGCCACTGTTGGCACACATACCTGGGGTTGCCTACCCCTGTTCTAGGCCATCCCGTCTGTCTAGAGCCAAAGGGGAGGAGAAGCCCTAAGGCAGTAGGAAAACATTACTGCTTGATTCCGGGATTCAACAGTAGCTTTTCCCTCAACCCCTGCTTCACAGTTCCTCAAAGTTATAGGACCATACTCTGAAGGCAGGGTTCAGAGACAGGACAGGTCTGTGTCCTTACCGCCACAGCTTGTGTACACCACTCTGCCAAACCCTACAAACTGCAGGAATGGAGGACTTTCTAACATCCTCACAGCAGATCCTCCTGCAGACTCAGAAATTCCACAACTGGTGATTAATTCACAAAAAATTGGCAACATAGAAAAACTACCTTTCCCTGCATGCTTGCAGGCAGGGGGCTCATGTTTGATGCTATTTGGGACAGAGAATGCTAATACAACTTCATCACTACAGATTTTTTTTCTGAAATGATGCCCTTATTGAGAAGGGACACCCCTAACCTACCACTGCCCTGCCCCCAAGGCAGGGTGAACTGTCATTTTAACTCCTTCCATACCCTACCCCCATTACTATCTCTCACATGCCCCTAGGCCTCATCCTGTATCTCATATGTCTGCACCTCACTCCCTGCCACTCAGTACTTTGTGTCCTGCCCCATTTGCTCCCTCACATTCTTTTCATTCGCTTTCACAGGATCACAGAAACTGGAAAGGACCATGAGAGGTCATTGAGTCCATTCCCCCGAACTCATGGCAGAATCAAGTGCCCTCTTAGACCATCCCTGACAAGTGTTTGTCTAACCAGCTTTTAAAAACTTCCAGTGATGGAGAGTCTACAACCTGCCTAGGTAACTTATTCCAGTGGTTAAACACCATGACAGTTAGGATTTTTTTTTCCTTATTTTCAACCTAAATGTTCCTTGCTGCAATTTAAGTCCATCGCTTCTTGTCCTATCATTGGCGGTTAAGCAGAACAATTTTTCTCCCTCCTCCCTGTGACAAACTTTTAGGTACTTGAAAACCATTATCGTGTCCCCTCTCAGTTTTCTCTTCTTCAGACTAAACAAATGCAGCTCCTTCAATCTTCCCTCATAAGTCAAGTGTTCCAGACCATTAATCATTCTTGTTGCTCTTCTCTGGACTTTCTCCAATTTGTCCACATCTTTCCAGAAATGAGGCTCCCAGAACTGGACACAATACTCCAGTTGAGGCCTAATCAGTGCACAGTAGAGCAGAGAAAAACTTCTTGTGTCTGTCTTACAGGAAGTAAAGAAATGTATCCCAGAATGGTGTTTGCTTTTTTTGCACAGTGTTGCACTATTAACTCATATCAGGGCCAGCTCTACTCATAAACCAATGAGGCACTGGCTCAGAGTGCCACAAGGTAGGGGTGCTGGGAGATGGGGCGAGCAGGCCCAGAAGCCAGACCCTGCGGTCCTGCCCTTCCCCTGAGCCGGCCACTTTGCCTCCAGGTGCATACCAGGCCAGCTCATGGGGTGGACGCCACTCTTTCACCCTGCCTTGGAGCTGTCTCTCTCTGCCCCTAGGGCTGAACAGCTGGCCCAGGGGAGGGGCAGGAGAGCAGAGCCTGGCCTTGGGACTGGCCCACTCCAGCCCTGGGCTGACTGCGCCCGATACTGGTGGTGGGACAAGTTGGCCCAGAGAGGAGACCGGGTTCCACGCTCTGCCTTCCCGAAGGGCACCAAAACAAAAGCTGGCTTAGGGAGCCACAGCCCCTTGAGCCGGCCCTGATGTGGTCCACTGTGACAGCCAGATCCCTTTCTGCAATACTCCTTCCTAGGGAGTCATTGGTCATTTTGCACATGTGTAATTAGTTGTTCTTTCCTAACTGGAGTAGTTTGCACTTGTCTTTATTGAATTTCATTCTGTTTACCTCAGATCAATTCACCAGTTCATCTAAATCATTTTGAATTGAGTTCCTATGCTCCAAAGCACTTGCAACCCCTCCCAGCTTGGTATCACTGGCAGACGTTATAAGTGCACTGTCTATACCAGTGTTTGTCAAACTGTGGGTCGCGACCCAATATTGGGTCACAGACCAGTAGGTACTGGGCTGCAGCACTGGTGTGGCATGCAGGGAGGGGGGGGCAGCTGCCTCTCACTCCCTTCCAGCCTCCAGGAGCCTGGGGGAGGGGGAGAAGCCATAGCTTATCACTGCACAGCTGGAATACAAGGTTCTAGATGGGAGTTGTAGCTCAGCAAAAAAGACAAGGAGTCATGTGGCACTTAAAGACTAACAGATTTATTTTTCACATGAGCTTTCGTGGGAGAAAACCCCACTTCTTCATTTCTCCCATGAAAGCTCATGCGAAAAATAAATCTGTTTGTCTTTAAGTGCCACATGACTCCTTGTCTTTTTTGCTGGACTAGACTAACACGGCTATCCCTTTGGAAATTGACAAGTTGTAGCTCACACTGCCTCAAGGTCTCAGGGAATGGAAAGGCAGAAAGACTGTGTTTCCCAGTGTGCCATGTGTGCACATGTGCCTTTGCTTTCTCTTCCCGTAGCTGAGTGACAAGCTAGTGTTTAAGTGCCACAAGATGCCTTGCTTCTTTTGCCGGTTTGTAAGTGTTTGGGTCACTGCTGCCCCATAGTCACAGGGGTGATGGGTGGTTGGACTCATGGCCTTTAAACCCCCCCCCCGCCCCAGTATGTATGCTTGGTGTGCTTATGGGGGGCTGGATGAGCTCGGGTGGGGGGGCTTGCTCTGTCTTAGCAAGCCTGGGACATGAGAGAGGCTAAGCGCTTCAGTGGGGCAAAAGGGATCTGTGGGGCTTTTTCTTGGGACTGGGACCCCTCAGATGCAGTTGGGGTGTGAGGATTGGGAGGTTGGAAAGGCCCGGGTAGCTTCTGGGATGTGGCAGTGCAGGTTTGTGGGGGTGGAGGGGGCTTCAAACTCAGGTGCTGACAAGACTTCCAGTAATTGGAGTGGGTGTTGTGGCTATGGAAAAGTAACGACAGCTGGAGGAGTTTCACTCAGGACTGCTATTGCAAACGTACCAAGGACATTTCTCACTGTCTTGCATCTCACTGGGAATGGTCACGAAACATAGTATGAAAACCCACAATTTGGATTTTATAATGCAATAATCTTGTTCTGCAGAACAAAGTCTAAAAACACTAGAGGAGTACCACTGCTGTAGAGCTAAGGGTGGTATGCTTAGTGGGGCATGGAAGTTTTGAGAACATGGCTCAAGACTATACTACAAGTAATATGGAGCCAAGTTCCAAAGGGGCAGCTGTGTTTGTCCAGTAAAGCAAAAAAAGGGAAGGCGTCGTGTTGCACTTAAAGACTAACAGGATTTATTTATCGCATGAGCTTTCATGGAAGAATATCCCACTTGGTGGGGTTGAAAAATGACCTTTTAGCCAAAGGACTAAACTTGTTGGTGGAGAGACAGGAGGAAGGTGTAAATGTCTTTCAGCAAGGCCCAGAGGCTGGTGTCTCTGGTTAGACATCTCATTCCTCATTTCCAGGTGTTGCTACAGAAGGAAAAAGTAATGGGGCTTGCATGGAAACTCATTTTTATGTATTATTTTCTGGCCCAGGAGTATCTAATTAATGAATATGAAGCTCCTGCCCTGTAACAGTCTGCTGCAAAGGAGAAAAAGTTTTTCTTTTTGCACAGCCATCCTAGATCCTGGAGGAAGTAAGCATGTGGCTGCCCCTAACTCCACAGCTGGCCTTTGCTGCTCCCAGGAGGGGGGGTGGCCCACCACCCCACAGCTATGGTCACTGTTCAGTTTTCTAATAGTGGCTGTTTGCCTTTTTCTGTTTCTTTTTTTTTTTAGTGGACGGTCATCTCATGGCAGAGGGGTCCCAAGTTGGGTCCAGAGGGAAAAAGTTTGACAACCAATACTCTATTGCCATCATCCAAATCATTGATGAAAATATTGAACACAACGAGGCCCAGAACTAATCCCTGTGGTTCCCTGCTCATTATGCCCTTCCAGCATTCACAGTATCTCTGTGTCTCTTCACAGGCCCAATGTCTTGTTGAGCCCCTGAACCACAGAATGACAGCCATTTTGCCAGTGGTCACAGTTACGGTCTCAATGAAAACAGTGGGAGGTGAAGCCTCACTTCCACATGCAAATCAACTGTAGGAAAACATTGTCAGTTTTCTTTTGGCAGCAGGTACAGCTTGAAATTTACCCGCTGTCAAAAGAGGTATCAGCAGTGGGGAAGCCTTCCTGTATTGTACACAGCTGTATGCCATATCATGACCATGGAGAGGTTGAGTACCCCTGCTTTAGGAGATGCTAGTCATTTTGAATAAAGGAAAATTTGAGAGTTAACAGTCTTTCATCCCATTTTCATAAGATAGGTAAAAATAACCCCCAAATAACTAAAGACACAATAAAATCTCATGCATTGATGATACAGTATCAGATTATACACATCTTCAAACAATGACATCCTATTAAATTTACATCACATAGAATTACATGTAAAGATTCTAATGGCATGTCTGTACTGCACCACAGAGTATGACTGCAAGTCATGTTGACATACTAGAGCAAGATTTAATTAGTTCAGGTATCGGAACAGTGAAGCCGCAGCAGCACACGCTTTTGTGGGCTGTGTTCCATAACTACTTGAGCTGCTAGCCCATGCTGAAGTCTATCCTGCTGCAGTTTCACTGATCCAACATCCATTTAGCGAGACTGAAACTAGCACAGGTAGGTTATACAAGCAGAAATCACATACTGTGACTGCAATATAAATACAGCTCTAGTGAACCTACACCCCAGGTTAGTAAAAGTGCTTATCTACCTACTTAAATTAATCTGACTGTCAGATAAGAAAATATGCCATGGATGAAGCTAATGGCAAGAGTGTATATATCACAAAACCTAATCACAGAAGGTGCTTGATGCAGAAATTTACTTTTCACTAAATGTACAGAAAATCTTCAGCATGATCAGACAGAGGGTTGTTATTTATCTACTCTGGTACATAAAGGAAGATAAAATAATATTGCCTTTTCGTGAAATGCACAAACAATCTGCAATAGCTATTATTCTGTGCAGTGCATGACAAGAACAGAACAAGAACATGAATACTTTTAAAAAAGCAACAGATGCATTTTATTCATAATTTTAAAAGAATTACAGAGTATATAACTAAGCTAACTAAAGGCCTTTAGATAGACTAATGGGAACAATTACTAAAACTACGAACTTTTAAAGAACTTCAGGACATTCTGGTGTTGAATTATCTTTGTGCCTTTAAACATTTCCTTTACAATTTCTTCCATAAACAATTGTGTATAATTTTCATTGACACACACTAAATATTGCCTGTACAAAAAATCATTAATAGCAAAGAGAAACTCCCTAACCATAGTAGCTCTACTTTGACATTTTTGATAAGAAGTGGGGCTGAATTTTATGCTTCTGAAAACATGGGGTACCAACAGATTTTCTTGAGTCACAGTACGTCACCTGAAACTGAAAATACATGCACACACATGTATGATCCTATTACTTACTACCTTTAGTAGAATCATAGATTCCAAAGCCACAAGGGACGACTGTGATCATCTAATCTGACCTCTGGCAGGATTCCTGCACAGGCAGTCGGATCAAGGGTCAGAGCAGGAGCAAACCTGAGGAGATGAGTGGCAGAGGCATGCGCAGTCAGGTACCAGACATGGGTCGAGAACAAGGGTCAGGGTCCAATTCAGGAGCCAAAGTCAAAATCAAGCTGAGGTCAAGGCAGGAGCAAAGAACGGTCATAGAGCTACAGGAAATCCATACTGGTACCTGGATTCTCCCTGGAACACTTCTTAGCTTTATAAAAGACAAGGAATCTATCAGGAGCCAGGGGGCTGCTGCCAATCAGACCCCTTGAAGCAGCATTTCCCAAGGCCTGTGTACATATGGCATCATGGGCAGTGGAAGACAATTTGGTTTCAGAGTCCACTAGCTGCAGAGATGGCAGCTGCCTAGCCACTCTGAAGGCCTAGGTTCCAGGCACACAGGGCCTGGCAATCTCCTGCATAACCCAGAGCACAGAACTTTCCAAAAAGTATTCCTGGAGTGTATCTTTCAGAAAGACATCCAATCTCAATTAAAAAGCGGTCAGCTGTTGTAAAAATTGTTGCTTTCCCATCCATCGTTTGCAACTTGTTTTACATTAAAGAAAAAGTCATATCAGCTACTGCACAGAATCTTGAAGCATAGCAAAACTCAACAGGCACTAGCTAATGCAACTGAAAAGGAAACAAAATACATTGAAATATATTGTGTAAAGAAGGAGCAAAGTGTCAGGTCCTAAAATATAATCTGGAAAATGTTAGGCAGGGAAGAAAAGGACTGCTTTTTTTCCCTCATTTTCAACAGTTTATCAGTCAACTATATTAAAAAGCCCATAGAATCATAGAAAATTATGTTTGGAAGATCATCTAGTCCAACCCCCTGTTCAAAGCAGGACCAACCCCAGTGAAAGCATCCCAGCCAGGACTTTGTCAAGCTACGCATTAAAAACTTCTAAGTAACCCACTTATCAACCTAAGTAACCCACTCCAGTGCTTCCCCACCCTTCTAGAGAAAATTTTCCAATATCCAACCTAGACCTCCCGCTCTGCAACTTGAGACCTCTGCTTCTAGTTTTCCCATTTACTACCAGTGAAAATAGCCTAACTCCATCCTCCCTAGAACTGCCTTTCAGGTAGTTAAAGCCAGCTATCATATCCCCCTCATTTTTCATTTCTGCAGATAAAACAAGACTAGTTCCCTCAGCCCTTCCTAAGTCCTGTGCTTCAGCCCCTTAGTCATTTTTGTTACCCTCCTCTGGGCTTTCCCCAGTTTGTCCACATCCTGTCTGTAGTTGGGGGTGGGAATGGGGGAGAGACTCTGGACACAGTAATGCAAATGTGGCCTCACCGGTGCCAAACGGAAGGGAATAATTATTTTTTTGGTCTGCTGGCAGTGCTCCTACTAATGCAGCCCAGTATGCCATTAGCCTTCTTGGCAATAAGGGCACATTGTTGACTCATATTCAGCTTCTTGTCCACTGTCCTCCATGTCCTTTTCTGTAGAACTGTTGCCTAGCCAGTCATTCCCAGTTCATAGCAGTTCATGGGATTCTTCCGCCCTAAGTGCAGGACTCTGCACTTGTCCCCATTGAACCTCATCAGATTTCTTTTGGCCCAATCCTTCAATTTGTCTAGTTCACTCTATCTGTAACCCCTCCTCCTCTGCCCATCTTAGTGTCATCTGCATATTTGCTGGGGGTGCAACTGACCCATCCTTCAGATCATTCAGAACAAAACTGGCTCCAGCACTCACTCCTGGGGCATTCTGCTCATAATCGGCTGCCAACTCAACATCAAGCCATTGATCACTGCCTTTGGAGTCCAAGGATCCAGCCAGCTTTCTACCGTCATACAGTCCATTCATCAAACCCATATTGCTTTAACTTGCTGATAAGAATACTGAGACAGACTATATGAGGTTTTTCTGAAATCAAAATATATCACATCCACCACTTCCGCACGTCCACAAAGCCATCATCTCATGATAGAAAGCAATGAGTTTGGTCAGACATGACTTTCCCTTGGTGAATCCATGCTGACTATTCTTGATCACCTTCCTCTTTTCCAAGTGCCTCAAAAGGCATTCCTTGAGGACCTGCTCCATGACTTTTCTAGGGACTGAGGTGAAGCTAATTGCTCTGCAGTTCCCTTGATCCTCCTCCTTCAGTTTCTTAAATATTGACATAATATTTGACATTTGCCTGTCATCAGGGACCTCCCCCAGTCACCACAAGTTTTCAGAAATAACAGCCAGTGGTTCTGGAATCGCACATCAGCCAATACACTCCTCACACTTGGATACATTACATCCAGTCCCATTGACTTGTGCATATTCAGCCTTTCTAACTAGTCCAATGTTTTTTCAGCATTGAGGACTGCTCACCTCCTCCCCATTCTGTGCTGCCCAGGCTGAGAGCTGACCTTGTCTGTGAAGACAGAGGAAAAAACAAGCACTGAGCACTCCAGCTTTTTCCACACTATCTGTCACTAGGTTCCACTCCCATTCTGTAAGGGCACCATCCTTTTCCTGATCATCTTCCTATTGCTAACATACATACAAAAACCTTTCTTGTTACCTTTCACATCCCTTTCTAGCAGTGATTCCAGGTGTACTTCGGCCCTCCTGATTTCACTCCTGTATGCACAAGTAGTATCTTTATACTCCTCCCTAGCCATCTGTCCAAGCCTCTACCTCTTGTAAGCTTCCTATTTGTGTTTATACTCACTGAAAACATCTTTCTTAAGCCAAGTTCATCACCTGCCGTGTTAGCTATTCTTTCTGCACATCCAGTTGGTTTGCTCTTGCACCCTCAATAAGGTTTCTTTAGAATATAGCCAGTTATCTTGGACTGCCTTTCCCCCTCATATTAGCCTCCTAGGGTATCCTGCCCACAAAGGAATCAAAGTCTGCTTTTTGGAAGTTTGGGGTCTGTATCCAGCTGTTCTCCTCTCCCTCATCAGGATCCTGAACTTGAACATATCATGGGCACCACTGCTCAGGTTACCACACAACTCTACTTGCCCATTTTGCCAATTGTTACCATATAGTGATACTTGACATGCTGCATCTCTCATATCATTCACACAGAGAGTGCTTACACCACAAAGTTCAGTCAACTTAAATTAAGACAACATCCAGGTGCAGCAGTAATGAAGTTGGTCAGGCATGTCCATGCCATGTTATTGTCATGTTGCAGTGAATCCTCACTAGCTGTGCTTGCATCTATGCACAGAACAGTGCAACTAGCCACAGGGGGTTTTGGGAAAGGTTTACAAAGTCTCATGGGACCAAAACATTATCAGAGAGGGAAATGGACAAAGTGGGATTTTCTACCATGAAAGCTGATGCGAAAAATACATCTGTTAGTCTTGAAGTGCCACAGGGCTCCTTTTTAAAAAACAAAAACATTGCTTCTGCCTCCCATGATGCTGTTTCCTCACCCAATTTTGATATCCATGGCAAAACCACCCACCAGTGTTCGTGCTTTTTGACTTAGCTATGCGTGTGCCATAGCCCAAGAAGAATGGACTCAGCTGTGTTTTCTTGTTGTGAGCATTACAAACACTTCATGCCTTATCCTGCAGTCCTTCCAGAGCTAAAACGGGAGCTGCCACAGAACACTGCAATGTCATTCAAACCACCCTGCTGCAAGCCATAGAATGAAACAATTCCCAGAGGTGAATGTGGTGGAGCACCTTTTCTGGTCCCAAGAAACGTGCACTGACTGGTGGATCACACTGTTTTGCTGTTATGAGATGAGAACAGTGGCTGCATGACTTTTGAATGTGGAAGGCCAATTTTCAGTAATTTTGTGCTGTGCTTTTCCCAGCGCTGAAGTGTAGCAACACTAAAATGAGAGCTGCTCTGACAACGGAAAAGCAAGTAGTGATTGCTCTTTGGAATCTTGCAGCAGCAGACTGCTACCAATTGGGGGAATCAACTCATTTGGGAAATCCACTGAAGGAGCTGTTGGGACCCAAGTATGCAGGGTCATTAACTGACTTTTGCTATGATGATTAGTGACTCTGGGCAACTTGCGACACATGGCTATGATTTTCCCTAACTGCTGTGGGGTGATAGATGGCATACATATCCTTATCTTGGCACCAGACCACCTGTCCAAAGAGTACATAAACTGAAAAGGATACTTTTAAATGATGCTGCAAGCGCTGGTGGAATCACAGGGGACATTTCACCAACATAAATGTGTGATGGTCAGGAAAGGTGTATAATCCAAGTCTCTTTAGGAACACAGGTCTGGTCAGAAAGCTGCAATCAGGAATTTTCTTCCCATATCACAAAATAACCACTGATGATGTTAAAATGCCAATAATGAACCCAGGAGACTCAGCCAACCCCTTTCTCCTTAAGCTCATAAAACCAAACACTGGCCACCTGGGTGTTAAAGCCAAATTAGGCTGGCAGAAGGAACCTGAAGTGTGAATGCCCAGGGCCATAACTAGGACAGGGCAACAAGAGGAAACCACCAGGCACCAAATATTAGAAAGTGCCGCATGGCCGGCAGCCACAGCCCCTACCTGGCTCTGGAGGCATGATGAGATGCATGCTTGGGGGGAGAGAGAGGAGGGGTGGGGAGAAGCCTGTGGCCAAATGGCCAGAGCAGCTCCAGCCCAGGGACTGTGCTGGTGCTGCAGACAGGTAAGGGAGCCCCCAGCCACTGCCAGCAGGCCGTGGGGAGCCGGATCTGTCCCCAGCCACTGCCGGGAGGCGACAACCTGGCAGTGGCTGGAGATGGATCCAGCTCTCCGCAGCCTACTGCTGGCAGTTGCGGCTCCTCACCGCTGACCAGATCAGTCCCCAGGCCAGGTCAGGGCCAGGCTGGGGGAGGGTGCATTTGGGGCTGTTTGCCCAGGGCACCAAAACTCCTAGTTCAAGCCCTATGAACACATACATTAGATTGGTTTAAGACACTTTCGTCAACCTAAATTTGTAGTATAAATTAGGCCATAGGGAGTTTACTGCAGTATTTCAGGTACCACATTGATAACTGTTGGCAAATGCTTCCTTTTTCAATAGTGATCACTATAGACTTTAGTTTACAGAGAAAACTATTCCACATGACTTGAAAAAGTTAACTTCATTTGGCAATAATCCATGTAGCCTGAGACTTTAGGCAGAAAATTCATAATGGGTAATCTTTTCATTTCAATGAGCAATTATATCTATACACTGGAAAACAGACACACACACACACACACACACATACACAATAAAGGTATTTGCGGCAAACATGAATTTAAAAAAAAAATATGGTTATTACCAGCCACAAAACAAATTCAGAGAATTACAACCATTGGCAAGAGAAAACAAGAAATTTGGTTGGATATTAAGAACATTGCTTTACTGAATTAAAAAAACCTCAGGGCAGGGTACATATCTTGTGTTCTAGAGCTCTGAACATATTGGCAGTGCTGAGACAGCCATTAAAAATAAGGGCTAACATTTTAAAATGTGACTAGTTATTTGGATTTTCCTAGTTACTGGGCCCCAAAAATGACACACTTTACAAATCTATTTTATGAACAGTAGGTGCTCACCACATTACAATACAACTCAAGTTAGGCAGCCAAAACCTTCTTAAAAGATCTTGGCCAATATATATTATTTACTTTGGGAGAGGGCACTGAATAAAAACTACTCTACTGCCAAGAATGGCTCACAGTAAGCAGACAATTGAAAAAAACTATCTTCAGTGATGGAAAATCACATGACAGGTTTTATTGCAGGGACAGGGGCTGGGACAATAAAACTAACAGAACTTCCTCCATATATCTTAGAAATGAAGATATATGTTACAAATATATGCATAAAAATGAAGGCACACAACCAGTCAATAGATTCTTCTCTGCAAGCCCTGTTCCATTTCTTCTCTGCCATATCAGAGCAATACCCTGCACCCTGCAAGAAAAAACTCCTCAAATGATGTACATTAACAGACCCAAACTCTGGGATGGTCACAAACAGAGGAGTCCTAAGTAGAGATCCTTTAAACATGAGGAAGCAGGCTCAAATGAATTAAAACCTACTAAAAGAAACAGAGTCAAGGGAGATAATGTTTGAACACCCAACAGACAGATTTTCAAAAGTACTTTCTCAATATGTGCTCAGGAAAGGTATCATCAAAAATTTGAATTTGTATTAATAAACTATGTATGGCCATGGAAAGTGTTCAGAGATTGCCAAATTACCTTATCTACACAGGCAGTTCACAGATGCAAGACCACCTCTTCAGGTGTGGAACAATATGGATCCAAGGAATTTGCTAGTATAGTTTCACTTACTAGTGTTGTTATAAAATAACCAGAAGAATAGAAGTAATTTGCTTAGCAGCTAGACTGCAGTCCTTTGCACTTCTGAACATCTTGGGAACACGGGTTATTCGTAACTGAAATGTTCTTAATTCTGAGCAAAACATTCTAGTTGATCTTTCAAAAGTTTACAACTAAACATTGATAATATAGCTTTGAAACTTTACTATGGAGAAGCAAAATGCTACTTTTAACCATCTCAATTTAGAAGAAAGTTTCCTTGCCTTGTCAATTTTGTTTAAAATTTCCCATAATTTTTTAGTAGTTTTTGTTTAATGGTACTGAATTGTTTTGTGTGTGTATGCATGCTGTGAACCTATGATGGTGTCACTTGAGCAAATATGCGGGCAGAGTTGGCAATGGGATTTATTGCAAGGACTGGTTCCTGGGCTAGTGTTTCTTTTGTATGGTTTATAATTGCTGGTGAGTATTTGTTTAAGGCTGGGGGCTGTCTGTAAGCAAGGACTGGTCTACCTCCCAAGGCTTATTTTAATTTGCTAAAACAGATTTAAAAAAATACCTTGTGACTCAGCTGTCTCTGCATGTAACATACCACAGTTTCCCTTTCACACATTTGATGAAGTGGGATTATACCCACGAAAGCTTAGGAGTTAAATAAATTTTTTAGTCTTTAAAAGTGCCATGGGTCTCCTTGAACTGGGTTACTCATTCATGAGCTTACTCATTTAATCTTCATGTAAGAGCAGGGAAGAAAATGTTTACTAAATCAAAGGTAAAAATGAACAAGATTTTTTAAAAGGACAAAATTTTATTTAAGGTAGTTATTTTTAAATGGGAAATCTTGCGTGTAAAATCTTTCTTGACTAAAAGTGGAGATTCCAATCCATGAAGCATAAGGCAGAATTGTTTTCTTATTTATATACACTATAATATGTCAATTAATCCAGATGTTGATGCTGGAAATATTACACAGATAATTTTTCCATAAGGGAGAACTGTTCATGAATAATTTCTTCATTGTACTACATGTAAACATGCTTTCTTTCAATACCGAGTATGAATAAATGTCTTCTCTCTCCAGCTTCCAAATAGTGATGATAACCAACACAAGGATAATCCTACTATTCAGTTGCATTGTGTTTGAATTTCCATGTTTCCTTCTGAGCCATCCCAATTTCAAATTTCAATCTTGGACCACGCATCTTTTTTCACAAAAGATCTCATGTCAAGATCTTCATATTACATAGAAACTGCAGTTTAGATAATACCTTTCTGAAATGTGTAGTTTTGGGCATGGAATAAGTATTTCTTATCATGATATATTAAGATCCCATGTGTTACTCTTGTCTTTGAGTAAGCATTTTTGTCAATTTCCAAAGGAATAGCCATGTTAGTCCAGTCCAGCAAAAAAAACTAGGAGTCGTGTGGTACTTTAAGACTAACAGATTTATGTTTTGCATGAGCTTTCGTGGGAGAAAATCCCACTTCATCAGATGCTTCGAAGATGGCTGAACTTACAGAATAGACTGAAAATAAATGCAAAGGGGTGTAAAACATAGGATCAGGTCATACAGTAACAGCAAATCAGAGCAGTTGTTAGGTTCAAACCATGGGAAGCCTGTAGTCAAATTACCTTTGGGTTCTTTTCCCATTACAAAAGGTAATTTGACTTCAGGCTTCCCATAGTTTGAACCTAACAACTGCTCTGATTTGCTGTTACTGTATGACCTGATCCTAAGCATTTTTGCCATCATATAAACAACATCTTCCCTCGAGAGAGGAAAATATTTATAACACTTTGCTTTTCATCATTTCAGCTACTGCAGTTGAGCAGGCCAGTGTGAACAGAACATAATTTTTTGAGTATTTTTATAAATTGTTCAAGACGGGGCATAGCAACTATTGCACCTTCTGTGGAGAACTGTATTTAAAAAACATTTTTAATTATATTATTCCTCATCCACACTAAGAGTCACATAAATGCTTGATAAGGTGGAGTTTACAAAAAAATCCACCTTTAAAAGGTTCCAGAGAGGCAGCCATGCTAGTCTATGTATAGCAAAAACAACAAGAGTCCTGTGGCACCTTAAAGACTAACAAATGTCTTCGGGCATAAGCTTTTGCGGGCTGCAACCCACTTCATCAGATTCAAGATGCTTTTCTTCATCATGCGTCTGATGAAGTGGGTTGCAGCCCACAAAAGCTTATGCTCAAACAAATGTGTTAGTCTTTAAGGTGTCATTGTTTTCATCTTTAAAAGGGTTTTCCTAACATGGACAAACTTGTAGAAGCTACATTCACACCCAGATAGCAGCAAGAGCAGCATATGCAGAGACAGTAATCTCTTTGGGTATCAAAAGCATCAGTAACATTAACATGAATGGAACATGTGGAGGCAGTTCTCATGCAGCATGCCATAAACCCCACCTGTTTCCAGACTGTGTAAAATGATCACCTCTCTCTCACACACACACACAAAATAGTAAAACTATTGCTCCTACTTACCACATCTATAATGTGTAAACATTGCAGGATTTTTTCTTAGAAAATAAACAAACAGTCAAGCACAAGCCTTTATAAATATCTCTGTTCCCCCTAATAATTCATGAAAGGCTAGTGTGCAACAGACATTTTGTTTGATAATTTGTGGTGGAAGGTATGTCAAGCCCAATCAATGTATTTAGAAATACTTAAAGCATATTACTGAATAGCCTGATTTCAATTTTTAAGGATGTATTAGTGTATGCAAGCATTTGGGGTTTTGCATAAGCAAAATATATATGGGTATTTTAAAAGTTGTCATTCTATCAGTGAGCTGCAATAATTCCCACAAATGGTGTGCTAAAAAAATTAAAGAAAAAAACATTCATATTTGAAATCCACCTCAACTGTGAGGTCAACCAAATTCCATACAGATGCCAATACTTGATTTATAGATTCAAGGACTTTTCTAT
Organism: Podocnemis expansa; assembly: GCA_007922195.1. Lineage (NCBI taxonomy): Eukaryota > Metazoa > Chordata > Testudines > Podocnemididae > Podocnemis > Podocnemis expansa. Next base: position 12,356,456 of record ML681966.1, on the reverse strand, counting down.
TTCCTAAGTGAAAGACTAACTACACACCTGGTAACAGAACAGATTATTAGATGTTCCTAGACATCTTTAATTAATCGATGAATGAACGGAAGCTTGTAAAAAAAAAAAAGGGTTAGTTTAAGTTTGAGTCTGTGGACGCAGCAAAAAATTAATAAATGTTATTCTGCAGTTACATAGCAGTTTTTATCCAAGGACCTCAAGGCACTTTAATAACATTATTTACAGAAGAATAAGGTTAATGAGCCTATATCTAAAGTTCTAGGCACTTTTTTAGCTAACCTTTATCACCAGGTTCTTCCTCCCAGCTGCTTTAAACAGATTCTTTTGCAAGAAGGACTTTTGTCTCTCTCACTGCTGGGTACTTGATCTCCCTGCCAAGCAAAGCAGTCCATTTTATCTGAGCAAGGAGATGAGCGGCTCTATTCAACAATGTTTAGCAAAATTGTTGCCTTGTCTTTCAGTATTTACTGGCACTGCTGGGTCACAGCTAGGCCTGGAACCCTTCAATGCAAAGACAGAGTGCTTACTTTACTAAACAGATTACTAAACAAAAATCTTAGTGTTTTAAGACTAGCCTGAAAGTAAAACAGAAATTGGCCCAGGCCATTATCCTTCTACTTGCTTTTAGAGTTTCTGATGGAATTCAATACTTTAACCATTCTGGCTGGGAGACATGATGGAAGGGTGAAAGTTAGGACACTAATTTGGGATTTAGAAGACCAAGGTTCTCTCCATGCTGTCAAAAATAGCCTGCATGATCTTCAGCAAGTCATTTGACCTTGCCACGGTATGCTTCCCATCTGTTAAATGGGGATAATATTAATTCCTTCCCCCCCAAAGAGGTTGTGAAGATAAAGGCATTAAAGATTGTGAAGCATTCAGATATTACAGTGATGGGGGCCATGCAACAGTTAGAGATAGATGTGTTGGGAGTGGGATAAAAATGGACATCTATAGTAGAAATGGGAAGATACTGCTATCAATGATTGCTTGCTGAATTTAGGGTGTTGGTCAATGGATTTATTTAAGTTTGGCAACATAAACCAGGTCTTAAAAGAAATTTAATCTCAAATGGTAAATTTCATATAACATATAGCATCATGTGTCTTTTGAACATACATTTAATTCTCTTATATGATAAACAAGTATAGAATAGTCCCTTGACCTTCACAAAGGACCCAGTCAGATTCTAAACTTCTGAAGTGAGATTCCTAACAGGAGAAGGGAACATAATAAGGTACGAACCCTCAAACAATTGTGTAAAACTGTGATAAGTCAGTAAGAAAAAAAAGGAGATATGGCTATTACTTTCTATAATAGTATAAATATAGATGGTACTTTACGGAAAATTAAAATATTGAAAAACCCAGAAAATTGTTAAAAAATTATAATGCAGTTATATTTGCAATTTCTTTGCAAAAAATATGTAATTAAAGTCTGATTTTCATTTTTTCATGCAAGTTTATGAACTAAGGAATGTCATGTTGTTGAAATTGGTGCCACTCAATTAGTATTATTTATTCTTTTAAAATCTCTGATTGAATTTGATCTGTAGAACAATAAATATCTCTCTGGTGGCTAGTTTTATGCCTCTTAATTTCCAAAAACCTCAAATACTGCAGTAAAATGTATGCCTACGATTTTTTTGTAGTATATTCCCATTTTATTACAGCTCTTTTTTATTCAAATTCTATCTGGTTTTCCTCTATTTGATAGAGTTGAATAAATTATCACCAATTCATTATTTTTAATTCAGAAACATGCTGTGATTAAGCCATATCTACAAGACTTTCTGAAGAGAAAGCAAATGATGAAGTCTAATCTTCATTAAATTTTACAAGCATCTAGAGTTCAACATGAAGGGGGAATGGCCTTGGATTGAACTATGTAAACCTTTTTTTTTTCCTATTGTTGTTAAATTTAATGCCATGAAAGGTACTAGAACATGTCTACTAGAAACTAAAGTCTTTTGCTTGTCCATGTGATGCATATCACAAGAGCAGTCACTGGAGGGTGTAGGGTGGGGGAGCAGATCCAACCAAAACAAGGCATCTCACTGTTTGTACTTCTCCACTTGGGAGAGAATAGAAGAACAAGCAACAGGTGATATATGTTAATTATATTGCTTAATACACTGTTGGGAGATGCTCAGGTACTATGGTGAGATGAACACCATATAAAAACATATATAGAAGTTAATAGTCAAAACAAGAATAATCTGTTGCTATAGAGATGATTTTTTTAAACGGTCCTGTTTCTAGATATATTTGAATAAAAGAAGTCAAAACAGCTTACCCGTGCCAAAGTTCCATTTCACTTATCCCTCCTCCTTTTCACTCCTCTCCTTAGTCCCCTCCTTTCCCTAATTATATACATATTTTTAAATTTTACTGCTGTACCTCCAACTCCAATGTTTTATGTTTATATCATTTCATTTCATATTGTCTGGCCTTGCAGCTTTGATGCACTGCAAGATGGTGATAGCATAAATCTATTGGAAAGCCTGTGCGGCATGAATTATTTGAAACTATCTGTAAGTCACAAGTCAGTTATGGTTTTGTACTTTTTAAAAAAAAATAAACATCAATAAAAATTAATCACATTTTAAAACAAACCATATTAAACAGAATTTTTGCTAGCTGTTCAGCCAGTATGTCTGAACTATGACCTGGGAAGGACAACTCCTAGAGGGCAGGTCAAACTCAATGGCCTTTTCAATCCTGGCACTTAAAATAAAGGGTAGAGTAGAATTTTCCCTGAAGAGAAATTTTGGTGCAGTCTTAATTATGGAATAGTGAGTAGCGACTCTGTAATGTTTAATTTCTTTACTGCTGACACCAACTTTTATATTTACACTTTTAAATGAAGTTTATGCTGAATTTAATAGAACACAATGATGTATCAGGTACATTTAATAGCAGCAGCTAATTAACTTTCTTACCAATATAAATCAGTGTTATTAGTATATCCACAAAGCTAAAAAACACTGTCTAGTAATTAGTTGATGTAAATCACTAAGAAAATTGTCCAGTTCTAGAAACCTGTAGAATTGCAGTGGAATGTTCTGCATTTCATTCCTTTAAGACTAATGGAGTTTATCATTTTCCTATGATTATCTATACCTCATTTTATAAATAGATTACATATCATGATAAAAATGTCTTAAATGCGCAAGTTAAATAAGACAAAAGTATGACTAAGTCCCCATTCCTGCAAAGATTTAAGAATGTTCATAACTTTATAAAGTCAATGAGACCACTCACCTGAGTAAAATTATACATCTACTTAAATCTTTGCAAGATCTGGACCAAGCCCTGTCTATGTACTAAGTTTGCCTCAAATAATAAAGGTTTTTCTAACTTATCTTTTCAGCAATTACTTATTTGGTGCAATTATTAATTTAAAACACTGCCTGAGCTCTTTTCAAATGACTCATGAGACACACCAGGTGGGGGAGGTAGTATTGTTTATTGAACCAACTTCCGTTGGTGTAAGTGACCAGCTGTCAAGCTTCACAGAGCTCTTCTTTAGGTCTGGAAAAGGTAATCAAAGTGTCATAGCAGAATGTAATTCATGCAGTTTTAATTAATATATAATTTCAAGTGCAGCTGCAAATTCATTGTTTGTTTTTTTTAATTTACACAATAAAAATAGTGTGCCAGTTTACTGGTATCTGGGATAGGAGTGTTTTCATAACTACAGTAAGACTAATACATAACTTTTATTATTAATAAACAAAATATAGTTTGCGGGCCCAATTTAATTGGACCTTTACTGATGATCAATCTCATCTCAAAAATCTACACAATGCAGTGACATAAAATGGAGGTTTCAGCCTGCACTGAAAACAGTTGGTTTATCTCTGGAAAACATAACAATTGATTGCAATAACTACACAGCCTGCCATTGATCGTAATAGCCACACAGCCTGCCAATGTACACAATATCTCATAAAAACAAAAAAATGAGAAAGAGTATATCAGTAGAATATATACCGTAAGAACAACAAAACACATTGGGCCTGTTTCTGGTCTCATTTACAGGGGTACAAATCAGCAGTAACTCCCCCAAACTCAATAGATTTCCACTGGTATGAATGAAAGGAGAAAGAGGACTGTTGTTACAAACCACACTGAAAGTTTTATCAGATAAAAATCAAAACCTTGTAGTCAATGGGGCACTTTGACTTGGATACATGTTGATTGACAATAATCTAGGCATTATACGGTCAGTGCATCCAGCAGAAGTTCTGTATCATGACCACATTTACAGCAAGTTAAATTAAATCAATACACACACATTTTAGATGAATATGAAATCAATATATACACACACACACACATTATACTGGTAATTATATTTGGGAAGCACTGAATACTAGGTACAGTGATAATCAATACAGTGAAACAATAAACACACGTGTCAAGAAGGACTCTGGGTCAAGAAGAGGGCAGATGAATTTGAACCACATAAAACAGTGCTCATAATGTTTTCAACCACCACAGGAACAGAAGTAAGGTAAAAGTTCCTGATTCTACTCTCTCATTTACACACCAACTTCAGCAAGACCCTATGTAGGTAACTGAGAGCAGACTTTTCTGGAGCTTGGATTTTCACCTATGATAATTTTACAGTTTTTGAAGAGAGTTGCTATACAAACCATCTTTAATCACAGACATCTGAACCCTATAGACAAAATGGGATTTGATTAAAATGGAAGAGTCAATTGGAGTGTTTTTAAAAAGTCACATTCTGGGTCCTCTGCTTCACAATGTGGTGCGGATTCAGCATATTTGCCACTTGGTTTTGCGGAGCTTTTGCTCTAGGGGTGACACTGAAGTAAACTGTACAATGGCTGCTGGCTTCAATGGGACCAGGAATTAACCTATCTCTAAGCACACAATGCAGGACACATATGGCAACTGACCCCCACAGCTTAGAGTTAGATCTGTCCCAATATAGGTCCTATAAGCAAACCTTTAGTACCTGTAGTGTCAGTTATTCAGAGCTTCATTAAAACTCAAAGGGGTAGTAACTCCATAGCTGTACTATAAAATGGCATTCAAGATAACTGAAACAAGCAATGGAATAAGTAATTTTATTGAACAAGCCAATGAATAACTGACAAGGTTCAGGAGCAACTCTGGGACTCCAGTGCCCTGCAGCAGTGGAGATTTAATAAATCAAAAGGATGGGGGTGGAAAGGAGAGGGAAGAGAAAGAACAACATACAGCTCTTCATTAGCTCCTACCATCAGATGACTCATGCAACTGCCTTAGGGGCAGCATTCTGAATGATGCAAGGAAACATTGCCCATGCTTACATGACTGAAGGCAAGGGGGAAAAAAGGAATTAATTTAAAATAATGAACACAAAAGTTACAGACTTCTTTATGAGTTGTAATGCAGTCTTCTTTTTACCAGTGAAGCACACAGGCAAACCTCATATACTGTCTCAAGTTTATTGCTGGGTGCTCCTGTGATTTCATAGAAACAGAGCTGTTAAGACTAGAAAAGATTTGTCAGGTCAGAGTCTGCAAGGGAGGAATATAGTTCCTTTAAGGGACTGGGGGAAGGAGCCTACCACATCTGTTGCACAATGGAAAGGCCACCACAATGAGTTGGAGTGGCTTGAAAATGGAACAGAATTGAACCTTCCATAACTTTGTATTGATTTCTAAATCATATATACTTAAAAGTGCCACATGCACAGGTCCAATTTGTGGATACATTATGAAGTTGGCTTTACTTGTACAAACAGCTGCAGGGTTCGTACTAAAGCTACTCAGTGCACTTGTAGAGGCAATTCACGCTGAAAGGAAACACCATAAACATTTTTCCCTCACAATTTCAAATTTGAAAAATTCTATAAGCTGATTTAAAAAAAAACAAAAACAAAAGTATTTTAATGGAATTTTTCAAAAAAAAAAATTGTATAAAAATTTCCAGCGAGCTCATGGAGAACACTCATTTATATCTTTCATCCTATCAAGCAAAGGCCTGTACACCTACATGACAGTCACAGCAAGCTAAATATCAGCAAAGTCAGACTATGCTAGCACCATGAGAGAAGAAAACATAACAGAAGTGGAAGATCATATAAACCAGAGATCAGACTAGTGAACATAAGTAGAGCCCTGCACAGATACAAAAATGTGAAACCACATCCGATCCACATCCACTCAGTGATAGCATTAATCTGATCCAAAATCCACATGCCAGGGTTTAGCTGCATCTGTAACCGCAGCTGCAGTCAAGCTTGGGCTCACATAAAACTATTCAGCCTTTAATTGATTCATTCCCCATATGGGTCCCACCCACTTTTTCCTTTCTTGTTTGTGGTTCACAGGCTATGCTATGAATCAGATTTCTTTGCCCACCAATGAAATCTCAGATTGACAGCAATGGCTTGCCAACTGAAAACAAGAAAAGGAAGAAGTGGGCAGGGGAATGAGCCAATCAAAGGCCAAAGTGAGTCTCCAAGCCCCACCTTGAGACTGTGACTGGCTGGCAGATCACAATCTAGGACTGGGCAGAGTGCTTCCTGATTGCCCTGCATGCTGCTGACACAGATCAGCGCATGGTCTTCAACAATGGATGACATTGTGGTAAGGTACTGTGGCGGAGATTGCCCCTCCGGAGAGAGGAGAGGGGAAGGGCCTGACCCGCCAGCCCCAAAACTCTCCCTTGGCGGTATGGGCCAGAGGCCAATCTGCCCCAGCCCAGGTGGGTCTTCTGAGGAACTCCCCTGGGCGTCACAATCAACTCTTCCTTCTTTCCTCTGTCTGTCTGTCTGTCTGTCTGCAAGGGGTTAGGATGGTAGCTTTCTCCTCAGCTTGGGAGTGGCTCCAGACCTGGAGGCAGCTTCAGTCTCTCCCCCCTCCCTTCTGGCAGCAGCAGCCTTTATAGGACTGGGCCAGCCCTTGACTGAGCCCCGGTGTCTCCAATTGGCCTGCAGAGACCTCTTCTCTGTAGCCAGGGTAAAGAGCCTTTAGCAGCCTGGGGCTTACATATCTGCCCTGCCACACCCTTCGGTAGCCCTCTGAGCTGACCTTATCACAGTACTAATAGAAGCTGCATCCGTGAGTTGATCCACAGCAATGGATCCGTGGTTATCCGCACCCACAGATGTGGATAACCACAGACCTGCAGCGGATACCTGTGGATTTGCAGGGCTCTAAACATAAGAATAACCATACTGGATCTATGAGCCATCTAGCCCAGCATCCTGTCTTCCAAAAATGGCTGCTGCCATATGCTTCAGAAGCAGTGAAGACAACAAGGTATTTTATCAAGTGATCCATCCCATGTCCCAGTTCCAACTTATAGCAGTCAGAGGTTTAGGGATACCTAAAGCACAAGTTTGCAGTTCTGATCATCTTGGCTAATAGCAATTGATTGATCTGTCCTCTGTGAACACATCTAAATCTTTTTTTAACCCCACTATAATTTTGGTCTTCTGGGTATCCTCTAGCAACAAGTTCTGTAAGTTGACTGTGCATTTTGTGACAAATTACTTCCTTATCTTTGCTTTAAATCTGCTACCTATTAATTTTAGTAGGTCATTCCTAGTTCTTGTGTTATGTGATGGGGTAAATAACAATTATTCATTCTCACACAATTCATGATTTTATAGCTCTCTATTATATCCCCTCTTAGCTGTTGCTTTCTCAAGCTGAACAGTCCAGTTTTATTAATCTCTCTCTGGAAACTTTTCCATATCCTTAATCACTTTTATGCCCTTCCCCATACTTTCAATTCTAAAATATTTCTCTTTTTTTGAGATGGGGCAACCAGAACTGCATATAGTAGTCAAGCTGTGGGATCTATATATGATATTTTCTCTCTTACTAGTTATAACTCTCCTAATGCATCCTAACATTCTGTTTGCTTTTTTTCCTGTTGATGCACATTGAGCAGACGTTTTCAGAGAGCCATCCTCAGTGACTTCAAGATCTCTTTTTTCAATGATAACTGCTAAGTTAGGTCCCATCATTTTGCAGATAGCTGGGATTAGGTTTCCCAACATATATGACGTTGCATTTATCAACTTTGAATTTCATTCGTTATCCAGTCACCCAATTATGTAAGATCCCTTTGTAACATTTACAGTCAGTTTTGAATGAAATGATCTTGAGTAATTTTATATTTTCTTCCAATTTTGCCACTTACCTGTTTTCAAGATTATTTATGAATGTTAAATAGCACTAGTCCCGGTATAGATCCTTGGAGGACCCTACTATTTACCTCTTTCCACTGTGAAATCTAATCATTTATCCCTGCCCTTGATTTCCTATCTTTTATTCAGTTATTGATCCTTGACAGGATCTTCCCTCTTATTCAATGATTGCTTACTTTGCTTAAGAGCTTTTAATCAGGAACCTTGTCAAAGGCTTTCTGAAAGTCTAATTACAGTATGTTCAGTAGATCACCCTTATCCACATTGTTGAGCCATTCAAAGAATTTTAATAGATTGGTGAGACATCATTTCCATTTAAAAAGACTATGTTGACTTTTCCCCCCAAAATATTGTGTTCATCTATATATCTAATGAGTCTGTTCTCAACTCTCATTTCAATGAATTTGTCTGGTTCTGAAGTTAAGTTTATCGTTCTATAATCACCTCTGGAGCCTTTTTCCACTAAAAATACTGAAAATAACCAAATCATAGAATATTAGGGCAGGAAGGGACCTCATGAGATCATCTACTCCAATGCCTGCTAAAAGCAGGACTTCTCCCACTAAATCATCCCAGCCAGGGTTTTATCTAAGTGAGCCTTAAAAGTTTCCAAAGATGAAGATTCTGCTACCTCCACAGGTAGCCACTTCCAATGTTTCACCACTCTCCTAATGACACAGTTTTCCTCATAACCAACCTAGACTTCCTCAGCTGCAACTTGAAACCATTGCTCCTTGTTCTGTCCTCTGTCATAACAGAATAGCTTAGCCCCCTCCCCTTTGAAGCACCCCATCAAGTAGTTGAAGGTTGCTATCCCTACTCAGTCTTCTCTTCTGCTAAATAAACCTAGTTTCTTTCTTCAGGCTCTCCTTATAAGTCATGCACCCCAGCCCTCTAATCATTTTTGTTGCCCTACACCGGACTCCTTCTAATTTATCCACGTCTTTTTTGTAGTGGGGAGCCCAAAACTGGACACAATATTCCAGATGCAGCCTCACCAGTGCCAAATAAAGGGGAATAATCATATCCCCCAATCTATTGGAAATGCTTCTACTGAAGCAGCCCAATACGCCATTGGCCTTTTGGGTAACAAAGGCACGCTGTTGACTCATACCCAGCTTCCTGTCCACTGTAACCCCAAGGTCCTTTTCTACAGAGCAGCTACTTAGCAAGTCAATCCCTAGACTATAGCAGTACATAGGATTTTTCTGTTATAAGTGCAGGACTTTACTTTTGTCCTTGTTGAACCTCATGAGAATTGCTAAGAGAAAGAATGACCAGCCATAGCCAGGTACAGACTATGTGACTTCACAGAACTAATTCCATCAGAAGTTTGCAGGTTGTTCCCAAAAGGATGGACCTCTCCTCAAATGTATTCTGACAGCCCCCTCAGGAGGCCATCTTCTTCCCCGGCCCAGAACCTTTTACTGAAATAGTTAGGGAGAATGGCTAGACAATACATGTATATTGGTAGTGCTTACCTGAGACTGTCTGGAGGACAGGTGATATTTAGCTGATAGGATTGGCTGTCAGAGAGCTGGTGGGACATTGCCCCCATGGGATCAGATCAAGATGTTTGTCTCTGCATACATTTAAGGTATATTAGTCTATACTTTTGAGTCATTAGCTCAGAGCCATGTTAACCTTGCTTCTATGTAATATACAGATCAATCAACTTTGATTTCATGTGTTTTATTTTTCAAACATTGCCAAAAATTTATTATCATTTTAAATATCTGAGCCTCAAGTAGCAGGACTGAGCATGAGGTAGAAAGAGCTAGACAAGGATGGGATAGTCAAGTGGCACTACAGACAACTGGAATGTGGAAGGCATCATTATAACACTGAAAATAGGATTTCTATTCATTGTTATCTTGTTTGGAAGTTACCTGAAATTGCAAGTCCAAATGTTGGAGGACACTTATTTTTAGAGAAATAAAGGAAACTCATTAGTCAAATACTTTCCTTCCCAATCTCCCTCCCCTACTTTTACACCAATCACTGTAAAAGAGTCACATAAAAAGAATTCTGCATGTACTTAAATGTGGTTACACATGAATTCCCATTATCATGACACATACACAGACACATACATTTGCGTGTGCGTGCACACACACAATTTAAATGCAAAATTATTTCTGTATTTTAACAGAGCTATAGAATTATTCAGATCTCATTCATGAATACTTCATTTAATATCAGAACAAACTGAATACCTGAAAACATCTAAAGACTTCAAACCAAAAAAAATTGTTTGTTTCATTTTCTATTTCATATACATTCTTCTTAATCTTATCTTCCAAATCCATTTCTAAGACCCTTTTTTAAGGTTATGTCTGTAAGAAATTAACAAAGAGGAAGAAATCTGATATTTATAGGGGAAAACACTGTATATTTTTTCCTGTCTCCTCCACTCCGGTTGTCATCTTAGAATGAGTTATACCAGGCACATAATACGTATGTCTCATTATACAATTGGACAAAGTCTAGAGTAATCTGAACATATATGAGCAATGTACGTATCAGGATTCCTACATTCCGTCCCCCATACTAATGCTGTAGAAGAAGTGTAAACCACATAAAAGCATGTGTTGGATTTTTTGTGTAATTGCCAACATTTTTAGATGTTGTATAAGTACAAATTGTCACAATAAACTGAGAGTCTGTGAAGTCAACAGCTACTCCATTGCCAGACACATCCACATGCATTCTGACAGCACCATGCAGACATTAACTGTTTATTTTTATGAGCCCTGTGTAAGTTAGAGGAATCCTATCTTTCCCACTGTACACATGTGAAAAGTCATAAACAGAAAGCTTAAGGAAAACATTTTCAAATGTAGTGTACACAGTTGAGTGCTGAAATCCATAACTCAAGATACAGGTGACTAACTTCAGATGTCCAAGATTATGACCCACCTCTGTGACTTGCAAAACCAATGCAAAAGAAATCAGTGTCAGAGCTAGGAATAGTCCCTTGCTGTCAATCCACTGCATAACACATAAGAACACACAGCAGGCCATGCTACTGAGCTACCTTTCCAATAGAGAAGCAAGAGACAGCCAATAGGGAGTTTAAGTCTGCTATTGACATTTGTGGTACCCTGGACTGCACAGCTGCTACAGTTGTGGATCTGGCAGGGGTCTTTCCAAACCCCATGGGACATACCGGTAGGTCTATATTTCTTTCAAATTCAAAGCCATATTTGTTTGTGAACTGTGAACATTTGTAATCCTTAGGGAAAGAAATCAATAACAAGCTTTCAACCTAGTTGTTGGTTTCTACCAGTTTACATTTTCAAGGCTGTTTTGCATGGAACAGAGCTAGCCTTTGGAGGTTATTTAATACAAAAGTTTAGATTCTCCTATACATTGGCCATGGGTTTTGGCAAAACAACAAAGACTTTCTGTGAATACACAGCCACTGAGGATGATTGTGGAGAGTCTATTGTGTTGTTTATTGTAATCTACTGCTTTTTTCCCTGTGATTTTGGACTGCATACATATGCAAATACAGAAAGGAAAGTCAGAGTTCCTCTTTATATGACTGGTGCGAACATGTCCAGAATACCACATTCAGCTCTGCATCAGAAAGATACTGATGGACTGTGCAGAGCTCAGACGAAAAGAAACTAAGATAGGTTCCACTCCCTCCATACATGCTTAGCTTTGGTATTTGCTCTTCTTTGCTGTGGAAGCATCAGGACTCTGATGAGGTGATTTATAAGGAAAAATTAAAATACAACGCATATTGCTTCCTCCCACTATTCCCACCTGCTATCCCTTACGTACAGTAAAGTAGCATTATGTATATCTGAAAGAGTGTCAACACTAAATGTGGGGAGAAAATTATTTAGTACATACCTAAGAGGGTATTCAACTGAGAAAGAAAAAATAAAGGCCTAGTGTGAGGTAAAAAAAGCCCAAACACCTCTTCTTCAGCCACCTATCTATATACTTTGGCTGTTTTTTCCTATTTCCTAAAGTGACAACTTCTCTTTAACTGTAGATATAAAAATCTAGTTAGGCAAGGCTAAAGTGGGAAAAAATATTTATTTGGTATATATTTTGGTGTGCTTGCAACATTTCAGTTGTGGGGAAAAATCCTAATTCATACTTGTTTTAGACTCTGACATTACTAATATTTTCATTTTAAAAAGACACTTTGTACATTCTTCTTTGGTTCTAACATGAGAAACAGAAGAGGAAATCTCTATATGTTTATACAGCAATAAAAGGTTTTATCAAAAGGCTAAACATTATATATATATAGATATTTCTGATATAACTGACATAAGGAACTAAAAGCAATTCATTAGAACCATTTAAGTGTGCAGTCAGTTCATAGCCAAAATTAAAATACTGGTCATTTTTAACGTTCTCAAAATATCCCTTCCCTGAAAGCACATCTTGCTGATTGGCAATTGGCACCAGCCTTGTTTACACTGACTGCTGCCCATCTGTTAAAATAGATAAGCAATGGGCATTGAATCCTTAAGAGGCTAGAGGTGCTAATTTTCTAATGACTGCACTGTCTAAAGAAGGAAAAGGATACAACTAAATTAAATATAGGCACATAGAAACAAATTCCAAAGCCTAGTCAACAATCAAACACATAAACATGATAAATGAAAAGCTGCAATGCTCAAAATAGGAATTAAATGCAAGAAAGGCTGGGAGATTTAAGACCATGACATAGGTCTTCCAGAGCCTTGTGCATCCAGCTGAAAATCAACTCCTTAAAAAAAGCTCTGGAAATCTGTGCCATGTCTGAGCTTGCTTGTACTCAAACAAGTCAATAGACATCAAGACTTCAAAGAGAAACAGCAGAACTGGAACTGATATGCAGATTCAGTTGTGTGAAAGCAGAATTAATTGTGATCATGGATTCCCTTCCCATTACAACAGGTGATTAGACTTCACCTTCCTTTATGTGCTGTTTCCCCAGTGTTTTGCCAAGTTCCAAAGGGGCAGCTGTGTTAGTCTAGCAAAGCAAAAAGAGCAAGGAGTCTTGTGGCACTTAAAGACTAACAGATTTATTTATCACACGAGCTTTCGTGGGAGAAAATCCCACTTTGTCAAAGTGTCTGATGAAGTGGGATTTTCTCCCATGAAAGCTCATGTGATAAATAAATCTGTTAGTCTTTAAGTGCCACAAGACTCCTTGCTTTTTTTCCCAGTGTTTGAATCTTAATAACTGCTTTGATTTGCAGTTATGGTGTGACCTGAGCCCATGTCTTAAACCCTCCTGCACTTATTTTCCTCTCATTCTGTAAGTTCACCCATCTTCAAAGCATCTGATGAAGTGGAATTTTCTCCCATAAAAGCTCATGCGATAAATAAATTTGTTAGTCTTTAAGTGCCACAAAACTCCTTGCTTGTATATCTAAGAATGCCATTCTCAGTCATAGCAATTTTTAATGTACAGCTTCTTCAGCAATTTTGTATTTTTGGCCCCCAATTCCCTCGCTGACTACCACTGAAATATTATGCTTTAGTAATCCCTCAGTCCTGGACCTTCAGGAGCTTAGAGTACTCAAAAAATAGTATATCCAGTGAATATTACTATTGATTTAAATCAGTGCAGGTTTGAGCCCTTACATGCCAAGAACTGGGTGTGAGATTCACAAGGTTTACTAGCAACTCCTTTGGCTAGCCTAAACACTAGTGTATCCAAAGCATCTTCGTCAAAGGATAGAGAAGCACTGAGAGGAATCAGAAAAATAAATAGGGTAAATTAGTAGGACCACAATACTCAACAAGGAGATTGGATGGTTCCTCTCTTACAGAAAAAAAAATTAAAATCCCATTTCAATAACAGTAGCAAGGAGCTAAAAATGACATTCACTCAAATTGGATATAAATCCAAAATAACTCTTTTAAAGACAGTTAAATTAATCCAGATTTACATCAGTTTTGGGCCCCCCACTACAAAAAGGACAGGGACATGCTAGAAAGAGTTCAGAGGAGGGCAACCAAAATGATTAAAGGGCTGGAGCACAAGCCCTATGAGGAAAGACTGAAAACATTAGGCTTATTTAGTCTGCAGAAGAGAAGATTGAGGGGGGATTTGATAGCAACCTTCAACTACTTGAAGGGATACTCTAAGGAAGATGGAGCTCGTCTGTTCTCGGTAATAACAGAGGTTTAGTGGGAGTGGTCCTGCCTCTGGCAGGGGTTGGACTAGATGACCTATGAGGTCCCTTCCAACCCTATGATTCTATGATCTAACTATAATAGAGCAAAATTTGGCCCAGTATTTTGAAAAAAAGCATAATTAGATTAGCTAGAGATAGCAGTTGGACTGGTCATTTGAAACTCTTATTTGCAGTTGTTTTTTATGTAAAATATTTAATTATATGTTTTAAAGATACATAATTAAGCACGTCAAATAAATAAAAAGAAAAGGCTGAATGTGCTGGACTGAGCATTGAGGACAAAAATCTTTAAAAACAGTAATTAAATTAGAAATACAAATCATCATGTGTTATCCCTTATTTTTTATGCTGTGGTTGTGCTTACAAGGGCCAAGCACTGTGTGTACACCATACAGTTTGAAAGACAGATGACAGGTGAGGGAGAAGGGAAAAAACACAGGTATGGCCAGTGTCCAGACCTGTACTACATGCAGCAATTCCTTTCTTCATCCTCTCCTTCTCCCTTTTTTGACTCTCTTTCCCAATTATCTTTATTTTTATTCCCCTACTCCCTATCCTCTCACTCCTTTTATTCTTTTAAAATACTTGCCAATGCTCATTATAGTAGAACTCATTGGAAAAAGGTAAAAATATTGTTAAGATATATTAAGGTTTTATTCGTATTTTTGAAATTTTCATTTTCATCAAATTTTTCTAATGCACATTACTTAACAAGTGATAAACATCTATTAGTCTGAAAAAAGGAGGACACAAACAAAATACAAGGAGAAAATACAATAAGCAAAAGCATCAGAAAGGGAATGGGAAAAATAAAAGGAAAGGGATGAGGATTCTACAATTGGATTTGAATCCTATGATATTTCTCATGGTCATAGAACCAAGGTATTAAGGATCCTTTAATTATGACTTTGCTTACTCCAATGTGGTAAGTATTTTAGCTCCCAAACTAGACCCACCTTAAAGGGACACTGTTGAGTATTTTAAAATAACAATATGGCCTGTTTTACTTTGAGCATTTTCTACAGAACAAGCAGTTTAAAATGCTGTAAGAAGAGAGTGCTGGTGCTGAACAAGGGCAAAAAAATCATCCACTGCTATCTCCCCTCTCCATTGGTAGCAGTGGCAGGATATTTAAAAGGCTACTGGCCTCCCTGACATTCTGGGTTACAATGATGGCTGGTGTCCTTTCAAATTTCCACACTGTTGATACCACGTGAAGAGTTGAGGTGGTAGCAGTGGAAAGTCTGAAAAGCCACAAGCCTTTACCTAGACTACCCAGCAGCCAGTGCCCTTTTAAGTTTCCCATCACTACTTTCTTTCCCCACTTGGAGCAGTAGCCGTGTAGGAAATTAAAAGGGCATTGTCTTTCAGTGGCAGCTCCTGTGGCAGCAGCATGGGAAGCTATGACCCAGTACCACTGTGTCTGTGACTCAGTACTGACAAATACTGGATTATGGGGTGACCTTCAAATCTCAAAATCCAAAGTTTAATGGAGAAAATCATGGATCTGAGGTAATCCAAATGGAGGGTGAGCCCCTCTGCACTACTTCCTGTGCTCCACTACATAAAGGCAGCACAATTCAATCAACATTGACCATATTTAAATTGCAGGGTAGTAGTCAGCTGGATTGAAAGGGGAGCTGCCACCCAATTTTGACCACATCCTCTATGCTTCTTATGAATTTTTGTCCTTCTAAGTGCTTCTTCTCATACCTTTCTCCCCTGAGAGATATGCAACAGAGTCAAGTATTTGTCCACAATGAAGTATAGTGCCTGCACACTACTTCCACAAGTTAGTTACCCAAGACAAGTGACATTCAAAAGAAAAGATTCAATGACTGGTGAAAAGTACATTTAAGATTTAAAATGTGTTAATTTATAATGATCTAGTCAGCTACTAATTATAGGATTAAAAAATTAAATACAATACAATACAATACGACATTTCTTTAAAATTGGAGGGTTGGGGGGCTATCTTTGAATATACTGTAATGAGAAATGGATATTCTATTTACATTTATGACATAATACTGCCATGAATAATTTCTTTCTAATGTTACCTAATGATCAAATATCACTCTGTCAAAGCATGCTAGCCAACATTTTGGTTGCACTAGCAAATTCATTATGGACCTATTATCGTGCGTTAGTGCGTTTTAGAACTCTCACCCCAAAGACCACATTGCTGTTCCATGTAGGAAACCCCTTAGATGCAAGTAACCATTTACAATTATTCCATTATTTTTCTGGTATTTATTCGCTAAACATCAATCTCTTTTTTTTCCCCTCCTTTCTTTGTTTACCTTCTCTGCCTTCACAATTGGCAGTGCTTTATTAGTTAAAACCAAAAATAAGAAGCCCTGTAATTCTGTACAGAAACCACTAACAATTAATATATATAAATTTAGCAACTTTCCTCCTTCTGTTTGAGTTTGTAAATATTTGCCCTATGGGGAAAAAAGGGACAACATCTAATGTAAAAGACACTGTGGAGTAAATTATAGTCTGCTTTATACCACTATAAATCTTGAGGAATTCCATTGAAATCTCTGGAGTTACTCAGGATTTACACCAATTTAAGTGAGATTAGAATTTGCCTTAGAGTCTTCAACAACAAAGATAACACATATTCAATTAAAAATGGAAGACATAAAAATAACTATTTTATCAAATATGCTGTTTGAAGGCTTTGACTAATCACACTTAATTTTCCTACTTACAGCTAGCTGAATTGCCAGAAAACAAGGCATCTCTTTATACAATTCCTTTTTCTTGTTTGAAACTTCTGTTTAAACAAAATTGAAACCAAGTTCCAAAAGGGTAGCGATGTTAGTCTGTGCACAGCAAAAACAATGAGAGTCTTGTGGCGCCCTAAAGAGTAAAAACATCACTTCCTAGACCTAGAACCTCACTTCCTCAAATCTCATCCTCAAGTACCTCTGCTTACCTATGTTACATTGATGACATTTTCATCATCTGGATCCACAGGAAAGAGCTCCTTGAGGAATCCCACCAGGATTTCAACAGTTTCCACCCCACCATCAACCTCAGCCTGGACCAGTCCATGGAAGAAATGCACTTCATGGACACTACTATACAAATAAGGGATGATCACAATAACACAACCCTATACCAAAAAACAACTGATTACTGTGCATACCTACATGCCTCCAGCTTCCATCATAGACACATTACATGATCCATCATCTACAGCCAGTTCCTCAGACACAGACAAACACAAGATCTTGACCACATTCCTGAAACTACAGTATCCACCTAAGGAAGTGAAAAAACAGATTGACAGAGCCAGACAGGTACCCAGGAGTCAGTCATTATAGGACAGATCCAAAAAAGAAAATAACAGCACACTACTAGCCATCACCGCAGCCCCAGCTAAAATCTCTCTAACATATTATCAAGGATCTATAACCTGTCCTGGAAGATGATCCCCACTCTCTCAAGCCTTAGGAGGCAGCCCAATCCTTGCTTACAGACAGCCCCCTAACTGGGAACAAATACTCACCAGCAACCAACCATGATACAATAAGAATGCTAACCCAAGAACCTATCCTTGCACCAAACTCAGCTGCCAACTCTACCCGCACATCAACTCTAATAATACCATCACAGGTCCCAACCACATCAGCTGCATCAGCAGGAGCTCATTCACCTGCACATCTATTAATGTGACATATGCCGTTACATGCCAGCAGTGCCACTCTGCCATATACATTGGCCAAACTGAACTGTCCTTGCGCAGAAGAATAAATGGACACAAATCAGACATCAGAAATGGTAACATCCATTAAAAAAAAAATAGGGGAACGCTTCAATCTCCCTGGACACTCTGTAGCAGACTTGAAGGTTTCCATACTTGAACAAAGAAACTTCAGAAACAGATTTCAGCACGAAACTGAAGAGTTGGAACTGATTTGCAAACCTTACAAAATCAGGCTGGGTCTGAAAAGGGACTTAGAATGGTTAGCATATCACAAAAAGTAATTGTCCCCATTCATACATTCTCACCTTCTAGTCAACTGGTGTGAATGGGTCTCCTCTAGCTTACCTGAACAGACTTTGTTAGCACTTGTCCTCCCCATTGTAGTGCTTCTACCCCATCCTGGCATGTGTATATATACCTCTCAACTGTAGTTTCCACTTTATGCATCTGACAAAGTGGGTTGCAGCTCATTAAAACTTATACTCCTACAAATTTGTTAGTCTTTACAGTGACACAGGGTTCTTGCTGAAAATTGAAATCAGTGCCTATATCCATCCATCTGCAGCCACATCGAATTCCACTCTTAATCAGGTAGTCACAGGCTATGTCTACACTACAAAAGCTAAGTTGACTTTATTAAGTTGACTTTAAGTCAACTTTAAGTAGACCTTATTAAGACGGCTTAGTGAGGCCACATTGCATAAAGTCAACTTTTAATGGGTCCCTGACTCCAAATGTGGCCAGGGCTTTGCTTAAAGCAACTTAAGCCTCCCTTAAGTCGACTTTAGACCATAGTGTAGACATACCCACAGAGAGCTTGTCCTGGAGTTCCTATAATAAAGCTCATATTATACTTTGATTTTTATTTGACTGAAATATCACTATGTGAATTGAGAGCAATACTGTTTCGTTTAAACACAAGTAATCTGAGATTATAGTGTCAGATGCATTGTTCGCTCTGGAACCTATCAAATGCCACACAAGCATGCATTAATATTAAGTGAATTGTTAAAGTTACAAAATAATGAAGGCAATATAGCCTGCCTCATATAGTATAAGAAAGAATAAATAAGATTTTATTTCTTTCAATTTTCTAAATTATTAATAGATTATTTTTCTTATCGCCCTCCCAACTACACCGCATTATACCATGTTCACTCACAGAAAGACAGATGTCCTAATAAACATGAAATTACAAACTGAAATGTGGTTGCAGGCATTTTCATTGGTCTCACTTAAAAACATTACTAGTTCTTCTTCTGTCTATGAATCAAAAAGTGATTAAGGCCACCATTGCTGCCACTTCTGTCGTCTTCATTAACAAGCATCCTCACTACCAAGAGAAGACTGCTTGAGGAGCAAAAAGAAGCCACCAGTACGCTACAAAACTCAACTATTGTATATCAACTATTCCTCTCCTCTTCCCTTTCCTCATCCATCACTGAAAGCTTTACCATAAGACCCCCTACCTAATTCAGATGACACAAACAACAAAGAATTTGTAGAAGATCCTGAACCTGGAAGACAGACTACTTTTGTATCACTCACAACCATACATCTCCAGGTAAAACTATTTCATCCTGCCTTGTAGTGGGGAATTCAGGGCATGGGGAAAATAAGACATGTTTGAGCCAAAGCACTGAATTTTACAAAGTGAAGGATGGGTATCAACAAACAAGAGGTTTTCTCCTTTTGTGCAACAGCTGAATATGACTCCCCTCCTCACCTCAATGGTCCTTATCTAAAGTCAGGATGCTATCTAACTAGTATATATAAGGTCAATTGGTGCCAGCTATAAATAGCTCTGCATGTGTAATAGGGTTAATCCATCTTTAGAACATAGCACATTACTATTTGCTTGTTCTAGGGTGAGTCTAGATGTGAGGAGAGGGAATGGCAGATTAGAGAGAGCAAGATCAACTGCAGTCATGAAATATTTGTCCTTTCAGTTACCATATATGTCTGCAAAACTGGATCCAGTTGAAGTATTTTAATTCCTTTTAACACTAGTCTTTCACAAAAAATGAATTAACCAAAAACGTTTATATTTTTTGTTTTTAAGAAATGCAGACGAATTAAATGTTACTTGTAGAAGTCAGCATTTTTATCTTTTATAAAATCAGTCATTTAAAGTAGAAAAGAAAGAAAAAGAGAGGAGCCATTGGAATCTTCTGCCTATTTTGCTATTAGAGCTATTTTTTCCTTCCTTCTTTCCCTGTATGTAGTTTACAGCATTTAGGAACCACAGGCGCTGATTCTTCTCTGCGCATGTTTAATCGACCACTATGGTTGCCATGCCAACCAGCAAAGAGAATTCTGAGCTTACTCTGGGCATTTCAATGCAGTGACCCAATTACTGTCTGTCAACAAAATCACTGGGACAATAGCAAGTATAACACATTACTGAGATTAAATCCCACAGACTGTACTACAAAAATGTCCGGAACAAAATCTTCATCAGTTTTAAAGGCCAGAATATTATAAACCGAGTTAGCTATAATGCCTTTTAATCTTTCACTGCAGTTGCTGATTTTAAAGAGCTATTTCTACCAAATTCATATGTATCCAACATTCATCCATTTAGTTTTTCACTGTGTCAACACAATGAAGCAAATGCAGTACAAATGGGAATATAATGTCTTTTGTATGCTACATTCTTTGAACTGGAGAATATTAAATAACAGTTTTAATTATTCATTCATAGATAGATCAGAAAATAGGGGGTTAATTTTGTTATTTTGGTATAATTTAGTTGTCTGGATGGATATCAGATACAAAATAATAAAACCATTGTTTGCATGAGTTAAGCAGCTATTTTTTCATTATGCCAGAGAATACATATTTTAATAAAAAGCTAAATTAGCATGAGTGCTATGAAAAGGTTCACTATAGCAATGGTTTTCTATACCATCTACTTCTTGACAACATAACAGCACAAAGAATTTCAAGCAGCAACACTCTCTTTCTTCATTTTCCAATCTTCTCTGGTTCCGTGTTCACTCCTACACCCTATCCTCACTGTTAACATAAAAAAAAAGGATTATTCTGAACTAAATAATTCAGTTGAAAGACTCTTATGATCAAAGAACTAGGTACATGCATTAGTATATTACCAAACATGCAAATACATACATAAAATATATCCCATACACTATTATGGTTTATATTAATAATACTACCAATTCTACCAGGATCCCTTGGAAATAGTATTTACCATTAAAAAAAAACAAAACAACAACAACAAAAAAGCCCACCTCACCAGCATTGTTAACAGTTACCACACAGCGATATCTCATGTACTTCAGTTTCCTCCTCCCACAACCACATACAATGTAAGAATTAATTGTGGTCACTCTGTGGTATCTTTTAGAAAATACTCTTTTGATGGCAACCACTAAGGCTCTATTTTTCTACTTCAGTTCTAGTATTTTGAGAAAGGCAGAAAGATGTATAACAGGTTGCTCAATATATATTATATTTATATAATTTATATAATTATATAAACATATTTATATAATTGATATAATTTATATAAATATTATATTTAATGACATAAGACTCTGTTTTCATCTGCTTATAAAACTTTGTCACATATTCAAAAGAGAATTTAGATCAGGGTTTGAAAAATGCGCAATAAAGAAGACATGGAACCAACCAAGAAATGAGAAAAAAATATTGAGTAGCTACTAATTAATTGAGCACAGTTTGTTATGTGCACTTAATGAGACAGGGGTCCTGTGGAAATAATATGCAGCCCTGTAATTAAAGATTATCATCCATAGCATACACACAAGGCCCTGAATTAAGGTTGCATTGACAAGCAACCTTACCACCAGTATTTTTTAACAGTTGAATGCTTGACTTTGCAATCCTGATAATGTTCTCTTGACATAGCATGTACTGTAGACATACACACCCACACCCATCATCAGGGAAAATGTCAAAACTTTTGCCTTGTCACTCTGCTCATTGGAAGGAAAGCTTGCCCTAATATCACTTTAGCAGGAATATTCAGTGGAATATTTGTGGAATGGGAAGAAAAGGAAAAGGTAAAATCCTCTCCACTTCCCATATTGTTTCTGGCATGGAGTAATGGATCCCAGAGCCCCCTTTCACAATGGTGGAATGGGAAGAGAAAAATTACTCACTCCTGACCTTTCTCCTTAGAGCTTTGAGGAAATCCCCAAAATCTAAACAATCAAATGCCTACTGACTCTAACAGAAGTAAAATATTGTTCAAAAGATGATAAATTTTTCCTGAGACAGTTTTGAATTCCCCAAAGGCAGAGGGCAGCATGAACAACTGAATTCACTGTTCCATCCTGAGGAACTTCGTGATTTGATTGTACATACTGTCAAAGCCCTGGACAAAGTCAGGAGCGTCGCTGCCCCGGGGAAGGGCCTGGGGCACCGGCCCAGGCCCCACCCCCTGACCACAGGCCACGCCCCTGGCCAGAGACAGGGCAGGGAGCAGCAGCCGCAGCCACGGGGCCACCTGGCCTTGGAAGGGGCCACAAGCGGCCGCGGCCACGGCCACCGCCACCGCAGGCGGCTGGGCCTCGGATCTCTGGCCCGATTCGGCTGGAGACCGGGAGAGGCAGGGGCCCCGCCAGGACCCAGGGCACTGGCGCTGGGATTCGGGGCACGGGCCCCCTGTGCCATGCACCAGCGACGCCCCTGGACAAAGTATAATAATATCAGAAAGTAGCTTTACAGGTAGGAAATATTTAGTAGGCACTGATCTATTAAATACTGCACAAGCAGTATTTGTTTAATATAAGGTGCACACCACACAGAGCTGTGAGTAACTGACAGAAACTACCCCAGCATTTGTGAAAAAGGACTAAGCATTCAAACGGAAGGTGAACACAAACCCTTCTGCTTTGCTAATGACAAGGACATGATGGCAAAAGCAGGATGAAAGATGGAGGGAGATGCCTTCACCCTGTCCATGGGCCACAGCACCATAGAATCATAGAATCATAGGGTTGGAAGGGACCCCACGAGGTCATCTAGTCCAACCCCCTGCCAAAAAAAGCAGGACCACTCCCATTAGATCATCCCAGTCAGTGTTTTGTCCAGCTGGGACTTGAACACCTCCAGAGATGGAGATTCCACCACCTCCCTAGGCAACTTATTCCAATGCTTCATACTGAACCCAACTATACCAAACACTATCATATCTCCAGCAACCAGCTGGCACCTATTCTGGCCCACCCACCACTGTGCAGCCCCACTCCCTCCATCCCCCCACATACCCACCTCACTGACACAGTAGCCAGAACAGGCATTTCACTGCCCAGATGCCCCAAATGCTCATTTCCCCTACCCAAAGAACCCGGAAACTCCATGGCAACTAATCCCGAGCATCTGGCACCCTCATCACCAACCATCCATTCATCCAACTGGTTTTCTCTCCTCCTCTTGAGATAGGGCTCTGAGTATCCGTGGGTGGAGAGTACCAAAACAAGCGACTCCTAGGGAACAAGGATGGTCTAACTCTAAGCCTCAGTAAAAGAAATAGGAAGGAGGAATGGCCCTGGACCCAGGCAGCAATCAGAACAGATGAGCTCCCCATCCCCATGGGTGTGTTCACACAGCAGTCTTATTTCAAAACAACAGAGGTTGTTTCGAAATAAGAAACTCCATGTTCACATGACATATCGTTGTTTCGAAAGAACGGGTTCTGTTGTTTCGAAACAACTTAAACCCCATTTGGTGACGAAACAACATTGTTTCGAAACGATTGTTTCGAAACAATTCCATCAGAATATGTTATTTCGAAACAATGGTGACTCATTTTGAAATAACTGTTGTCCGAACATGCTATTTCGCTTTGACCTTTTTTCCTTAATTCAAATTAACATTTTCTTAATTTGAATTAACTTATTTCAAAATAACGCCTTATTTCGATACAAGTTGTTTCAAAACAACTTGTATCGAAATAACCCCGTGTGTGTGAACGTAGCCCATGTGACTTACTTTAACCACTGCATATAGGGCTACATACCAGTACTGCCAACTTCAAGCAACCCTCCTAAAAAAAACTTGCAACAGCAAAAAACCTCATGATTTTTAGACCAAATAATAAATTCAGGTTTCTTTTTCTTCGCCTTCTGGTTCCTGAGATTCAGTTTTTCAAGTTCCAAAGGGGCAGCCATGTTAGTCTAGTTCAGCAAAGAAGCAAGGAGTCCTGTGGCACTTAAAAACTAACAGATTTATTTATCACAGGAGCTTTCGAGGGAGAAAATCAAAAACCCACTTTGTCAGATGCTTTGAAGATCGGGGAACTTACAGAACAGGATGCAAATAAATGCAAGGGAACATAAGACGTGGAATCAGGTCATACAGTAACAGCAAATCAGAGCAGTTGTTAGGATTCAAACACTGGGAAACAGCAAATAGAGGAGGGTGAAGTCAAATCACCTGTTGTAATGAGGAAAGAAGCCATAGTCACAATTTAATCCTGCTTTTATACAATTAAATCTGCATTATCAATTCTAATTCAGCTGTTTCTCTTTGAAATCTTGATGTCCCATTGACTTTCTTAAGCACAGCTGTTAACAAGGCATTCATTCTCTCCACAATGACAATAGCTAAAATCTTAAAACCACCCTCCACCTTTTTTTAATGAAACAGGAACTTGAAGAAATGCAACGGGATCTTGAGGAAATGCATCAGACATCACAAGACTCACAATAAAATCACTAGAGTTGGCAGCACAATCTTTAATGTTTGCTCAAAGTTTTTGTAGGGGGAAAACTACAGAGTCACTGTTCCTCCCTGATTTTCCCCTTGCCCTCAAGAGATGGCAACTTTCTGTGGCCTTATTCATTAATTCACCAAAAATGGGAATTTAGTTCTCCTGGACAGTATATTGGGGTATGCATAGCCAATGCATGCCTCTCCACACCTTCCTTTATAGGGGGGTACCAAACATGTAGCCCTTTAGCCCCAGCTACACTCCCAGTCATGCTGCAAGAGGAAGCAATAAAAATCAGACATGGTGCAGGAGGCCTTACTCCCTGATACGACAGCATTAATTTGCGCCACAATCGGGTCCATAATGAAGTTGATAAATGAGTATTTTACTAAGTCCATTCTTTCCCCCAAAAATAATTGCATTGAGCTCCAGCCAGTATTATTAATAGGGTACTTAGATTGTTATTAAGTACCAACGGAATCCAATCTCCTCTGCAAAACTGATGTAGTTGCCAGAAACACAGTGTCTGGCAGCTGCTCATAAAAAGAAAAGAACAGGGTAGATATTGTGCCATTTGTACAATATAATTGTCCGGTAATAGCACTGAAATCAACACAAGTGGAAATAAATGCATCACCAATGTCATGCAGTCAGAAGAGTGTTCCTTTTAAAAACAATACAAAGTGAATCTATGCATTTAGGCGATAGCACATAATAAATATATACACTATTTTTATTAATCAGTCATTAAATACAACAACATGCTCAGCCCTGTAAAAAAAAACATCACCGAAACAAATGCAGACCCTGTCCTGGAGACCTTAACATACAATAGATATGGTGGACATGGGACTCAATGGATGAGAAGCCTACTGAAAGGAATAACATATGAATCCCACAGGCAATTACAGCAAGCTGAAGAACTTGTCACCACAGGAGCCCATGAGGAAGGTAGATCCACCACAAAGAGAGGAGACTTCTGTATATTCACAGCTTTCCAACCTTTGAAACATCTTATTGGCAGTTATCTGAGCCCATAGAACCCAAATCTCTACTTGATCCATAAAGCTGAAGATAAGTCTGGTCAAGTGTTAAGTCTCCTGTACAGCAGCACAATGAGTCTTCAGATGCCTCCAACCAAAAAAGTAAAGCATGGAGGTAATGAGATAAGGGAGTGGAGAGTCAGTCAGTTCCACCTCCTTTTACTTACCACTTCTGATGTTCCTCCCTTCCAAATTGGCAATTTTCTGACCAAAATTTACTTTGGGACCTCACTCCCCACTTCCTATCTGCTCTTCCTGCTTTCCTCTCTTGACAACACCTACTGACCCTCTTCTTCACAACACCCATTGGTGTTTCCTATCACCAACTTCTTCTGCTTCCATCCACTCATGCTGTGGCTGCTGTCCCTCAAGTAAGTATTTTTTTTCTTACCTTGTCCAAAATGGCTATTCCTACTGCCCCAAATTAAAGAGTTCTTCCTCAGACCACATCTCCCTACACCAGGCAGGCAATCCAGCCACTCCTAAATGGAGTAGTCCACCATGCTCATCAACCCACCTGTACTCAATAGTTGCCCCACTTTCCCCCCAACTGGAAATTTCCTTTGCATTCTATCAAAGCTCCTGAGAACTGTTCTTCCAGCTGAGAATATTCTCCACTACTACATCAGAGGCTCTCTTGCCACTTTAATCTGAGGCTTCCTCAAAGGCGTCATCCCAGACGTTTCATGCTACCTACTGCTCCATTTTCCCTGCCTCTTTCCCTGGCTGTTCTCAGACTCTCCCTACAGACAACCTGTTCCTGTGCCCAATTCCTCTCCTCTTTCCTCCAGAATTCTGTATTTTTTTCTCACATTCTTAACCAGACTGTTACTGTCAACCGCAGCCAGCCTGCCCTTATATGCTTCAACGCTAACCAACCTGCCGCTCAGCACTCTGGATGCCTAGTTTAAAGTCATGCTTTCCTAACACAGTTAAAACATTTTTCTGTCCATGCAGAAGAGAAAGAAAAAGCATCTCTGAACACAGCTGAGCCATAACCGTGTTTAAACTTCATTGCTTTTGTAGAATTGATGACATTTTAGTTAGCTACTACTGTGCAATCCAGAGAGCTTACTGTTTTTCTGTTACACCTAAGATGTCTCTATTTAATAAAAATGCATAGAGCATACAACTTTAATCATAAGCAGGAGAGAGGGAAGGATAAATGAATAATTACACTATCAGGGTCTACAAAACTCTGCTCATATGGGGAAGAGGAATCCAGGTGATAAATTGTAGCCTTCTAGGATACATTAATTTTTCCAGGAGCTTTGACTGCTTCATTTGGTCTCTCCACACTAACGGGTGTTCCTGAAGCTATTCAGACAGGTGTCTTTTTCTTGATTAAATCAACCTGCCAAAGAAATATTTCCTTCCCCTCCTCCATACAACTGTGCATCTTCTCAAGAAAAGCAGAGTTCTGTTCACAATAAGTGGCATCTTTCAGAACCTAAGTATACATATAATGGTCCTTACTGGAATGTCCTATAGAATTGAACACAGATGAAACTTTTACTTCTGCAGGACCTCATGATGTTAGACCTTAAACTACATGTATTTTTATGAATAGAAAAGCTGTTTTAGAGTCATTTTATAGAATGTTAAGGCTTCTCTGCTCTGCTCATATAAATTTAGGGCAATCAAGGGACTGTATAGATGGATGACTAGCAAAAAAAAAAACCTCAATAAAAAGATTGAAAAGTCCCTAAAACATTAGTGAATAGTCCCCCACTCCAGTAACATGTGGGTTTATAAGGGCATGGCACCCATGTCTCGTGAGCACTACCTTCTGGTCAGGTGTGTCTACACTTTTCTCAGATTATGGTGAACACTGTTACTCATTTCTCTGTTGGTTTCTAGTGACTAAGTCCTCCAGCCAAATCACACACAGTCTGTAAGGAACGTAACCCAAATGAACCGCTCTGGGGATATTAGTCCAACAAAGTCCGTAACTGCTCCTGACCCTGGTAGGGAGCCAAGCCTCCAGAACTTTCTCCATGAAGGCTCTTTCTCCATTTTGATCTGTTCTGGTCTCAGCTCTCCAGCTGGACCTCTTGACAGTTCAGACCTCCTTCTGGGGATTTATCCCAATCCAGTTGTAGATCTCTTCCCCAGTGGCCTATGGAGGAGACAAGAGGCCTCCCCAGTACTCCAGGTCTCAGCCCAGAGACTATAAGAATAGCAACCACAAATTGTTCTGTTCCTTTAACTGAACTGCTTTCCATTCTCTGGATCATTTTCCCACAGTGCCAGCCTTCACCCTTGCCTGAGAATTCTTCTATGTTGTGGTCCAGCAGTCAGCCAGGAGCTTTTTTCTCTCTTCCAGTCCCTGCTAGCACTGAGTGGTTTATAGTGCTGTAGTCCTTTGGCCCACTAGGAGCACTGCCTTCACCTCAAGGAACCACCTGCAGCTCCTTTTAAACTAGCTGGAAATCCTGTGATTGGCTGCTTTCTCACAGCCTCTCTAGGCCCCTTGGAGGACTTAGCTCCACTATTTTTTTCCCTGGGACATGCGAGATGTGACTGGGACATCAAGACTGCAAAGAGAAACAGCTGAAGTGGAATTAATATGCAAATTAAATTGTGTGAAAGCAGGATTAAATCAAGACTATGGGTTCTTTTCCCATTACAAAAGGTAATTTGACTTCAGCCTTCCCAGGGTTTGAACCTAACAACTTCTCTGATTTGCTGTTATTGTATGACCTGATCCTATGTTTTACATTCCCTTGCATTTATTTTTATTCCATTCTGTAAATTCACCCAGTTTAGAAGCATCTGATGAAGTGGGATTTTCTCCCATGAAAGCTCATGCAAAAAATAAATCTGTTAGTCTTTAAGTGCCACATGATTCCTTGTTTTTTTTTGCTGGACAAGACTAACACAGCTACCCCTTTGGAACTGGCAAGATGCAAGGCACTGAATACAGATGTTTGAAGTGGAAATCCATCAACTTACAGAAACAACTTGCTCAGATTCTGACAGACATCATCTTCCTTTCTAAATGCAAACAACTGGGCATCATACCTAATGGACTGAAGGTAAAACATCCTCTACAACTGACATATTGCACAACTACAGTGAGAGATTATGCCATACACTCTCACAGAAACTCAGAAACCATCTGATCAGCATACCATACAGCAAACAGAGGAAAATTAAAAATGAACTCTCAAAACTGGATTCCCTCATAGAAAACCAACCTACAATGCATTCTTCTACATGGCTGGACTTCACAACAAAGAGAAAATCCATCTACGACACACACTGCTTTCCTACAGAAGAAAAAAGATACCAAACTATCTAAACTACTATACGCCATTACAGAAAACAAGAGCAACACCTTCAACCCAGCCAACAACACTGTTAATCTCTCAAGCTACATATTTACTCCAGCAGAGGAATCTGTGCTATCTCCGGGACTTTCCTTCTGCCCCACAACTGCCACACATAAGATAAAATTCTGCAGTGACCTAGAGGCCTACTTTTGCCATCTAAGACTCAAAGAATATTTCCATAACACCACCAATCAATGCACTGACACACAGATATCTTCCTCCAAACGCTACAAGAAGAGATATTCTTCGTGGACTCCTTCAGAGGGTCAGAACAAGAGACCAGAACTCTGAGGCCTCCAACAGGGGGACTCGGAGCCTAGTCAGGCATACAAAATAAACTATGATGTGCTAAAAACCTGTTTACTGATGTTTTTCTGGGATAACCTGCATAGTTGAAAGTAATGAGCCACCCCAAACTCATGCCAATAAAATTTTTATGCCACCACACACTAATAGGTATTGTCCCTCACTATCTTTGTGTAACGCATATATTATACATATGTGCACAGACATGCATGTAAATACACATGTTTTCGTTAAGTTCGGTTCTTGAGGTCAGCATTGAAAACACAGGTTTTTGGATGTGACGAACAGGGAAAAGATAGTGACTTTGAGAACATGAATAAGAACTGCATTCCATGTGTGGGGGCAGCTGGGAATAAAGTAAAGTTATAAGATGTGATTTCCCATAATACACAATGTTTAATACACTGATTAAATTAATTTATTTTTCAGCACATTTAACATGTCCTCCTTTGTGTTCTTCTCTCAAGCCCAGACAGTCTATATATATGCCTTCCTCTGTAGCATGGGGCATGGCTCAATTGCTAGTGGACTGCCTGCACTCTAAAGTCTTTAAATCATGATTTGAGGATTTTAATAACTCAGTCATAGTTTAGAGGTTTATTACAGGAGTGCATGGGTGAGATTCTGTGGCCTACATTGTGGAGGAGGTCAGACTATAAGGGGTCTTCAACCTGCAGCTCCAGAGCCACATACTGCTCTTTGGCTGCCTCTATGGCTATGTCTACACACAAGGTTTTATTTCGAAATAAGTCATTCCGAAATGACTTATTTTGAAATAAAACCTTTATTTCAAAAAACCAACATGATTTGAAATTCCTCCCAGGGTGCTTAGCACCCTGGGAGGAAGAGCCACCCCCTCAGCACCCTGGCTAGGGTGCTGAGGGGAGACAAGCTGCAGGGCATGGGGGGCTGCCCCCAAGACCAGCTGGGAGCCCTGCAGAGGGGTGCCGATGCCCCGCTCTCCCCGCCGCTGGGGCTGCTCAGAAGCCCGGCAGCAGGGTGCAGGAGCTCCCCGCTCTGCCCACTGCTGGGGCTGCTCCCCACCCCCACAGTGGGGTCCGGGGGTGCCCGGCTCTCCCTGCCGTCAGGCCTGGTGGCAAACCCCGCGGCAGGGGTCCGGGGGTGCCCGGATTTTCCCCGCCGCGGGGGCTGCAGCCACAGGGAGCCGGTCCCGACCCGGCTCTCCAGAGCCCCAGCGACGGAGCGGCTGCAGCCACGGGGAGCCGGGTCCCACCGGCCCCTCCAGCCCTGGGCTCAGTGGCGGCAGCGGCTGCGAGCCCCGCGGCTCACCCCGCCACCGGCTCGGGGGTCTGCAGTCGGGGTGGGGTGGCCGCAGCCCAGGCGGCTCACCCCGCGCCCTGTTGCGGGGGCTGCAGCCCCCAGTGGGGTGGCCGCAACCAGGGCGGCACATGCCGTGCCGTGCTGGGGGGCGCTGCGGCCACCCCGC
The DNA here is from genome assembly GCA_007922195.1 of Podocnemis expansa. NCBI lineage: Eukaryota > Metazoa > Chordata > Testudines > Podocnemididae > Podocnemis > Podocnemis expansa. The sequence goes on along the minus strand of ML681966.1, from coordinate 12,325,565 downwards.
CCGCAGCTGTGGGCCCCCGAGCTGGTGGCGGGTGAGCCGCGGGGCTCGCAGCCGCTGCCGCCGCTAAGCCCAGGGCCTGAGGGTCCGGTGAGACCCGGCTCCCCGTGGCTACACCCGCTCCGTCGCTGGGGCTCTGGGGAGCCGGGTCGGGACCAGCTCCCTGCAGCCCCGCGGTGGGGAAAAGCTGGGGCCCCTGCACTCTGCCGCTGGGCTTCTGAGCAGCCCCAGCCGCAGGGAGAGCAGGGCATCGGCACCCCTCTGCAGGGCTCCCCGCTGCTCTTGGGGGCAGCCCCCCATGCCCTGCGGCTTGTCTCCCCTCAGCACCCTGGCCAGGGTGCTGAGGGGGTGGCTCTTCCTTCCAGGGTGCTAAGCACCCTGGGAGGAAGTTCAAATCATGTTGTTTCAGAATCCATTTGTTCCGAAACAACACGTCCAAATGGCATTATTTCGAAATGACCATTTCGAAATAACGGCCATTTCGAAAACATCCAGGTTTAACTGTTTCGAAACAACGATTCTTATTTCGAAAGGACAGAATCTGTCCTTTCGAAATAAGAAAACGTCGTGTAGACTAAATTTCTTTTATTTCGAAATAACGAGTGTTATTTCAAAATAAAAGTGTCGTGTAGACATAGCCTATGTGGCTGTGGGGAGCCCTGTAGGTGGCCTGCTCCTAGCTCCAGGTTCCTCACCATCATCAAGGGATCCTGCATGCAGCCTGCACCAGGCTGTGGGCTCCTCTGCCATTGGAGCACCCTGCAGAAAGCCTGCTCCTGGTTCCAGGCTCCCCCTGCTAGGGGGACCCTGCCGCAGATGCCTTGTCCCAGCTCCACCCACCCCTCACCAGGTGGCTACACACATTGCAGCTCACAAAACACTTGGCTATTGGAGGAATTTTTTTTTAAATGGCTTTTTTTTTTTTTACCTTTAAGGTTGCTGACCCCTTGACTAGATGACCATTTCGGTCCCCTCTGACCTTAAGGGCCTATGAAATGATGGTTACTAATAACTATATTTTCTGTCTACTTTTACATTTCTGAGAACTTTCTGATGTGAGTGATCTTCAAAAAAATTATTAAAATCCCCAGGATTGGGCAGCCATTTTGCTTTAAGTTTTCACAAACTAGAGAACACCATCAGATACACATGGGATTCCTTGCTGTTGTGTTTTCTTATATCGCATGCATTTGATTTGGGATACTGCAAAACTTCCCTTAGCTGTTTCTATCACAGCTGATTATGTGCAAGATTTTAACAGGTATTACCTTCTGTAATAGCTAGGGTAATGATTTCACTGTCTCATCTGCTAAATGACTGGGTTAAACTCTAACCTTTAGTACCATTAGTGCCAATGACAAGCTGCACAAGGGCAGGCTTCCAGGAACTGTTATGCTTTATGTATGTGCATGGATGAGTGTGCCAAGTTTTATTATAGTCCATTGCTTTTATTTTTGAATTTTTTCCCACCCATGCCAGCATTTAAACAAACCCAAACATCTGAGAAATGACTGAATAAATGCAGTGGTCTTACAGCAGCCAAAATATAACAGTAAAACTAAAGAGCTGAATTAGAGCTCAGTGTTGACCTAACTGGTGCAGAAACATTGGAACAGACATACTACCCGCAACAAGTTCCAGAGAAGTTGCCATGTTAGTCTCATTCAGCAAAACAAACAATGAGTCTTGTGGTACTTTTAAAGACTAACAATTTTTTTTATTGCAGGAGCTTTTGTGGATGAATCTGATGCAGTAGGATTCACCCACAAAAGCTCATGAAATAAATAAAATTGTTAATCTTTAAAAGTGACACAGGACTCGTTTATTTTATCCTCTACAATCCTCCCATAGGACTCCTGCTAACCATGGCAGGATTCTTTATGCCTGGCCTCAGAAACAAAAATATGGAACTTTTTCTTTGGACAGAATTGGACCCCAGACAAGTACGTTCTGCTCACTCATATTGATATGCATACTCGCAAGCCAGATAACTAAACATACACACAACTTGCAAGCCATGCTCCCTTGTGGATGTGGTACCTGGGTCAGGGCACAGGCTGGGTGTGACACTGGCTTTAGAGAATCATGTATTATTTTTCATATTTGCAATAATCCATATGTAATATGCCATGTTTGGTACCAACAGAAAGATTGTAATCTGCTAGGAATGATTCTATGGTTTATTTGTAGGTGTCATATCTGTATTAGAAGTTAGGAATAGGTTTGTTCTATTTGAGTTTCAAGTTTTTGGACTCCAGGGTACTCCCACAATGGATGTCTACAAAACCACTGTCCTCTTAATAGCTCATCAAGAAAACTCCCAGCTACAGTGGGCCCAGGGAGAAATCTGTCGAGCCACTAAGGGCTTGCCCATGTGACTCAACTTCATTTTGATTGGGGAAGACTCTACACAGCATGGGGAAGGATAGAGGTGACAAAAGGTATCAGTCCCAACTTCATTTTATCTTCAGCCTCCAATCTGCAACCAACATCCTCCTCTGAAACTATTCTGCTACAATTGAACAAAGGACTGAGACTCACCCAGGTGCTGGGAGTATACCAGTGGAAATGGAATAACCTGCATACTCCAAATTCTTCAAGAACTTGCCTTCTATGGACTCTAAACCATTTGTATGTATGTGATTCACTTTGACCCTTTAACATTTCTCATATTTTCTTTTCTTTTTATATTAAACCTTTAGTTGTAGTTACTAAAGCGTTGGCTGGCAGCATGATATTTTGGGTAAGATCCAAGCCTACATTGTTGTGGGTAATGTGGTTGGCCCTCTGGGCTCAGGAGAACCTATTTCTTTAAGAGACTCATTGGCTATGTGGGGACTGGAGGAGCTGACGTGCAATAAAGGGGGCTATTTCTATTTTGTTATGCTTCTTGATGACAGGTGTGGGGGATCAGAAGAAGGTTTGTTACTGACTGAGACTGGTTTAAGTACCACCAGTCTGTGGTTTTGCAGCTTGCCCTGATTTTTGCACATTCAAGAGGTTATCCCAGGACACCCAGGTCATACTAGGCTTATCACTTAGTCCTCTCATTAATAATCTCTAGAGATTCTGCCCTGGTTTTTCCGTACTTGGTTGGGTGTATGGTGAAAGTTCCCTACCATTTTTTCCGTCTTGCATACCAGAGGGCATTACATAAGCCACTTCGTTTATAATACTCACGTTTCAGCTCCTTCATAAGGTCCTGATCTGTTTCCCGTGAAATCTGAGGAGTGTTGGCAGGGGTGTCACTGGCACATGGCATATGGGGCATGTGCTCTGAGTTCCAGCTCCAGTGCCGTGAATGTCTTGTGCACCCACTGCCTCTCCCGGTCCCATCCCCTGCTGGGTATCTGGGGCTGGGCCAACCACAGTGGCACCTGCCTCTCCCAGCTGGGTATCCAGGGTCTGGCTGGCTGTGGTGGCGCCTGCCTCTCCTGGCCAACAACCCTAGCCGGGCTACCCGCTACAACCACTGCCTTGCTGTCCCTATTCTCAGGCAAGGACAGGGGCTGGGCTGGCAGTGGCAGGAGCCCAGGGGCCTCAACTCTGGATCGGGGCTCGGGAGCAGGGCCAAGGCCCAGGGGTGGGGCCCAGGCTTTCCTGGCACAACGACTCTCCTGAGAGTGTTGGTATGAATCTCAAATTATCATGCTCTGAGATTTATTGTGGCTTGTTCAACTTCTGACCCAGAAAGGCCAAATGAGACTCTGCACAGACAAGGAAGGCCACCTGCATGAGGCCAATGTCAGGACCAAGGGACAGGAGTAGATTCTTTTAAAAAACAATAACAACAACAACAAAAAAAAAACTAGCATGAGTGCTGCACTCAGTAATAATACAAAAAATACTGTTTCCAAAGTCTTGTGTAATGTAAATGGGACAGGGTGGAGGGGAGGTATGTGCAGGATGAAAACAATAAAAATGTTTCCTAACCATAATATATAAAACTGACAGTGCAGACAATCCCAAGTGTTCAAAGATCGTGATATTTTTAAAATAATAAAATGGTAGAGGATTATTTGCTTTCTAGTTTGAGCACTTTGGATTCACATTTCAAAGTTTATTCTCCTGCAGCTGTGAGGGCTAGAAACTTACTTTTTAAATGATAGCTAAGGTTGTCTTCATGTAGCCACATAACTTCAGGAGCTACTGCTTTAAAAAAAATGGAAACTGTAAAAATCACAAGAATTAGTAACACTGATTGGTCATTATAATATTTTTCGTACAGGACCATCAAAAGTGGCCACTAAATGCCTCTCCTCCTGGAAAGACTTGTGCTAAAAGAAGCAAGATAAAAAAGCCTAGAGCACCTATGACAGAATTATATGTCTCACCCATTGCACATGAAAGAATTTTTGAAATCTTATGCCATAGCTATGTCGAACATACAGAAAGGATTTCTGATCTTTATAATATGTCCATAAAGTATCACAAATGGAAACTATTCTGTGGAACACTTTATAGTTTGTTTAATTCCACCTCTTTACACTAGTATTCACTCAAGTGTTTCTCATTGTCAGGAAGTTTCATATTGCCTTGAAGATAAACTCACTCTGACTCAGATGAAACTGCCCACTACTGTGGATGCACAACAATCTCATGTAAGTTTTTGGCTTAGTGTCAGTCAGTGAAGCCAGCTACAATTCTGTGATATTGGAGGTGATTTGGGCTCCATCTGTCAATTGGATCCACAGCTGTTTTAGCCGGTTATCACCAGTAGGAAAATATTGGACCCATTCATTTCTGTTGAAGATTGGTATTGCTTCTCCTTTTGAAAGAAAAATGCCTGCATTTTTTTGTACTAAAGAAGGGATAGAAATAGATGAAGCCTCTGTTCAGGGAATCCACCTTGGAAAGTGACAGTCTTGTCAATTATAAATCTGCATTAAACTTCCCATTTCTGGTGCAAATTATTAAAAAGATGGTGTGAGAGGAAATCTTGGCAGCAGCTAGATTTCCTTGGCCCCAGTCTTTGGTTATAGACCTGGGTAAAGGACAGAAATTGTACTGGTAGCCCTGGTAGATGATTCCCTCCTAAGCAAGGACAACACGTGCATTCGGATTTTAATAGATTAGACAAAACTGACAGACAGGCAGATGGATAAATATCGGCAGAAGAGCTGATCAAAATTTGGTGAAAACAATAAATTACAAAAAGTTAAAACAAACAGACTCCTGTGGCAGTTAAAGACTAATGAATTGATTTATTGCACGAGCTTTCATGGGAGAAAATCTCACTTTGTCAAACACTTTGAAGATGGGAAACTTAGAAAATGGAAGGAAATAAATGCATAGTAGTGTAAGTCAAGGGATTTGGTCAAACTGTAACAGCAAATCAAAGCCATTGATAAGATTCAAACAATGCAGAACAGCATACAGAGGAAGATGAGGTCAAATCACCTGTGGAATTGAAGAAACAGATGGACAGAGCCTAGCGGGTACCCTGAAGCTAACCACCACAGGAGAAGCCCAAGAAAGAAAACAACAGAACACTACCCGTCATCACCCGAACCTCCAATCAGACTTCCATAGCACACCATCAGGGATCCACAGCCCATTTCACAAGATAATCGCTCACTATCTCAAGGCTTGGGAGACAGACCATAACAAAATGTTGTTAACCTTTGTTAGGTTAAACTTCTTAGCCACCCAGACATACTAGAAGGCCATTTATAGGTACAGACATTGAGGCTGATAGGCTACGTTCACACACGGGGTTATTTCGATACAAGTTGTTTTGAAATAGCATGTTCGGACAATGGTTATTTCAAAATGAGTCACCGTCATTTCAAAATAACATGTTCCAAGGGGATTGTTTCGAAACAATCGTTTCGAAACAACGTTGTTTTGTCACCAAATGGGGTTTAAGTTGTTTCAAAACAACGCCATTGTTTTGAAACAACAGAACCCGTTGTTTCAAAACAATGGTACATCGTGTGAACATGGCGTTTCTTATTTCGAAACAACCTCTGTTGTTTTGAAATAAGAATGCTGTGTGAACACAGCCATTGTGAGAGGACTTACTTATCTCCATTAATATTCTTGTTTGCTAGCAATCTGTGACTACTGATAGTTGTAAAGAAGGTGGGAAAATAAATATGTAGTCTGTGTATTTTCAACCTAACTTTTTATTACATTCCAAGATCTCTGAAAAATCCTCTCTTCCTCCAAACTAAGCTAGGTCACAATTAAGAGATACTGCCCTCAATCTATAGTGGAAATTCCATTGAACTCAATGGATATTTGTAGGTGTCCATGGCCTAGCGTTTTGATTTGGACTGAAGTCAGATAAGTAAGAGTAATCATAAGTTTTCTATTGCTCTACAACTCTTCTTTTACACACCTCCTACCCAAAATAATCTTTCCAGTCAATTTGAAGAGGTGTTGGTGCTTTGTATGGAACAAATCAAGTAATAAAACCAGGATGACCTGTCTTATCTTTTGTGTTGGCTCTGACCTGTTCTCTATGCCCACATTCTATAGACAATCTGGTATATGAGCCACAGGCAAAATTTTTCTGTCAGAATGATTTTTTTTCTCTTCCCTCCAAGTATTCAGCAGACTCTCTGAAAAAAAACAGGGCTTATAAAATTTTACCAAAGCTCCTTTCTAGTCTCACAGTAATCTCACTCTGTACAGGTTTGTCAGACCTGTATTTCAAATGCATACTTTTGGTTTAATCAGAAACTACCTTCATATCTGCAGGTTTGCTATAAAGTGATGATCATTCTAAGTCATTCCTTCCAGCTGCCAAACACAAAATACGCTTCTTACTCATTTCATTAACTGAAATTTGAATGACCATCCTCCTAATATGGAACAGTTGTTCATCAGAGGGAAACACACATTTCCAGCAAAGATTAGGGACCACATTTACAAATTGGAAAGTCATTTCAAAGGTGACACAGTCCTTATAGGTCAAGCATCAGTATGGATGTTCTCAAGTCTCCTCTGTACTGTCAATAAGAAATCAGTCTCTAGAGGAAGCAATAGGAGTTGCAACTGAAGTACTAGCAAAGACGTATTCCAGATAAAATTTTCAGCTATGGTCTGCCATTAAAATATGCAGTTTGACCCTCTGGCTTGTGTTATGTCACTGCCAAACAGCAGGTATGAAACACACTCTCAAAGGCGGGCTGGCCATTGTAAATAAAGCTAGTCCAGTGCCTCTGTGCCAAATCAGCTTCCCCTATTTGGCCAATTAAGAGGATGTAGCAGCAAATGAAGGCTATAAAAGACCAGTTAAAGACTCAGCAAGACAGTTGCCTGACAGCACAGACTGGGGCAACAAGGAAGAGAAGTGAGAGCTACCAGGAGGGTCCCAGAAGGTCCCAGGAGGTTTCTCCTAGGGAACTCTAATGCGAGGAGAGCAACAAGAAGGGTTTGCTGGCTGACTTCCCCCAGCCGAAGAGCAAGAACTGGAGAGGGATGAAGGTAGCCAGAGCGGCAGCAGCAAAAGGCAGTTTGTGCAGGTGCTAAACCACAGAACTATAGCTGAGGAATAAAGAGGGCTGAAAGGCAGAGGATCTGTGGAGGGGCTTACCCACTGACTTGTTCACATGGGATAGTAGTACCCACAGGAACAGTGAGAGGGCAAAGGGAGGTAATGGATGTTCCCAGTGAGTATGATCTCTCAGCAGGGAGGCTGTGGGAATCCTTCTAGGAAGAGTGGGGTTGCACTCCAGTTGGAACAGCTAATGTGTCTCTACTAGCAGAATAAAATAAGACCATCAACAAAGCGTCTACTAAATGTGGCAGATACTGGTGTGTGGTAGAGAAAGACTCCAAGCAGAGAAGTTGGTGATGGTACCCCATGGGAAAAACAGGCTCGTAAGGACTATATATATTTGATGTAGGAGCCAGGGGAGGGGGTACTATTTTAACTATGTTTTGGAAATAAACCATGAGGATAAGCCTGGGGGAGTTATAGGAACTCTGAAAGGATAAACTAAAACAGGTGTGCTGCTCATGCTGTGGTCTGCCACAGGAGAGAGCCCCAAGCAAGGCTGCCCTATCACACCTTTCATTTCAATGACATGCACAAAATGTTGTGAGCCCCTTGTTTTCTCAACTGGCAATTGGTGTTCAACCCTTAAAAAGAACTCTCCAGATCAGAGCACCATGTCAATAACATTTTGCCCATTATCCAATAACATTTCCCTCATTAGCTGTCAGTGTGGAGCTCCCTTGACTGCAAGCTTTGCTGGCTATTAAGACCTCTCTTACATCTATCATAATAATGACTGTTGTTCTAAATTACAAGAGCACCTAGAGGCCAAAATGAAATCAGAGACCCAATATGCAAGGTATGTACACAACATAGTAAGGGATAGTCCTTAGCCTAAAGAGCAGACAATATACAGGACCCACAAGGAGAAAGGAAGTATTAATCTATTATATAAAAAATTTGACAGATGGGGAACTGAGGCAAAGAAAGATTAAGGGTGGGATTATCAAATGCACTTAAGTGACTTCAAAGCACAGATTCCATAAATTACTTCCACAAGGTCAAAAGGGAGGTCTCTGTGAGAGCTGGAAAGTGAATGCAGATCTTTTAAGTCTCAATCCAGTTCTTAAACACAGTACCAAACGTCATCTTAGAATTAATAGTTTGAGGGAATAGTATCTCTATAGCTTGAAATAGTTTTGATTTTTTTAACCCTACACTGATTGTAAGATTAGATTTATTTTGTGATACCCTTAATTATTTTATAAGTATGCCTAGTATTTTTTATTGTGAAATATTTACAGTTCTTTTAATTGTTTGTAATAGGACAATCCACAGGTTAGGAAAAGAGTCAGAATGTATAGAGTGCTGGTCCATATTAAGAATACAGTTTTGCAAAATAGCCAGGGGGAGAGAGGAGGTTGGTTAGGTTTTGTTCACTTTTCATTTGTTGAAGAATCACAATAGACTATCTTGTTGAGTACCATATATATCTGGATTTACCAAGTAAGCACCACAGGGCCTAAGCGACAGCTTGGGGGCAAAAACAACTATTCTCTACCTTCTCAACCATCTATTCTCTATCTGCACTTACTCTGCAATATAAAAACTGCATGCTTCTGTGGTGTGAGATTTATAACCAAGTTTCACAGTGCACTGAAAATGGAAAACCACCAACATAGGCCATGGTTAAACAGGAAAACAGATATACTGTAGCAAGAGAGGAGAGTATGAGGAAGATTTGAGAGACCCTTCCACTAACACAAATACAATCTTTAAGAATGCTGAACGCATGTCATCTTTTTTGCACAAAACAGTCAGTAAAACTCCAAAAGAACTAGAAAGAATTAGCAGTTTTTAATTTTCTTCTTAATTATTATTAGAATACCGTGCATTACCGGTAAACATTAACATAGTTTTGTGCATTTGGTTGTTGAGTGGGGTGCTGGCCAAAAAAAATGTTCTGGAGCACTTTTGGGGTTTAGAACGAGAAAATAAAGTCAGCTGATTTCTTGCTTCCTCTGTAGGACTCCCACAAAGGCTGTCACTAAAATAAATTTATGGTTTTTAAGTTTGTTTTCACCTGACTCTCATCAGAGGGCTCTAAAATAAAATCCCGTTAATGTCTGACTAAAAGCAATTGCAGCTCAAATTGAAGCTGGAAGATGCAGATGAAAAGCTTTTCCTGAGGTTGGTTGTGTTCATAGAGTTCAAAGGTTGCACAGGCTTAATACACAATGCAATAATGTATAGAATTCATGGTTCTCTCTCTCTCTAAATATTTATGATGCTTTTGCGGCTAGACTAAAATACACTCAGATCTCATAATTCTTAGTGACTCCTAATCATTCAGACAGACCTGATACAGCACCCCTGAACTCAGCCAAAAAGACAGTTATTGCTCCAGCAGATTGCTCTGCTATTAACAACTTGTTCCTCACCCACACAGGGATGGGGGGTATGGTATGGAGGAAGGGGTGTGGGGAAGAAAGAGTGTGGGAGTGAGAGAGGAAAAAAAACTCTATGGCATCAGGAATTGAATCAGTCAATCAATCTGCAAAGCCAAGGCTTGAACCTAACCTCAAGAACACAAGAGCCTAACATGAAGTAGGGCATTAGCATGCTAAGTCTGCAGTGTTTCTCTCCACGTAAGCAAATAGCTAAAATATTTTTTTCACTTTTTCCCAAGCTGTTTGCAGTTCATCATCCCAGAAACACAAGAGCATAACAAAGGTACAAAACCAAGTAAAGTAAGTGAGAAGTCAGAAATTAATTTACAGCTATGGCTCTCAAAATAAACTACACCCAACTATCAGGCCTCTTTGCTGTTCCTGATTTTCAGATTATCTCCAAGCTTGTATTCAAGCACTCCTTTTGATTATCAATCTCTCTTTTTCCGTGGTAAATAGTGGGACTGAAAAGAACTGAAAATAATGTAGTTTTGATCAGACTGTGCCCTTCAGAGATCATTCCAAAAAGTGTTCTTCTTTATCTTATGACAATATTCTGGAACTCAGCTGCACTTCCCTGCATGGTTTTGGACTATTATTGTGGGGTTATGGGGAGTGGGTGTGGGGTTTTTTTGTTTCTAAGGCCACCAGTAATTTGTATGCATATCCGCTTATTGACTTTCCTGCCTTCCTAAGAGATCTATTGAATCAATTTACAGGTTGAATAACTGGGCTGTATTAGCAGATCTGCCATTGTCACTGTGGACTCAGAGCAGCTGGTTAGCACTGGCTCAGAATAGACGTGAATTTCTAGGAGTTGCCACAAAAGATTTCAAAGAGGCAGCCATGTTAGTCTAGTTCAGTAAAACAAACAAGGAATCCTGTGGTACTTCAATAAATAAATAAACATGTTACTCTTTAAGTGCCACAGGATTCCTTGTTCGCTTCACAAAAGATTTGCAATTCTAAAATATTACAGGCATAGTGACGATAATCTTCAACAATTTAAATAAAGCCCATTCCTGCATTTCTTGAATACTTTCATTCCCACTGAATTCAGTAAAGTGTGAGGTGCACAAGGAATGCAGGATCAAGCCCAGGGCACTAAATACTGAATACATCCATAAAATTGCCCAGTAACATCAGCACTGATTACGAACATCACATCACACAGGACTCGTAACCATGTTGAGGTTAGAGTAAACAAGTGAGGATTCAGAACTAAACTTGACCTCAGTCACTTCCTAATAAAACTACAGAAGTGAAAACTGCCTAGCAACAACCTACATGCATTAGTTCAAAGACAAAATAAATGCCAAGAATGAATGCTGAGATACTCACAGAACAGCTTTTCCATCCTAACATACACACCATTCACTCTCTTAGAAAAGAGATTTTCATCATCTGAGCTTTTCTTTAGAGAAAAACCATTCTTTGGAAACAAACAACACAAAGTTTCCAGAAACAAAGTTAGCAGGGAAAAATCATCAGTTGGGTACAGAAAAGTCAGTTGGATATTAAAAATCAGGTGGATACAGAAAGAGGAAAGTATATTGCATGTTTCTGTGTGATGTCTTTAAAATGCAAAATATATAAACTGTATTTATCTGCTTAATTTGCCTTTAAGAGAGCTCTTCTCTTAGGAAGGCAGGAAAGTCTATAACCACATATGCAGTCTTAAAAATATATCTATATATGGCAGTCTTAAAAACATATTTATATATGGCCCAGGAGACCAACAATACACTGACTTTACATTTATGAAGAGCAGATATGTTCCATTACATTAGCAGCTTGCAAATGTACTATTTTTTCTACTTGTTGGATTAATTTATTATAGGATTTATGAATAACTCCATTTCTGTAAGCTCTGCTGCACTATTATCCATACAACCAACAGCCAAATTATTGCTCATCACATTTCTGTAAGGAAGATTTTAGATAATACAGTTTATCACACTAAAGGTTACTATTTTTTAAACAACAGATCTTAAAAGGCAATAAAAATGACTACAATAATTCAGTTTAATGACTGCAACACTTGTATTGCTTGTTACATCTGGGCCATTGTGTAATTCATTGTCCCTGAAGGGCTACCAACAGCCTAGTAAAATTATTCCTTTAGAAATAAAACAGAGCAGAGTAATCTCATTCTGTAGTAGTATTGCCTTGGCCAGGAATTAGAATACAGAAATGCCTAAGCATGGGTGATTCCTGAGTGGGAATGCTCTCAGACTGCTAAAGGAGTAGATATTACATCCTCTCATCTTGAGGTAAAGCGCTTGTAGGTACTCAGGCAAGATCAGGAATAATATGGGAGGGCAAAACAGGATATAGAACAACAAAATCCCAGATAGTAGTATTGTCTAGTACAGCGGGTCTCAGCCTTCTACAGACTGCAACACACTTGGCAGCATATCATGACCCTACAGGACACACCAGCTCACGTCCCTCTCCCCACAAGCCAAATCCATGCGGCCCTCTGGCTTTCTGTGACACACTTTCCACTGTGTGGCAACACAATGTGTCCCAATACAGTGGCAGAGAATCACCGGTTTAGCAAAATTTAACTGCTAGAAACAGTGACAGTGTTAAATCAAATCCAGCTGAACCTACATTAAAAAAAAAGAATTACAAAAATAAATCCACTGGAATAATTGGATAGATCAGAAATTTGGAAAGACAACTGGGAAACATTGTACATCAGAAGATAACACCCCAGGCATGAACATGTGACTCCAGTCTCCTGCAAGGAGGCACAGAAGAATTGCTTCTCTCTTTGTATGGGCATAATAGTCACAAATGTCAGCTGGCAGCTAACTCCAATGTGTTCATTGTAAAGATTTATACATTCAAATGACAAGAAAGGTAGAAATGCCTAAGCAGGACTCTAAAAGTTATGGACAGAATTTGATACAATACAAACATCTTCTCAAAGAGCATGTGCATGTAGATAATGGAAGGAGATATGCTGGATGCACAAACCATACAGATGGTATGGACAGTGCACAGCAGTTCACGGTTTAAAAAAAATAATAAATCCAAACACACACACAGCCAAGAAAATACTCCAAATGCTCACAACAGCTTCCCCTGTGTCTTCAATATTTAATGACTGTACCAGATTGGGGGTGGAGAGAAATTTAGCTGGGCCCATTAACAAAATACAGCTGACCTAAAAGACCTGCTCACCATTAAGCTAGAATCATCCCATTGACTTCAGTAGTGAATAATTTCATAACCTGCAGATTGATTTTGTAAATTGATAGCTTTCCTCAGTGACAATGTTCAAATACTCCCAGAACTGTGGAAAGAACTTTGGAAAGAAAGCAAAACGTGTTTGTAATATTTCATGAGGCCGTTTTATCTGCTGTTAAGGACTCTCTTCTCTATTTCTTATTCCAGCAAAATTTGCATTAGTCATAATGACATGCATCCTTTCCTGACTGGTGGGGGTGCATGTGTGGGTGTGTGATAATAGTATTATAAATCAGAAATCATTTGCCACAAATACTTAGTCAAAATGCTGGGGGAGTCGTCATTTCTTATTTTTTAAGGGTCTATTGCACCAAAATGCTGCAGTTCAGATGGCAAATTTCAAAACAACAAAATAGCCATTCAGCTTCTTGAAAGCTATATATAAATTATTGCATAGACATATTAGGTCCACATCCTACAGACAGCCATATTCACACTTAACTGTATATACTTTGTGAGTAGTCACAGTGAAGCCAATAGTCTTTATCCTGTCTATACAATTAAGCATAATTAAGCTAATTCTTTACAGGGTAAGAGCCTCAGTTGCCAATTTCAAAAGCTTCACAGTCTCTAAATTACACATTGTAAAACATGCTATGCTCATATAATATCCTTGCTATTTATGTATAAATCACACTGGGGCGTGAGGAAGGAAAAGAAATAAAGGTCACTATCATCCTTAAAACTTACTGTGATTATAACCATTGCCAGCAAAAAGGAAGTATTGTAGTGGTTAAAGCTCAGTACTGAGACACAGAGCACCTTGGTGCTCTTCCCAGTTCTGTTGTTGATGTGCTCTCTAGCCACAGAAAAGTTACTTCACTGCTCTGTGCCTCATTTTACCCATATGTAAAACTATTATTAACTACTGTTAACTACTGTTGTTCTAATTTATTAAATATACAACAGTGTATTTTAATGTGCTCGGTAAATACAATTCTTTACCTGAAAACAGTCCACGGACCAAAAATACAATATAATAAAACAGAGAAAAATACTAAACAAGAGAAAGATAGAGTGAGTGATCTTGGTAGATCTCAGGTAGCCTTTGAAGGAAGAGAGGGAGATAGGTGAGTGTGTAAAGTAGGGAAGAGAGCATGGAAAATGCCCAGAAACTGGTAGGGAAAAGCCAAGAGAAGTTAGGCATAGTATAATGAGCAGATAGAGGTTTAGGGAGAGATTAGAGAAGAATGTAAATGAGCACAGACTTGTGCAGAGCCTGAAAATGAGAATAAGTAACTTGAACTTACCATGGAAGGAGTATGACAGCTGCTGAAAGGGAAAAAGTGGAAGTAAATGATCAGAGCAGTAAAAGATGAGGAGGATTGGCATTTTGAATGGACAAATGGAGGGAAGTTAGTAGATGGAGTGGGAGACTTAAGATATAACCAAGACATAAACCAGCATTTTAGCCACTGGAATGGAAAAAGGGAGACATATTGTTTTTTTCCCAGAGATGAGATAAGAAAATATACAATACTTGCAAGAAATTGGCTGTTGGAGAAAGGAATAAAGATGACATCAAATGTTAATCAGCCTTCAATGTGCCTATGTTCTCATTCCAATACACTACATGCAATGATGAACTATTAGCTGAGAGAAAGGACACAGAAATTACAACATAATTTCTCTTTAAATTAACTTTTTTTTTTAAAAAAAGGATAGTTTTATAACCACATTAGCGTGTAGTCTCTTGTTTCTCATGGACAATTTCAAATTCTAACTTTACTTCATAGTTATTCCTAACCTAGTTATTATCATTTGCAGAAACCTGCTCTCACAAATGTAAGTAAACTAATGACTTGGCATGTTAAAAATAGCAACCTGTAAAAGGTTATGAAATTTAGTAGCCTTCCAAATTGCTTATGCCATGTGTGTAATTATAGCAAGTTAAAAACAGTTTCACTTACTTATTACCATTAACAAAACTAAAAACTTGCAAGTTCTGGGATAATCAATCAATGAAATTATCCATTTTCATGAATGTAGCTGTAGAAATGATGATCAGAACACTGGTCAAAGAAAAAGACTCTCATGCAGCATGAAAAGGTATTAAATGTAACCAGTTTACAGGCATGATGCACCATTTGCCCAATGACGGAAAGATCTTCTCTCTAAGTGGAATTCTCCATGGGTACGCGCTCAAATGGTTGAATGTTCCAATCTTCTTAAATTTATACCTTTGAACATAGCTAGCCATTCGGACTATGAAGAGACATCTGTAAAAAGCTCTAGGTGCCCTAAACACAAGTACTATAGAAAAACCACAGCAGCATGAAAATAATCATTCCAACAGGAATTCTGCCAGCCAACCATTTACAAAAAGTTCTTCATCATTCTGAGAGCAGATCCTCAGCCCTCTCCAAAAAACCAATCAAACATATATCTTTGACAGCATGCCCAGAAAACCACCAAATTCAGGCTGTTTTGGATGAAGCAAATTACAGAGTCCTGGACCTCAAACCAGAATAACAACTATCTCTTTTAAAAGGGTGATCCAGTTCAAGTACCTTTACTGACTATAGGTGTAACAGCATCACACAGGCAGAGAGGCTGTACATGACATGGGTTGGGTCCCAGGCCATTCAAGGCTTTGTAGGTCATACTCTCCAAAACTCAAAGACCAAAGGGCAAGCAAATCCCAGAGCACAAGTATCATAGGCACCTAGCCTGCTAATGCATTTTGTAAATTCCACTAGGCATCTATCTGCATCTATAAGTGTCCAACCACCTTTGTAACCTAGAGTCCTTGGTCTCCTACGTCATTTAAGTGCTTCTGAGATTTTTACTTTCTGACTCAAATAACTGAAAATCAAATATGCCAATATCTGTGTACACCTTCCTTGCCACACAATCAAGGAGAAAACAAAGAATGCATGGAATATAGAACGGAACTTACATGTAAGAAACACATTCTTATAACCATACAACAATTGTTACTCTGTGCTGTTTTATATAAAAAAAATTCCCCTCTCACCCCTATGGGTGGTATGTGTCATCCTCAACCTCGGGTCCTCTACCAGAGGCCTGGGAGTTTGAGGGTTCTGCGCAGTATATTAGCTGTTCCTAGCACTGCACTCTTCTGGACAGAGAGCTCTGATGTTGTTCCTGGGCAATTCCAGGTTCTCTTGTCTCGTCCATGCATGGTTTGTTCCAGTAGCCCACTTATCGTCAGATTGTCCTGGTTCCCCAACATCTGGCACGGACCTTGTTAATCCGGGCGACGTCCGAGCCAGCATGACTCTCCTAGTTCGTGTCACTCTCACATTCAAGGTAGGCAAGTGAGGTGTTAGGGGGTCTTTTGCCCAAGGACCCCTACTGGGAAGGTAGACACGTACCCACCGGGATTTGAACCCCGGTCTCCAGTATTCAAAAAAAGAAAGAAAGAAAAAAGATCCATAGCAATAGTATAATTCCATCAGCTCTGAAATTTAACTAAAACCAAAAACCACTTTGTAGACTCTACTATATAGTGGATAAATCCAGGGTTGAATACAATTAGCAATCTTCATGTAGAAAAATGGGGAAAACAGGGAAGCTAAATTCTCCTCTACATAAGCTATGAAGACATTGAGCATTATGCCACATCACTTTAATGAAACAACATACCTGGTGTCTCAGTACTTTGTGACATGAGTGAAAGAATGAAAATCCAGGGTGACATATTTAAATGAACCTGCCACCTGTGACCAAATAAATGTCCTCCATTCATCATCTGTATTGTTCCATCAGAAATTGCTATAAAAACGGCTTCCAGTAGGTTCCCAATGTCAATTGGCAGCTTCAGTGCATCTTTTCATGCTATTTCTCCCTTCGGGCTTTAGACAGATTATTAGAGAACTTATGTTCATGTTTCTATTTTATATGAGGTGACAAGCAAATGTTAAGGGCCAGATTTTCTAAATTCACAAATTTCCAGTGTGTGTATCCCAACTACCTGCACGTTCACATGATGAGGTCATGAATGCACACATAATTTGCACAAACATGTAGAGTACTGAAACGTATGGACGGGGGGGGGGGGAGAGGAAGAGAGAGATGCAAAGGGACACTGATTATGGACTTGACTTTTACAGGGAATTAGCAGAGGCCACCCATGAAGTCAATGGTACTTTTCAATAGTGCCAAAAATCAGGCCCTTTATATTATTTTGCTCTTTCTTTCCTTTCATATGCCATTTGCCTTCTAAGATTATAAACTCCTTTGGCCTGTTACTGAGTTACCTTTTATTATGGATACCTCCTAGCACTACTTCTGCAGTATAAGAATACACTAACAGACAGTAATAACAACTGCCCGCACCTAACTTTGAAAATCTGAATCAGTCTTTAATGTTATCACTTAGGCCAGCCACAAATTGAGATTCTGTCCATTAATATTGACTCAGACCTATACATGTTGATCCCTATAGACCAATGGTTCTCAACCTTTTTGGCTTGAGGGCTACAGATATCCTTTTTACACCCCTAAAAGGGCTACCAGCCTCTGCCACCAGGTCATCCCTATAAAGCAGCCTGTGTCCTCACTGATCGCTCGTCTCCCTGGCTACCGCAGGGAAACGTGTCCTGTACCTTGTGCACTCCACCTGGGCCCCTAGGCAGTGGCTCCTTTCTTCCAGCCAGGGGGATGGAAAATCAGTGTTTTCCTCCCTCTAGCTCCAGTGATAATGGACCTAGACAAAGTGCTTTGCCATGCTCCCCACTACAGATAGTGGGGAGCAGAGCACTGATATCCCAATCCCCTCGCTATAGCAAGGATTCTGCACAGGTCTTTTAGCCCTGGGGAAACTTACCACCTAAGTCCTAAGGCAGTGACTCTCTTCTGCAGCCAGCATGAGGGGAACTGAGGGCCACTTTTGACTCCTGGGGCACAGGTTGGGAACCACAACTGTAGTCTAAAAAAGCAAGGAGTCTTGTGGCACTTAAAGATAACAGATTTATTTATGGCATGAGCTTTCGTGGGAGAATATCCCACTTCATCAGATGCTTTGAAGAGGGAGAACTTACAGAACTGGATGAAAATAAATGCAGGGGAGTGTAAGACATAGGATCAGGTCATACTGCAACAGCTGTAGTCTAAAGGCATTCATTTATCCACAGAACAGGATTAACAGAAACAGTAGTGATATATGCTTCAGCATACTGCTTCACCAGTAAAACAAATAAGGAGTCCTGTGGAACTTGCTTCACTAATGTGCCTCAATGTTAACCTGAAACATTCCACAAATAAGTGTGAGAAGATAGCTCTGACACTATATTGCAATTCTTGACTAACTTACTGATACTAACACCACTGCCAAATAGAGAGACAGATTCAGGTATGTTCATGCTGTTAAAATTAGAATCTAGCTTAAAAGTCGCAAGTTAATTACAGACAGGTCGAATACTTTTAGATGGCCCTTGCAACAGAAACAACTTTTAGTCGTTACAAGCAGGGTTTGGATTCCAATTAGTAATGTGAGAGTTAAAAGGCTTAATATCCCACCATTACCAATCCCCGGATTTATCCATTTTCTCCAGCAGGAACACTTCCCTGATGACTTCAGATGCCTGTTGGTAGCTGATGGTTACAAATTGATATGGACTGGGTTTTCAGCAGTGTTCAAAGCACTTTGAGCTGCTCTAAGTTATGCCAGCTATCTAAGACCTCATAGCTATTCAAGACCTCTGACGGTGAGGACCAGCGGGATTTAGGGAAACCCAAAACATACCCAGTTTCGCTCAGCAAACCCTTGGAGGAATAACCTAAGGAGATCCTATCTTTAAAAAGGCTTACCCTGCATGGCCCTCACAGCTCCTGGGCCAGAGAAGCACTACCGGAGCATGCTCAGATATTCTGGGTATGCTCCATTAGAGCTTCTGTGGGGGGGAGTTTTAATAACTCCCTGCCCCACAGGAGCTGTGAGCAGGGCCTCTGGCTGCCAGCCCTGCGTGGGGGGCTGTGGCGGGCTGCGCAACAGCACGGCGGCGCAGCTTAGAGGGAACATTGGACAGCAGGGACAAAGAAGCTGTGGCATGCGGGGCGCCTGGCTCCTGCTGTCCCCGGCCCCTGTTGGGCAGGTCTAGAGGGGAGTGGGGTGGGTCAGCCCACCCAGAGCCACCTCTGCAGGAGGGAGGCGGTCCCAACGCTGAAGCCAGGGGCCACCCGCCAGCGGGGGGCAGGAAAGCTGACCCCTGCCAAGAACCTTCAAATCGTCTGACGAACTGGGATTTTCTCCCACAAAAACTCATGCAAAAAAAAAATTTGTTAGTCTTTAAGTGTCACAGGACTCTTTGTTTGTTTTACTGAAATAGACTAACATGGCTACCCCTTTGGATCTTGGCAACAATTTCCATGATTCGATATGAGAAGAGAATAGATAATGTAATTTGTGCATTCCTACAACTGAAATTATAATCTTCATTTTTGCTTTGCACTAAGTCAGATCTTTGGTATCTTGTAAAAGCCAAATACAACTTTCATTTTAGCCAGGTTATTATACCTCATTTTCAAAATAAGCAAGCCTCTGAATATATTACATAATTTAACTTTGTAAACTGTTTTTTTCCCCACAGTTAGTTAACATAATTACGACACAGGTAAGAGTGCCTAGGGCAAAAAGAAATACGATTGGACAAAAATGCAGTAGCATTTCTGCTTCTAACAGTCAATGTGTATCTCTTCCCCTCTCCCCTTGAATGTTTATTAAAAGTAGATTTCTAAAGGTTGCTGTTTAGAAACATCAAAGTTGTGGGCAGTATATTTTCAAATGCATCAACCTGTGTAATGTTAAAATCCTGGTGCTGAAATTGTCTTTAGAAATTGTCCTCTTTATTACAGTCTTCATGATAATTTCAGAAAGTATAATACTAAAATGGACATATAAGAAAAGGATTAGGAACCTAAAGAATCAAAAGTGTATTTGGAGCCTGTTTAACACTAGCATATTATACTATATGTTTTGTTACACCTCTAGTATTATTTTACCATTACTACCTATTTTGTCAGTATAAACCCTACACACAATATCGATAAAAACATTTTTTCTCAAAATGAGTCTGTGCCTTTTTCCAGTTTTAAAAGAGGACTTCAGTAATTTTCAGCAACATTAATACCATATTGTGCTATGTGATGTAGAAGAGTTAGTAGTTCTTAAGATACATATTCTGTAACCATTCTGCATGAGATATTTTCAGTGAAATCTGTAGTTTTGCTTGGAGACTGAAAGAAGAATAAAGCTCCCTTTATAACCTCTTACTTAAAAAAAATCCATTTAAATATTTACAACACAGTCATCCCTGCACTATTCAAGTATCTATTAAAATCATCACTATCACAATATAAAGGCCACATGTGGTCCAGCTTCTTTAGTCCTTTCCCTGAGGCAGCTGGGGGATTATTCATTTTCAAGAATTGCTACAGTGAAAACACATATTCTGGCATAAGTTAAATCATATTAATGTCAGACTATCTTGCTGTATGACTGACTTTTTATTGAGCGTCTTTATAAAGTGGGATTCACATAGTATTAATTTAGAAATTCCATTGCTGACCACAGAGATTAGGACTACATAAAAGAAGATGATTATATTTACAGAGAAATGCATAGTATTATATGCATATCATCCATGGGATACTATGAGATTCAGTAGATGCCCGTTAACCTATATAACACGCATGTTCATTTTTCACTGAGAATCAAATGGGGCTCTGTGGAAAGATACAAGAACTAAAATGAGCTGGAGTGTGTTTATCTCTATATAAGCCTCTTAAGTGAGATACTCCGTGGCCACTACCTGGAGAGAGGCTCATAGAAGACCATGGTATGGAATGAATCAATTGAGTTCAATTTCATACTGAATGCTGTTATTGCATTTTCCTTTCATAAAATTATTGATTAACTATTTAGGTGTATTAAGCAGGGAAATAAGCCACCGTTCTTCACCAGCTGCTTAAAATGTAGTGCTTTATTTAATGTTTATTAAAAGAGAATAGCTAATTAGTCTGTCAGTGAGCCCTACAATCCCTGAGGGAGTGCTTGAAAAAGATGACCTGCCTTTCACAGTATGTTTATTGCTGATCTAATACCATACAATTATGAAAGAATTGCCAAAAACTGAATCTGAACACAGACATAGGAAGTAAAAGTGGAAGTCCACATTAAATTCACTGAAAACCAAACATTGTAAATGCTAGTTTCAGATAAAACTATTAGATAGAAGCATTCTGCTTCCCCTTCCTTACCATTTTTTTTCAAAAAGCCAAATCTACAAGCAGTTTCTGAATTATCCTAATTATGCATAAACCTGATTGCACTTCAGGTGTCACAGAAGATTCAGGAAAGCACCAACTACTGAATAGAAATAAATTTTCCATTACTGAAGAGCCAAATGTGGCTCATTTGCAATCTTACATGTAAGAGAAGAATCTGGCTCTCAGGTTTCATTTACAAGTCTGGTCATCCAGAAAAAAATAAGTAGTAGAATATTATTATCTACTTCTTTTTCATTTAAAATACAACTAATTTTCTAATCACAGTCAAAAGAAAAATTGGCCAATTATTCTCTTTCACAGCTGAAAAAAAAATTAAT
This sequence comes from Podocnemis expansa, assembly GCA_007922195.1. Lineage (NCBI taxonomy): Eukaryota > Metazoa > Chordata > Testudines > Podocnemididae > Podocnemis > Podocnemis expansa. The sequence continues at coordinate 12,303,843 of ML681966.1, read as the reverse complement.
TTAGATAAGAAATCCCACCAGTTTCAGGTATTTTATGACAACTGCTATTTAACTTCTAGATGAAATTCAAAGTCTTCATTATTAGCTCTGAGTCCATAACTCAGCTGTCAGAGACTGCTTCTCCTCCTAAGATCCATCAAAGTAACCATGATCAAGGAGAGCAATTCAGCTTTTAGACTCCAGGATTTAATTTCTGAGACTTAGTGTAGGGTGCTCCCAGTAGCACCTAACCATCTCATTGTCCTCCTTCAAATCCCTCTTAAAAACTCCCATTTGCTGTGATGACTACAAAAAAAATTGTCAGTGACATGGCAGCTAGTACGCTCAGACCACTGCCTATTGTACTGACCTATACCACCTCACCTGTTTTTTCTTCCTGGTGCTTCCTGTGTGTGTCTAACTATTGTCTTATATTTCTACCACAAGCTCCCTAGGGCAGGGACTGTGTTTCTGTTATAAATGTCTATGATGTTGCAACAATGGGGTGTTTATCCATGAGTGGGACTTGTAGGCACCACCATAACACAGGAGTGACTTCAAATCCAGAATATGCCCTCAACAGAAATTCAGAGCTGTGATCTCACAACTGGTATGTGGGAAAGTTGACATAAACTATACAGGGGAAGGGATGCAGATCAGGATAAGCAAAGAACATAGAGAACTTCTGCATAATTTGAAGGAATTCAAGTCCACAGGCCCTGATGCTATTCACCCCAGGGCACCAAAAGAATTAGCTGAAGAAATCTCTGAGCCACAGACGTTAATAATTGGAAACTCATGGATGACAGGAGAGGAAGACTGGAGAAGGGCTAACAGAGTGTCCATTTTTAAAAAGGGGGGAAAGGAGGAGCTGGGAACCTATAAATCATTCAGCATGACTGTGATACCTGGGAAGCTATTAGAACAATGTCTAAAACATTCTGTTTGTGAACATCTGGAGGATGAAGGGTTTATCCATAGCAGCCAGAATGGATTTACTAGCAACAAATCATGCCAAACCAGCTTGATTTTTTTCTTAGCCAAGGTAAGCTATTCGGCGGTTGGGGGAATGCAGTAGACATAATACACATGGACTTCAGCAAGGCATTTGACACAGTCCCATATGACATTCGCACAAGTAACGTGAAGAAATGCAGGCTTCGTAGAACTACCATTAAGTGGATACATAATTCAGTGGTTCCCAACCTAGTCTCTGCCATGGCACGCCTTGATACCTTTAATTATTTTGAGGCATTCCACCATATTGTCTCTGAATAAACTCATGAATATTCATGAGACAATCCAGAACTCTGAGTATTTTTTTCAAAAAAATTCCATGGCGCACCTGCTTAGGCCTGAAGGCACACTTGTGTTCCATGGGACACTGGCTGGGAAACACTGAAATTGGCTAAACAACTGCAAACAAAAAGTAACTATTAAAGGAATAATGTCAGATTGAAAGGAGGTGTCGAGAGGGAGCCCACAGTGATCTATTCTGGATTTGGTTTTATTATTTTTATTAAT
>ML681966.1:12263689-12301940 GCA_007922195.1 Podocnemis expansa | reverse complement strand
GAGGAGTGCAGCGAGCAACAGAAGTTGCTCACCTGTGCTTAGAGCAGGGGCACTCAAACGGCCAAATAGGCCACTGTCACGGTCCACCGGAAACCTCTTTGCGGTCCGGATTGTGGACCGCGGGCCGCCATTTGAGTACCCCTGCTCTAAGCTGATGATACAGCTGAGCAAGTTATGGATGCAGCTAAGCAAGTTCCCTTCTGGTTCCCCAACCCCCACGAGACCCTTTCCCTGCTGCCTGCCGGCTCCCTGAGTGCATCCATAAGTTGCTCAGCTGCATCATGAGCTTAGAGGGAACACTGCAACTAACTGACCAGCAAACTGGGAATGGGACGAAGTCCAGAAATCCCAGCTGAACCTCTGTTTGCAGCTGTGAGAATCCTCTGGCTCTTCTGGAGCCTCCGCTGAGGAGCTTATCTTTGGGACTGTCTGGAAGGTCCCTCCATCAGGGAAATTGTTTTTACATCCACCTGGCACAGAGCCATGCCCACTGACAGCATTTTGCTTGTTGTTACTGGGGCTGTAGCAGGGTCCAGAAAACCCAACTGCTTTTCATGAGGAAGGAAAGAGTTTTCAGAAAGTGTTGTCGAAAAGTGTTGGAATCATAGTCCCTCATCTCTCAATGCTCTGGTACTAGCAGGGGCCCAGCTCCTGTAGTATATACGTACTTCACAACCCTTCCTGTAGCTATCTTTGCAGCAGCCCTGGAACACAGGCTAGCTAGCACTGTTATCCCTATTTTACAGATAGAAAACTGAGGCACAGAGAGACTAAGTGCCCTGCCCAAAGTCACGAGTCTGTGGCTGAGCAGAGAACTGAACCTTCATCTTCTAAGTCCCAGGGCACTTTGTTATCCTTTCACTCTCATCTACGTTCCCCTCACAAAGCACCCACCACGCAGACCTCTTCCACATCAGCTGGGGGAGTCACTGGTCTCATTAATAGATGCCTCCAGCATGGCTTCCTGATCTCCCGGGCCCTTCCCCACCAGCTCCCTGAGCCCCCAGGGACACTTCCCAACTGCCTCCCCAAGTCCCCAATCCCTAGGCACCTTCCCAGCCTACCCACCCATCAGCTCCCTGAACCCCCACTGGGGGCCCTTCCCTAACCCACCCAGCCACCAGCTCCCCAATCTCCATCCCTGACCCGCCTGCCAGTTCCCAGATCCCCTGTGCCTTCCTCGCCAACTCCCCAACCCCAACCTACCCACCCCCACCCTTTCCCCAGCAGCTCCCAGTCCCTCACCCCCAGGCTTCCTTCCCCTTTACTTAGCTGGAGCTGGTCCCTGGCCAGACTGCTCCCACCCTGAGCACACATCTGAGCATGCTCAGGACAAGAGATCTGAAAACTCCCAGCCTGGCCACAACTCCCTGCTAGCCGAAGGAATGTGTTTTCCAGCCATGCGTGGGCATCTGTGATGCCTGCACGGGTGTGTGTGGCCGTGCAGCTTAGAGGGAACACAGCTGATCAAATCCGCAGATGACACAGAGCTAGGCGGTGTTGCCTACACTCTGGAGAATAGAACTAAAATTCAAAGTGATCTTGATAAGTTGGCAAACCACCCATAGACAAGAAAATAAACTTCAATGAAGACAAACATAAGATGCTATGTTTTGTACATTTGTTTTTATTTCCCTAATACAGAACGGGGGATAACTGACTTAGCAGCAGTTCTGGAATTGTGGTAGATTACAACCTCTACATAAGTCAACAATATGATGCTGTTGCAAACAGAATTTTGGGTTGCATTAACAGAAACATAGCATGCAAGTACCACTCCACTCAGTGCTGATTACGCCTCAGTTGGATTATTGGGCCCAATTTTGGTCACTGCTGTATAGAAAAGATGTAGAGAACCTGGGAAGGATCCATAGATGAGCAAGAGAGGTGATCAAAGGGATGGAATGCTAACCATATAAGCAAAGGCTGGAGGAATTAGATATATTTGGTTTGCAAAATAGGAGATGGGGAATGAGGGGAACATGATAGCAGTTCGCAAATGTTTGAAAGGATACCATAAAAATGATGGAGAAAAGTTGTTCTCTCTTGCCACAAAGGGCCAAAAAAGAGGCAATGAATTTGAAGTACCACATAACAGATTTAGATTAATCTCAGAATAAACTTCCTAACTGTTAGAACAGTAGGACAGTGGAACAGACTGCCTAGGGTTGTCAAGGAAGCTCTTCATTGACGGTTTCAAAAAGAGAATGGATGGCCATCTGTCTTTGATGGTTTAGACACAACAAATCCTGCATATTGGCAGGGGGTTCAACTAGATGAGTCTTGTGGTCCCTTCTATCCTTATAGTTCTGAGTCAAAGAAAACATCTGTTTGATTGGTCTCCCTGGGGTATTTAAATAACTCTTGTTACTGATTGTCTCATTAGCTATCAAATACATTCTCTCTAATGAAACCAATATTCAGTGAGAAGAAAGACAGAAGGAAGGAGAGCACTGTTCAAAAGTGTTATGTATTCCTAACACACTTAATTAAGGGTACTCACAGATGATGTGGTGATGAGAGCCCTAGAAATGGATTTAATATTAGATACAAACAATAGATTTTAGCATATAAAACAACTATCACTACATACTGTAATATGTAGAGATTCTATAAATAGGAAAATACAAATGTTACATCTGCACTAAAATGGACAGGCACTTGTTTAGGGTTGGATGAAGGGAATGAAACTCCTGAAGGAATAATTAAAAGAAAATAACAGGAAAAATTAAAAACTGAATACAAGGAAAACATCTTAACAGATCGATTCTTCTCTGGAATAATCTTCTAAATAAAACAGTGAAAACACCATAAACTAAGTTATTTAAAACAAGAATGAAAAAACTTTAGACAATATATTGCAGAGTTCACCACTGTTGGGGGAAGTAGTATAAACTTACCATACGAATTAACAGACTTTTTCAGTCTCCAAGATGTGATTCATATATCATCTAAAACTGCAGCATATGAAAGTGCCACATAAAAAGATACATACACACACATTTCAAAAACATTAAATATTCTCCTGAAAACAGCAAAGAGGAGAAATTCTCTGTTAACAAATCTGTCGCCATTCTTTCCTAAACTTACTACACTATGACAGTGGTTCTCAAGATGGGGCCCATGACACCTTTGAGGGGGTGCCAAAGATTCCAGGAGGGTTCATTACGCTCCTCTAATATTGAGGCGCCATCAAGCCACTCCAAGCTCTGTGTTGGCCAGGCACAGCAGCCTCCAAGAACCTCCTTTGCCTGTGGGGTGCCCAGCTTCAGCAGAGAAGCAGCCCCACCAGGGAGCCGCAAAGCTTATAGTCTTTTCTTTTGGATTCGGGGAAGAGGGAGCAACTGCCCCCAGAGATGAAGGTCTCCAGAGTGCTCTGAGCCCCATGCCACTGGGGTGAAGGAGCAGCCTGAGCCCTGTGCCACACCCCACCTCCCCAGACTCTGCACCAGCAAGAGAGAAACAGCTCCACACTTTGTGCCTCTGGAGCAGAGGCACAGTCCTGCCCCCGCAGGGAGCAGCAGCCCAACCCCCTTTGCCATTAGCACCCCTTTGCCTCCTGCATGCAGCAGCTCTCCAAACACTGCGCCTACAGGACAGGAGAAGTAGCCTCCCATTCCACACACCTGCTGGGCACAACAGCTCCCAGACACACTTCACACCAGCAGGAGCTGAGAAGCAGCCTCACCAGGGAGCAGCAGCCCCAAAGTTCGTGCTGGCCTGATTGTAGGAGCAGCATCCCCAGGCCAGCAGGAGTTGTGTGTGCTTACAGCTGGTGAGGAGATGGGGTGGGGAGTGGGGTGCAAGTTTTGCTTAATAATAGCTAGAGGGGCTTTCAATCAAAAAAGTTGGGAACCATGGTTTACAAGCTGAAATCTTTGGTTCACTAAGTCATCTTTGCACTGCTCAACAAACATGAACTGGCCAGTAATTGGCAACAAAGGTATTCCTCTGAACAGGGGAACTAGCCACTGGTGGAAAATCAACAGAGCCTGTCCCAGCCTCCTGTCAACCCTCAATATAAAGAGATGGACAGGGCATGCCAGCAGTAAGACTGGAGGTGGGGAGAGGTATGACCAAGTGGAGTTCTACTCTGCTCCATTCAATCCTCCCCTTGCATAAGGTTACCAGGGCTAAGTGCTGCCATAATAGGACTCAGGTTCCCCTTTCCACTGCATCCAAGTAGATCTCAGATGGTGTGGAGAATCTACTCCTTTAACTTTGTGTCTTGGTGCTGGCGCCTGTATGGGAAGGATAGGCTCCACCTAAATCAAACAGAACCAGACTGCTGGCATATAAAATTAAAAAGGCCATAGCAGAGTTTTAAAATTAAGCACTACTAGGAGAAGGCCAATAGGTGTAGAGGAGCCCACAGTTTGGACACACATCTCAAAGGGGAGGATTTCTGGAAAGGGGATGCTCTATATTTGGGAGAAGATAGAAGTTGCTGATGTATAGGTAGGAACTGAAGACAAAAAGTCAAATAAAAAGAGTCCAAGTCAATTACATTGTATGAAGACTTACAACTAAATACTGAAATTTTACAAGGGCATGTTTTTAAATACCGAAGTCTAAATACTAAGATGGGTAATTTTTCACTCCTGGTAATAAATGGGAATCCCAATACAACAAGCACCACAGAACCTTGGTGGAATGATGACAGTCAGTGGGATAGAGTAATACCAGAGTAGAAGATACACAAGTATAATTTGGGTGCCTGTGTGTTATACATGAAAAGGTTAAGGCCACAAAAAATCTTCTATATGAGGACAGAAAGAGACTGGGACTCTTCAGCTTAATATATGGACAACTGAGGGTGGGCACACTAGAGGTCTATAAAAGCATGAATGGGGGGGGTATAAAGAAGTGTTATTTACTGTTTCAATAGGCGTCACCCAATGAAATCTAAAGGCAGCATATTGAAAGTAAACATAAGGAAGTACTTTTTCATACAATACACAGTCAACTTGTGGAAATCATTTCCAAAGGAGATGTTATGAAGGCCAAAAGCAAAAGTGGGTTCAAAGAAGAATTAGATAAGTTCATGGAGGACAGGTTCATCAACGGCAATTAGCCAAGACAATCAGGGATGCAACTCTGTACTCTGAGTACCCCTAAACCTCTGATTGCCAGAAGCTGAGGATGTTTTCTATTCATTCCTTCTGAAGCATGTGGCACCAGCCACTGTTAGAAGACAAGATACTAGCCTAAATGGACCATTGGTCTGACCCACTAGGGCCAGTCTTATGTTCTTAATGTGCCATACACATTGTAACATCACCATGGGCTAAAGATTAAGTTATTATCTCCTTTCTATTTAACTTGTTTTGTGTGTCCTTTGACAAGATCTCACTCTGGCAAAAAGCCAAACCAGAATGGAACTCATCTATTTTGATAGTTGTTTTTTGGCTGGTAATATCTGGAGTGCTATGGACTGTCTATTGTACAACAACACAGCTTTGAATTAAAAATTATTATGGAGAGATTTAAGTTTTGTAAAAATGCTCAGATCCCTAGATGATTATGATTGTTTATATTACAGTAGTTACTACAGACCCAAACAAGATCTGTGCTTGGTGCTGTACATAGACATAGTAGGGAACAATCCTTACCCCTGAAAAGTTTACTGTTCAGATAAACAAGACAAAAAGTGGGAGAAGAAACAAAGAAAAAGAGGTGAAGTTATCTGTCTGAGGTTATACAGCAAGTTATTGACAGGGGAGAGAGCAGAATGCCATTTTTGTGAGTCACAGTAAGTGCCTGCACCCCAGATAATATAGTCTATCTAAATGTGAGTACTATTTTTACACTTACTTAATGCTCAGAACAGACAGAAGCAGCACCAAAAATACAAATTTCCTCACACTGTTCTGCTAATGTGCCCTTAAGGAAACCTAGAGAGACATGGATAGTTTAAATTTTACAGTCTTATTATTTGTGGTGCAGCAGCCAGCAGTCTTATGGTGTGTTGTATAAAATGTATGATAGAAAGCCCCCACTTTCTGCCCTTAAAAACTTTCTCCTGAGCTGATGAACAATGTTGCAAATGGTGATGGTATTTAATCAGCAGAAACTGAGCTAAAACCACTAGATTATTTTCATGTGACACAATTAGCAACAGACATATTACCATTGCTTCTGCCACTAATGACTAGAATATGAACGACTGACAAAACTTTGACTCTGAAAAAGAACTAAGTGACTTAAAAGCATGTGTCCCATCGAAAATCAGTGAGCCTTGAGTGTCTACTCAGAAATTCTCACAGTGTCTCATTAATAATAACCTAAATCATCTTCTCTACCACCTTTGTGTTTTTCAACAGCAGGAAGACAAAACTTGCTGACATTGCTCGGGCTTTGGATTTCCTATAAACTCAGTGCCACGTCAAAGGGTTCTTTATATCCTTCTATGGAAATTGTCATGAAGATATTATGGTACTGATATTTAGTCAGATTTATTTTTAATGCACAGAAGAAGATGCATTTTATTATTTTGTTAGAGAGAGTGTAGTTTCATGCATAGGTCCCATTCCTGGACAGGAATGGGCAGTGGACTAGTGGATCTAACAGGAGCTGTCTCACCAACCTGTGGTGGTTTCAGAGGCAATAAGATGGACTAGAGATCAACAGGAAAAGAAAAAGGGCCTTCCCACAGTTTAAGTACCATAATTTATAGATAATAAATACAGCATACTTATATACCCTGTTACAGATTCAAACTCCTGAACAAACATTAGCAAGGAAGGTTTGCATTAGCTTTATTTTCTGAATGCAAAAATGGAAGCAGAGAAGCAAGACAATACTAGAGAAAGCATTAGAATGCTATGGTGCCTGATTCTAAACCACACCGCAGTGTCACACCAAATCAGCATCAGAAAGAAGCCAATTAATACCTATTTTGCATTATTTGTCCAAGTTCTGACGCTAACATGTCTGTCCAGCAGTTTCCCTTGCTGCTAACTTGTTTCTCAAATTATAGCTTTAAAAGAATTTAAATAGTCCAAAACTGAAATTTATACAGTATATATAGGCAGAATCCCTTACACTGAATGTCAGTGTCTGGCATCACGATAGTAAGCTTATGTTTGTACTCACTGGTGTTTTATTGTGTTTGACTTTAAAGGGCTAAAATGGGTGGTGTAGCACCAAGTACCATGTTTGAGCTATTTGCACTGTATTTGTGAAATGCACCAATATGAAAATATTCACTTCCATCATGGCTGCTAGCAACATGTAATGCTGTGCAGTGGGTGGCTCAAAGCATCTGCTACAAAGAGTATAGGAGCTGGTGAGCAGTGACAATTTATACTCCCATTGATTTTCTAGCAAGAAGAGAGCAGAGGAAACAAGCAGCTTCACTCAAGATGGAAGCATGAAGAAAATTAGAATGAGCATGTCTACAGGAAAATTACTGGGATATTCCAAAAAGAGAAAAAAACAGGAGATGGTCCAGCTAAACTATAGTCTGTCCAAACTTGGCAAGGTACATCATAATAGAGGTGTTATGGAACGTGACAGTAACTTAAAACTAAAGTACCAGGGTCTCTAACTAGCAATATATTCTTCCTCCGAGGCAAGGTGCAGCATTTAAAGCATCTGAAGTGGTCAGTAACTGGCAATGATCACAGTACTTTCCTTAACAGCCCCTTATATACACAGGTTCAAGCACTCTTTTTCTTCATGGATCCTTATTTTTTTCTCCCAAATCTGAAGTCCAGCCTTCTCTGGGGGTAACAGCGCCCTTCTTCCCCACAACAGATCCACAAATACAGTCAGAGAAATTAACCAACAGCCTCACTCATCCATTACAGAAAACAAATATAATTTATCAAGATTTCAACACATTTCTGCCAGTGCTTGTAACGACAGCTAGGCATCAATGAAGGGAAAAAAGACCAATACAGGACATTCAAAATAGGAAAAAACAAACAAACAAACAAAAACACCTTCTGCATTAGCTGTTTTAATCACACTATTAGTCACATTGCTTTGAGAGGCTATTGGTTGTTCCAACTGCTTATCATTTGAACACTGAGGACACAATTATTTATATCAACTTCTTCATGCCATATGCTAATTGATTCATATTTTTCTTTGGTAATATTTATATGTTTTCCATTTGGATTTTTTTCAATAAGGCATTTAATGGTCTTGAATTATATATTACTTCTCCAAATCTGTGTTTCATTTGTGGTTAGGTATTTGGACAGAATTGTCAGATATCTTGCCAGTTTATCATACTGTTTATAAATAAATAAATATATACACACACACATACACACACACACAAACGCACGCACACGCGCACACACACACACACACACACGCAGCTTTGCTGTTTGACACTCTACTGGATAACTAGATAAAAGCAAGATAATAGAGACTCCAAGGCTGCATTTAGTCTAAGTGGGTCAGCTCTAATGAGCAAGCATGATATTTACATGTAGCAAGCAGATTGATCAGTGCTGAAAAACAGAATATGGAATGAATGCAGAAAATAGGCAGGTACGCAGAGTTTAGTTTATCCCGTTTTATTAGTTCCTGAGTGCCCCTCTCAGAAATAGATATCCACCTTCAGATCAATTTAGAATAAACAGTACCTGCGATTTATATGTGGCAAATCTCTCCCAGCATTACCTTTGTACTTGCAATATAAAAAATGACCTCATTTCAATATATCTAGATACAATCCAGCATTGACAGAACAGAAGGGAACAAGTGTTGCCATGATCATTCACTCTGCTAATTTGAGAAAAGGATTTTATGAACAGTATATTCTGCTGAGCTACAACCTGATATACTGCACAAGCAACCAAAACATCTGGAGGTGCACCTTTAAAAACCTGTGACACAGAGACCAACAATCATCTACATGCAACTTTAACCAGAGATTTTAAAATGACTATCATGACCATGCTGTATATTTTATTTTTTCTAAACCAAACTGAACTATACTGCACAAAAGCTAAACAAAGAACAAATAGAATATATACAGAGCAAAATTTACAACCAGTCCCTAAATAGACACTATAGCAAGGCTGCCTCCACAGATACCGAGGTAAGAAAGAAAAAATATAGACACTCCCCAAATATATACAATATATACTCCATGTTTTTGTTCAGTCTGGACACCCATTCAAAAGGTGTAAATAATGGTTACATTGTTAGATTTCTAACTCCAACTAGCTCCAAATATTGTTGAGTGGCTCTCTCATAGTTCACACAGGGCTCCCTTGACCCAGCTAGACAAGCGTGAAAACATGAAATAAATGAAGGTTAACAAAGACTGGTCTGGGAAACAGTCCGCGTAAAATGTTTGTGGTATTACTACTATGCATATAGGACTCTACATTTGAATTCCATGTTAAATACTCACAATCACAAATATGATTATAGACATTCCTTCAAAAAGCCAAATGGAAAGAAATTTTTTCCCATCTCCTACATGAAGATATTCATAAGTCTTATAGACATTCACATAAGGCAAAAAAAAAAAAAAGCAAAATAATAACATACGTAAACAGAAAACTAGTTAGCACAATACCTTTTTGTGTCTGTCCCTCTTCCATATTCTCTTCCATGGCTACCTTTCTTCACTTCGCTACACAGAATTAATCAAAAGCTTCAATTAGACGTTGGAAAAAGTGCAAGGTTTTTTTTCCCCTAGGAAGCTCCAACAGCAGAGGCTTAGGCAAGTCCTCAGAGCTTAGCTAAGGCTTCCTCACTCTCCTTGTTTGCTTGGAGACAGGCTGTCAAGAGTAATTTCATTCAAATTACTCTTCCGTGAAGATTATCAATTTTTCTTCTCAAAGCTGCCCATTGTGTATCACTGTAAACAGGTATTCAAATGAGTAGCCTGTGAATTTGGGGAAGAAATTTGGTCTCAGTCCCAGTGGCAGCGGCACTGTAATTCATAAGCCTCGCTTTGCATATAAAATGGAGAAAAGAAATTGAGGTTTGTATTGAAATCTGTGTTTTAAATTGGAAACAGGCTGAACTGAGAACAGATGGAGGGGTGTCCTCCTAACATGAAGCAGACCACCAATCCATAATTCCCCCTATTTGCTACCAAAGTGGGAAAGCCCAGATGCCTGTGGGTTCTTTATGCTGCAGTAGTTGTCTCTCTCTCAGTCACACATATTCCTAATACACTTCATTTGTCTCTCTCTCACTCATATAGCTATATTATTTAGGTGTAACTAGTATTAGAAATATATACTATAACACCTATTCTAGAATGCATTCTGACAGGCTTCAAGAGGGTGTGTTTAAAAGAATAATACACCTTTTCAAATTAAAGGGTTTAAAAAAAAAAGTAAAAAAGCATACAAATGAAAAGACAGAAAGTATGTAGCAAAGAATATTACTGACTGCCCATTAAATTCTCCCTGTAAAGCTAGTGATTCTTACCAGTGCCACAAAGTACTGTGTCTTTCTTAAAATCGTATCTGTGAGATGTTTAAATAAATCTTTTATCCATGTTTTTTTCACTCTTCTACGGCATATAAAATTATCTGTAAACTGTAGGACCTTATTAAAACATGGAACCTTTTCAAGATGGTGAAGCTTAAAACAAAAGCAAAAACAAAAACAATCCCCTCGATGCATTACACAACATTTGTCATGGATTGTTGGAGGAAAAGCACAGGTTCAATGTGGGTACACTTACTCATTTGGGGAGCTGTGCAGTCTGATTTGTAATGCAAATTGGACACTACAGCCTATCAATCAATTAGCATTTTTATACCTTGGCCTGTAGAATGATGTTGCATCATCTTAAGAGTTTGAATACTTCCTAAAACTGCAGTAAGAAAAACCCACACAATGTGTATTACATATTTTTAAAGCTCTTTCACTTTCGTTTTTCCCTACCTCCCTGAAAAGCATGACTAATTCTCATCATGAACAAAAATTTTCAAGGCTGAAAATGGATATTAATCCAAAAGCAAATTGGTTTTAATGTTACAATATTACACTTTCTAAAGGGATCTAGCAATTAGTTCAATCTAAGTTTAAAATTGTTTTCAAGTCCTCTAAATATTTTGTATTCTACTTTGCTCATAATGGTTCACATAAAAAAAATTTCATGAAGAATTAGTGCATTTATATAGTTAGCTACCTGACATTTCTCTTTTTAAAATACACCCATCTAACACTCTGAGTGCATCCACACCTCTTATATGGAATAAATAATGAACAATTTCCTACAAATTGACTCTTCACAGTACTCCAAGATATATCTCAAACCAAAATGTCCCAGCACCACTAATCAACTGTTCCCAGGACAAACTATTTGATCCATTGTACACAGCAAGCCCAAGATATAAATGTATTTGTTCCAGTCCCTCAGACAGACACACCTTCAGGGTCTCTATCAAGCATTCTCAAAACTACAATACCCACCTGGAGTAGTGAAGAAAGTAACAGAGAGAGCCAGACAGGTACCCGGAAATCAACTACTACAGGAGAAGCCCAAGAAAGAAAACAGAACTTCACTGGTCATCACCCACAAACCCCTATAACATATCATTGAGGACCTACAGCCCATTCTACAAGACAATCAATGTTCCCTCTAAGGGGAGAGAGCAGCTGAGCAACTCCTGTTGCTCGCTGCGCTCCCCCCCCCCCCAACAGGGCCCGCTGCGCAGCCCCGCCCCCCGCTTCCGCCATTGCCCCCCGGCCCCGGCATCAACCCCGCTCCCAGCATCCCCCCCCCGCTCCCTGCATTGGCCCCCCCAGCCCCCACAAACTTACCTCCAGGCTGGACTGGAGGGGCAGGGCCCAGCCCTAACTCCTGGGCCAGAGAAGCTCTACGGAGCATGCCCAGAATTTCTGGGCATGCTCCGTTAGAGCTTTTCTGGGCAGGAGTTTTCAAAACTCCCTACTCCACAAGGAGCTCTAACCAGGGACTCTGGCTGCTGGCAATGCACTGCCGGCTGCCTTCCCTGCGCTGGTGGCTGCAGCGGGCTGCGCTGCAGCGCACCAGCGCAGCTTACAGGGAACATTGAAGACAATCCCTCACTTTCTCAGGCCTTGGGCAGCAGACCTCTCCTCGCTTACAGACAGCACCCCACCTAACCTTAAACTGATACAGTACTCACCAGCAACTACAGACCTAACTACAGAAACATTAAAGCAGGCACCTATACCGGGGACAAACCATGATGCCAATTTCACCCACATATTTGCACAAATGACACTATCACAGGACCTAACCAAGCCAGCTACTCCAACAAAGGCTCATTCACCTGCTCATCCACCAATGTAATTTATGCCATCTTGTACCAGAAATGCTTCTCCCCATCCCGGCTCCCAAACCTTACAGAGTGAACAAACAGGGCAGTCACTAAGCAAAAGAATAAATGGAAACAAATGTGACATCAGAAATGCCAACATTCAAAAACCAACAGGGAAACACTTCAATCTTCCTGACCACTCTATTAATGATCTGTTAATAGCTATACTCAAGCAAATGAGTAAAAAGTCACAGCTTCAAAGAAAAAAACAGAACAATTTGAATTCATATGTAGATTTGACACGGTGACCTCAGGGCTGAACAAAAACTATGGGTTCTCTTCCCATTACAACAGGTAATTGTTTGCCCCCATAACTTCTATTGGGAGGCTGTTCCAGAAACTCATTCCTCTGATTGCTAGAAACCTCTTCTAATTTCCAACCTGAATTAACTCATAGCCAGTTTTCTTAAGCCAACATTCTCCTTTAACTTAAATAGTTTGTCAGCCCTTCTGGTATTTATGCATTGTATTTAGGCAGTGCATGAATGTATATATAATATATTTATACAGAGCAATCACACCCTTTCTCAGCCTATTTGCAAGTCTAAAAAGCCAGCTCTTCTAGTCTCCTCTTCTATGGTGGGCCTTTTAATCCCCTGAGAATCCTAGTAGTTTTTCTCTGTGCCTCTTACAGTTTGAATTAATCTTTCTTGAACACAGGTGTCCAGAATTATATACCATATTCCAAATGAGATCTTACCCCTCTCATGTACAATGGTATTAACACTTCTCTGTCTCTACTAGAAATGTGTCTCTTGATACATTCAAGGATCATACCTGCATTATTCACAGTAATGACACATTGTTGGGTCATAGTCAACATGTGACTGATCCATACAAGCAGGTGTCTCTCCTCCTGACTTTGCCAGCCTGCAGCAGACATTATTGTTTTTAAACCCTAACTGCATGACCCAGTGCTGTCCTTAAGGGGGGGTTGGGCTCAGGGCAAATCGGCCTGTGTGCCAGGGGTGCAGTGGGCCAGTCTGGGGACCGAGCTCTGCTCTTCTGCCCCACGTCTGGGCTGACACCCCCCCACACACACACAGCCAGGGCAGAACAGGGCAGGGGAAGGGTGAGAGAGTGGAGCCTGACTTCTGGGCTGGCCAGCTCCATCCACCCTCGGGCTGGCTGTTCTGCCCTGGGTGCAAAGCAGACCGGCCAAGAGGGGAGGCCGGTCACACTCCCAGCCACCTTCGTCCCCTCTCCTCCTTGCTTCCTTTGGCTTTGTGCTGAAAGCAGCGGGGAGGGGGTGGGGGGCAGCGTGTCCATGGGGGGGTAGCAGTTTGGGCCCCTCGCTGCCCTGCTCAGAGCAGGACAGTACAGGGCCACGAAACCACAGGGCCAGAGGTGATCACCCCTCTCACTTCCCCTTAAGGATGGCCCTGGCATGACCTTGCACTTAGTACTATTGAACTGAATCCCACTTCTCTCTCTCCACTCTTCAAGGTCATTCAGATATATCTGTGCAATATTTTGATAATCCTCTGTATTGACAATGCTTTCCAACTTTGCATCATCAGCACATTTCATTAACACACACTTATTTTTTTTGTGTCAAGGTCACTAATAAAAATACCAAATAAGATTAGTTGTAAGCCCAATCCTTGAGAAATCCTTCTAGCAACAACTTTCCATGCCAATAAGTCATCTTTCAGCACAACACATTGCTTTCTTCCCTTTACCTAATTCTTCATTCTTCTTACCATGTTTGTACTGTTTCCAACTTCCCTAATTAAACTAATAATTTCCTATGCAGTACCATGTCAAATCATAGAATCATAGGGTTGGAAGGGACCTCATGAGGTCATCTAGTCCAACGCCCTGCCAGAGGCAGGACCACTCCCACTAAACTGTCACAGTCATGGTTTTCTCCAGCTGTGCCTTAAACACCTCCAAAGATGGAGATTCCACCACCTCCCTAGGCAGCTCATTCCAATGCTTCACCACTCTCCTAGTAAGAAAGTTTTTTCTAATATCCAGCCTCGACCTCCCTAACTGTAACTAGAGACTGTTGCTCCTCGTTCTATCCTCCGTTACTACCAAGAATAGTCAAGCTCCATCCTCCTCGGAGCATCCCTTCAAGTAGTTTGAAGGTTGCTATCAGATCCCCCCTCAATCTTCTCTTCTGCAGACTAAATAAGCCTAATGTTTTCAGTCTTTCCTCATAGGGCTTGTGCTCCAGCCCTTTAATCATTTTGGTTGCCCTCCACTGAACTCTCTCTAGCATGTCCCTGTCCTTTTTGTAGTGGGGAGCCCAAAACTGAACACAGTATTCTAGATGTGGCGTCACCAGTGCAGAATAGAGGGGAATGATCACATCCCTTGATCTGCTGGTAACATTTCTTTTGATGCAGCTCAGTATGCCATTGGCCTTTTTGGCAGCAAGAGCACACTGCTGACTCATATCCAGCTTCCCATCCACCGTGACCCCCAGGTCCTCTTCTACAGTGCTGCTACTTAGCTGAATGTTCCCCAGCCTCTAGCAGTGGATGGGGTTTTTCCGTCCCAAGTGCAGGATTTTACACTTGTCCTTATTGAACCTCATAAGATTTCTATTGGCCCACTGTTCCAATTTATCTAGGTCTCCCTGAATCCTGTCCTTGCCATCCAATGTGTCTACTGTTCCCCCCAGCTTGGTGTCATCCGCAAACTTACTGAGGGTGCAGTCTATTCCATCATCCAGATCATTGATGAAAATGTTGAACAGAACCGGCCCCAGGACTGACCCCTGGGGCACACCACTTGTTACTGGTTGCCAGCTAGACGTGCAACCATTGATTCCTACACGCTGAAACCGTTGATCTAGCCAGTTTTCTATCCACCCTATAGTCCACCTATCCAACCCATACTTCCTTAATTTGCCAGTGAGAATGCTGTGGGAAACTGTATCAAAAGCCTTGCTAAAATCAAGGTATATCACACCAACAGTTCTTCCTGCATCCAGAAAACCAGTCATCTGATCATAGACAGAAATGAGATTGGTCAGGCATGATTTAGCCTTGGTGAATCCATGCTGACTGTTCCTGATCACTTTATTTTCCTCTAAGTGTTTGAGGATGGATTCTTTGAGAACCTGCTCCATAATTTTTCCAGGGATTGAGGTGAGGCTGACAGGTCTGTAATTCCCCGGATCCTCCCTTTTCCCTTTCTTGAAAATAGGTACTACATTTGCTTTTTTCCAATCCTCTGGCACCTCCCTCCCCCGTTCTCCATGAGTTTTGAAAGATAATGGCCAGCGGTGCTGCTATCTCATCAGCCAATTCCCTTAGCACCCTTGGATGCAGTTCATCCGGCCCCATGAACTTGTGCACATCCAGCTTCCTTCAGCAGTCCCTAACCGGACTTTCCGTCACCAAGGGCCTCTCTTCTTCTCTCCAATCTGCCATACCCATGGTATGCTCTACTGAAGTCCAAATACATTAGATCCACAAGATTTCTTGTATCCAAAAAACACTGGTTTTCTCAAAGAAGGAAATCTGTTTAGTTTTCCATAATCTACCATTGCTAAACCCATGTTGCACTATATCTCCTTTACCATTTACCTCTATGAATTTAATAATTATTTGCTTCACTATTTGCTCTAAAGCTGGATGCTACTGAGGTCCAACTAACAGGTCTGTAATCAGCCAGATCATTATTGTTTCCTTTCTTAAACACAAGTACAACTTTAGCAATTCTCCAGTTATTTGGCACTACCCACAAATAGATAGATTCATTAAAACGCCTTGCTTCTGGATGAGCAATCTCATGTGCTAGTTCTTCCAGTAATCTGGGATGGAAATGATCCAGTCCTACTAATTTGAGATCTGATTAAAGCAAATATACAAAGAGATGTTATTATTCCAGTTGTAAATTCCCATCATTTTAGAAGTCTATGAAACATGTAGCATGGTAATATTAATATTACAGACCATATTAGCTTTCCTTATTACAGCATATAAGGACCACTGATAATTATATATCTTCAGATGTGATCATTTCCATTTCTAAACACACATTTTCATTGGCTGTACTACCTTCATTCACATCCCATATTATTGCTGTTATTGAAAACTGAGACAAAGTATTCATTTGGTTTTTGGGCTATACCTAAATCAAAAAATCTGGCCCACACCTGAGTGCTACTTGTGCACAAGCCTGCACTGCACCAGTCAGGCCCCTGCAGCTCAGGCTGGCCTGGCTGGTTGCAGTCTGCCTAGGCCCCACCAGCGTGACAATGCTTCCAGCTCTGGTCCAGGACCACAACTGCCACCTCTGGCCTGATACAATGCGCGCCATCCTTCCCTCTCTTGGTGGGTGGTCTGCTGCCCTGACCCCATGCCAGCCTGAAAGTACTCCCAGGGAAGGAGTCCCTGGCCCTGGAGCACTGCTGCCGTCCACTGTCAGCCTGCCTACTACGTCCCCAGGCTGGCTGTTCTGCCCCAACAGGGCTGGGATCTGCTCTGGCAGACCAACCCCCAGGAGCAGAGTGGGGCAGAAGCGCCACAGTCTCTGGCCCAAGGGCCTAAGCCCCAGCCCTGCCAGCGCTGATCAGGGCTCTCCACCCCACAGATGAATGGTTTGCAGGCTTAAAGATCCACTAGAGCTGGCCAGCCCCCACAGCTGGCCTGTCTGCAGTCTCTGGGCTTCCTCCCCACACACGCTGCTCTGCGCCCCCGCAGCCCAGGCACACAGGAGCCTGGATCTGGCTCTGGAAGAGTGGCCCATAATAGCTAAAAGTATATATAAAGGGAAAAAAGAAGGGCTTTCTTATTTTTTAGATAGTGTTAAGGTTAAATTTGCATTTTATTTTTAAGTGTTCTTCTGCATGCAGATAGATAACGCTTTCCATATTCCCTTATTGCTTTCTCACAATTTGCTCTATTCTTTTCTCTTACAATTTTCTCCCTAAATTTGAATATTATTTATCATTTGTTTCTCCCTATCTTGGCAACCTGTTACTTTCAGCAATAATGGATTATATGCAGTAAACAGAAATACAGTGGGTTAATTTCCATGCTGACAATATTATGCTCTTTATTTATATTTATATAATTTATATAAATTATATTTATATACCAAATACAAAAGGGATCTAGGAGAGCCTTGATCTGAACCAGTCCATTTGGAAGTTTTCACTTTCTTACAGATGCTTTCTGCTACCCATGACACTGGGCCTTGCAATATATAATGTTAAAACTTGATGTTTAAAATATACTCTCCTTTCAGGATACAAATATAACACTACTAAGAGTTACACTCACTAAGAGACTTAATATAGTAATTCCATTAGATGTACATGGTACCTTTGATATAAAATACAAACTATAATATATTTCTAGACTATTACCATATTTTAAAACTATGAATTTTGACCAGATGTGTTTTCAAATAATTACCAATTAAAGGTTGACATTTTTACAATTGGATCATAAAAGTGTACCCACGTCAGTTGACAAATTAAATTAAGGCCATATGTGCCAAATCCAAATCCATATGTTCCTAACCCTTTACACTCTAGAACATACATCCAAATTGGTACCATGTCATATACTTCATAAGCTTCCTAAATCAGAAGAGTCTTTGATATGTTTTTATCAGTTATTTACCAGATCCCTTGGGTGGTATACACTGAGATAGGTCCACATGACTTTAATAGAGCTACCATGTGGAGATCTGTTTCTGTTTGTTTTTCGTGCCTAGCAAAAAAAGGTAAAGGTTGACGTGAGTGCAAGAAAACAGTACCCGTTTTAAAACAGCCAAATATAGGTGCAAGGAATCCAGGCTACATTTCCAGGATGGGGGACTCTGTTTTGGGAAACAATGATTCCAGGACATTGGTAGATAACCTGCTGACCACGAGACGTAGTGCAACACTGGGGCCAAAAGGACTCAAGTGATTCTTGGAGGTATGAACAGGTAGAAATAGGATAGTTATATTACCTCTGTATTTCACAGTGGTGCAAACACTGCATCCAGTCTGGTTTCTCCAATTCAGAATGACATTGATAAACTGGAGTGGGATTCAGAGAAAAACCATGGAAATATGCCTTATGGTGAAAGATAAGCAGCTCCATCCATTTAACAAAGATGAAGCGGTTACTTGATCACAGTTTATAAGTGCCTACAATGCAGAAGTGTGATGACAAAGGGCTCTTCAGTCTAGCAGACACAGGTATAGCAAGATCCAGTGGCTACAAGCTGAAGTCAGGGATGCAGCTAGCTCCGGGCTTATGGGGCTCGAGTCCTATCACCCGAGACCCAGATCTGCCACCGGCCTGCCTGTGGCAGTGACTGCAGTGGTGGTGCACAAGCCCCGAGTCCCAGCATGCTGAGCCCTGGGTCTTTTCCGAGGACAAAAGCACTTCTGGCTGAAGCTAGATAAATCTGGCATAGAAATAAAGGGCAAAATTTTAAAGGTGAGGGTAATTAACCACCAGAACAACATACCAAAGATTATGGTAGATTATCCATCACTGGAACTTTTAAAATTAGGATTAGATATTTTATGAAAAGATACTTTTTAGTTCAAATAAGGATTAATTCAGGTAAATCCTAGATCCTGTGCTATGCAGGAGGTCAAATTAGATTATCATAATGATTCGTTTTTGCTTTACAAGCTATGAATCTATCACTTAATTAAAACTGCATTTTTGTTCCCTGATAGTTTTCAAATCTTGATCGACTGAAAAGCCTTGACAGTCCCTTGATTTCCTCTGTGGTCAATTTGTACCAAAGCGTATAAGGTTTCATAATGCAGAGCTCTATTGCATTCAGCAGTTATTTCACTTTTTCTGTCATTGGTAATACACTGCTGATGCTGACATGAGGGATATAATATTATCCCATAACACACAGGTCATTATGTATACACCTACACAGCTATTCCATAAAGAATAAGACTCTGTTAAAGCATTCAGCTTTTTTTTCTAGCTCTTTGTCCTCAGTAATTTAGAGACTGATGTTTCTAGCTCTGGAGATCCTTTGTTCAATCCAGTGCTGGCCACAGCAGCAGTCATCATGTAAGTCAGGGGTCTCAAACTCAAATCACCACAGGGGTCGCATGAGGACTCGTGAAGAGGGCTAGTATGTTTGCCCATGGGCCGCACCATTAAAACCTTTTCATACAACAACATTGGAAATATCAGTAAAAATAGTGTCACTGCCAGCCACAGGAAACAGCTTTGGGGGCTGCTTGCAGCTCACGGATCGTGTGTTTGAGACCCCTGATGTAAATGGTGGTGATAACAGAGTTAGGGATTGGACATCAAGGGGGACAGCTAACACACACTGACCAACATGTTACACCTATCCTGCAAGAAATCATGTATTTTCATTAGGAATGAGTTAGTTCAGATTAAGAAAAATAGTAACAAGAAGGAACAAAAGAGAATAAGAGAAGTGTGTTTCCCTTTTAATAGCAATGTGTCTGTTGTTTCTGCCAACAGGCAGAATTCTCAGAAATGTTAAGGTACGCTACACTGAAAGGAAAGGCCCCACAGCATCATATATACATACAGCACATGGGAGAAAATTAAATGATTGTGGGTGGAAGGAAGAATGTATATAATTTGCTTTAGTTACTTTCTTCTTCTATGTTCCACTGCCTGTATGTTTACATTAGTCTTCTCCTTCTCACCCCATATTTCTACACATCTCTTCTTTCTTTCTGATTATTAAACTTTTCCTGGGCTCTGCACTTCTGTGTCTCTGCCTTCATTTCTGTTCCCTTTCCAGTGCAACATAAGGACAAAGTGGGTTGTAGCCCACGAAAGCTCATGCTTGAAGAAATCTGTTAGTCTAAAAGGTACCACAGGACTCTCACTCCTTTTGCTATACACAGACTAACACAGCTATTAAAAAAACAAGGAGTCATGTGGCACTTTAAGACTAACAGAAATCTCTTAGTCTTAAAGTGCCACACGACTCCTTGGGTTTTTTTTGTTTTTGTTTTTGTTTTGTTTTTGTTTTGGTTTTTTTTTTTGTTTTTTTTTGCTGGACTAGACTAACACGGCTATCCCTTTGGATATTAACACAGCTATCCTTCTGGAAAATTATACCGATTAGTAGGTTTTTGGTATAGGGTGGTGTTGATGTGTCCATCCCTAATTTGTACTGTAGTGTCCAGAAAGTGGATCTCCTGTGTAGAGCATTCCAGGCTAAGTTTGATTATGGAGTGGAAATTGTTGAAATCTTCAAGAGCATCCCTGCCATGGGTCCTGATGATGAAGATGTCATCAATGTAGCATAAATAGAGGAGAGGTGCTTTGGGAGGAGACTTGAGGAAAATTTTGTTTTAAGTCGCTCATAAAAATGTTGGCATATTGTGGGGCCATGTGGGTACCCAGAGCAGTGCCACTGACTTGGAGGTATAAATTACCCTCAAATTTGAAATGGCTGTGGTTGAGCACAAAGTCCAGCCACAAGGTGTGCTGGGGCATCGTCATCTGGGATGGTTCTTAAACTAGCTTGTGATCCATCTTCGTGTGGGATATTGGTGTAAAGAGCTTTTATGTCCATAGTGGCCAGGATGGTATTTTCAGAAAGCTCACCAATGGACTGGATTTTCCTCAGGAAGTCTGTGGTGTCTCAAAGACAGCTACGAGTGTTGATAGCATAGGGTTTGAGGAGGGAGTCCACATAGCCACGCAAGCCTCCTGTAAGAGTGTCAAGGCCTGAGATGATGGGGCTTCCAGGGTTTCCTTTTTTATGGATTTTTTGTAGTAGACAGAATATTCCTGGTTGGGGTTCTTGTGGTGTGTCTCTATTATTTCCTGTGCTGCTGTGGGAAGTTTCTTGAGTAGGTGATGTAGTTCCTTTTGGTATTCTTCAGTGTGGTCAGACAAAAGTGGTTTGTAGAATGTTGTGTTGGAGAGTTGTTTATAAGCCTCCTGATCATAATCCAATTTATTCATGATGATGACAGCACCTCCTTTGTCAGCCTCCTAAATAATAATACCAGAGTTGTTTCTGAGGCTGTGGATGACATTGCATTCTGCATGACTGAGGTTATGATGTAAAGGATGTTGTTTGTCCACAATTTCAGCCTTTGCATGGTGGCAGAAACAATCCCTGTAGAAGTCTAGTCTGTTGTTCTGACACTCAGCAGGAGTCCACGAAGAATACTTCCTCTTGCAGCATCAGAAGAAAGGTATCTGTGGGTCATTGCATTGATCGCTGGTGTTATGGAAATATTCTCTGAGTCTTAGATGGTGGAAGTAGTCCTCCAGGTCACCACAGAATTTTATGTTATGTGTGGGCATAGTGGGCCAGAAGTAATGCCCATGAGATAGCACAGATACCTCTGCTGAAGTAAGTGTATAGCATGAGAGATTAACAATGTTGTTAGCTGGGTCTGAAGGTTTCGCTCTTGTTGTCTTTTGTGGTGTATAGTAGTTTAGAGAGTTTGGTGTCTTTTTTCTTCTTCAGGGAAGCAAAGTGTGTGTTGCAGATGGATTTTCTCTATTTTGTGAAGCCCAGCCACGTAGAATAATGTGTTATAGATTGGTTTTGTATGAAAGATTCCAGTGTTAAGATTTCATTTTTAATTTTCTTCTGTTTGTTGTACAGGATGCTGATCAGGTAGTTTCCAAGTTTCTGTGAGAATATGTGGCATAATCTCTCACTGTAGTCTGTGTAACATGTCAATTGTAAAGGATTGTTTACCTTCAGTCCATTATGTATAATATCCAGTTGTTTGCATTTGCAAAGGAAGATGACGTCTGTCTGAATCTGTGCAAGTTGTTTCACGAAGCTGATGGATTTCCACTTCAAAAGGCTGTATTCAGTGCCTTGAATCTTGCCACATTCCAAAGGAGCAGCCGTGTTAGTCTAGTTCAGCAAAACAAGCAAGGAAATCACAAAGCAAACATGACAGCATTTCTTCAAAGACCAAACAGAGTTCACATTCTTAAAAAAAAAAAAAAAAAACCTAGAAAAACTATGTAAATATAACTGGGCTGTCCAACACATGGCCCACAGGCTAGATTCTGACCCACCACTGGCTGTTATTCAGCCTACAGGGGAGCAAAAATAGCCTCTTCACTGCAGCCCAGAGTGGGACATGCAAGTGCAAGCAGGAGTCCCTCTCCTGCAGCCCCAGTCAGTTTGTGGGGGAAGTAGCCACTCCTCTTCAACCCCGAGGAGGCCAGCATGAGCATCAACAGCTCCTTATCTTAATCCCTGAGCCTGCCAACTTGGGGGTGCAGCCATTTGTCCTCTCTAGTCGCGACGCTCGCTAGCTAGGATTGTGCTTTGCTGTTAACCATCTTCACTGGCTTTTCTCTGCTAACTTGCTCTGTGGTACAGCATCTTGATACTTATCAAAACAAAGATGGCAGCTCTCATGATTAGACAAGAAAAAAAATCATCCTGAATGTTGAGTCTTCAGAGGGTCTTGGACTAATGATTTTTTTGTTATTGAACACAATGGGGGCATAGTTTGCTTGATGTCTAGAGAAGGTACCTATTTTCAAGGAATTCAATATCAAGCAGCATTATTGTATGAAACATGATGATAAATTTGACAGCCTTATGGGGCAGGTGAGAATCAATCAAGTGAACACACTTAAACAAAACTTTAATATGGCAACAATCTTTCTCACCAGCCTCGTAGTGAGAAAAAAATGGCAATGTGACCCCTCACACAAAATGGCTAGACACCCCTGAAATATAATCAGGGGCACCACAGGAAGATTTCTAACAACATACTGGATTAGATCTTTAGATGGTTTAAATCAGTGCAGATCTATTGAAGTCAGTGGAGCTTCCCCACTCATGTCACCTGAACATGTGGCCACTCAAGTTTAGGTTTAAATAAAAACATTACAGTACACAATTGGACTTTTAATAAGGTCAGAAAATGAAGTTATCTAAAAATAGGGAACACTGAGCATAATGAAGAAATTATTGTATATCTATACCCAACAGAAATTATTCCAGGAAGCGAAACATAAGAGAATGTCATTGAAAAATGGTAATTCAACTTCCTGAAGACCTTTTAAACTATTCTCTTTGTAATTCTGGCATACAAACAATAGGAATTAAACAACAGATTTGGGGTGAAGACAATGGTAAAATTCTTACTGAGTACAGCAAAACTAGCATTCTATCTTTGGTATTTGGTGAGTGAGTAGTAGCTAAAGCAGCACAAAGAAATTCCCAAACAAATGTGCATTCTTCACTGTCCTAGCGGTGACTGATAATGGACAGCAAAACACTGACAAATAAGTAAGTTATACGTTTGAATGAATAGTAGTCAACCATCTATTTTACTACAAATAATTATTTTTCACACCACTGGGAAAAAGATCCTGACTTGATCTTTAGCAATGTGGTACATTTTCAATTTTCAGTGCCTAGAAAAATCAACCAGCTAATGTAGGCTAGTTTGGGTGATAATTTGGGAATAGCTGAGATTAAGTAACAAAAGACCAAACGGACTATAACCTTTAAGTTCGGCATAAATTAATCTATATAGCTTTGAAATTTACTAGTTTAACCTTTAACTTTCCACTCCTTTTGCCTGTTATATTCAGCAGTTTCTTTTCGATTTTAGCTAGGTTCCACTTTTACACCACTGGAGTCAATGGGGCTTTGTGAGGCTCTCTATATAAAAATAATCATCAGTAAACACAACCGAGGGCTTGACTTCAGGCATATATGAAGAGACTAAAGGTAACCAGAAAAAAAGCCAGTGAATGAGAGGTACAGTTTGTTCAATGACACCTCCTAGATATAAAAGTCAAAATAGCTGAGAGTAGTTCTAATGATCAGAATAGAGGAAAAATTAACATTTAAAAAAACACTTCAAAGCGCAGAAAGACTGAAGGATGAAAGAGAAAAATAAGACAAGGTGAAAATCTCTCCTGACATTTTAGAATGCTGTTCTTCAGGATTGCTAAATCAACATCTAAATATAAAAATTTCAAAACAGTAATAAAATGTATTGTTGACTTTAACTAAGTTCTGTTCAGGCTTTAGCCAATTTTAATATCCTGTAAGTAAATTTGCAACGGATTATGGCTTCCATCATTAAACACATGGCAACATCAGTGGAAATAATCAAACTAAGAAAGTCCATGCATTAAACTCCAGATCTTATAATGCCATCAACCAGAGCTGTATATGGGAAAAATGACAGCATAAGGATTGGTGGAGGTTGTGGGTTTTTTGTTTTTTTTGGTTTTTGGGGGGTTTTTTTTTTGGGGGGGGGGCTTTAGGAAGTCCCCGTGTCAGCCAACATATGATAATTACGGGAGATCTAACACTGTGTTGAAGAACGTAAGACAAACATGATCTAATGATTTGGGTAGAGAAAATTAAAATAAGGAGCTAAAAAATATCCTGAAAGTAGCAGGAGATCTTGGGTTCTTAACAGGTTCAGGTGGTCCACCAAAGACTCCTCTTCTCTTTTAGGCTTTGAGTAAGCAAGCACATACAGTAGATTCATTGTAAAAATCCCAGCTATGTTATTCTTTAGCATTCTTTTGCTTCCATTGACTCATCCTATAAAATGCTGTCCAGCCCATCTTCCAACTAGAAGACAAGAAAAATTGAAAAAAAGAACTGAAGAAGGGGACAAACAACACCACAACAAAGAGAACTAGACAAAAACCTGCTGGTTCAGCCCTTCCACAAGCGCATACAGCCAGAGGACTAAAAAGAACTGTAAAGCCAACACATGCATAAATGTTTAACAAGTTGTTTTTTTTTTAATGTCAGCATTAATGTGTATTTGATACAACTGAAGAAGATAAACCTTGAATGTAGTGAACTTGTAAATGTTAAACTCTGCTCACAGCTTTTTACAACTCACATATCCCTGAAAGAGCAATCTCTGATTCTGAACTGGTCTGCCAATAACAGATATAAGTCTATAAATGGTATATGGACTTCATTCTCTCAACTGTAAACTAATTAACATGACAAAAAACCTATGTCAGGCATGAGCTATGCTACTTAAAATATTCAGCACTGTTTTTTCCAATTCTTTAGAATGTCAATACTTGGTCAGACCAATGGTCCATCTATTCCAGTATCTTGTCTTCTGACAGGGACCAGTACCAGGTGCTTCAAAGGGAATGAACAGGACCAGTAATCATCAAGTGATCCATCCCCTGTTCCTCATTCCCAGCTTTTAGCAAACAGAGGCCCGAGACACTTCAGAGTGTGGTTTTGCAACTCTTTATCAATCTACTGGATTCTACAGGTAGCAAATTTTGCTTACCATTTCACATTTCTATTGAAAGGCCATTCAAATCAAATCAAATCATAGGGCTGGAAGGGACCTCGTGAGATCATTGAGTCCAACCCCCTGGGAATTGAACCCAGGACCTTCTGCATGTTAAGCAGAGGTGCTAGCCACTACACTATTTGCTTCCTCTTTGCCACATATTTCTTTGTCAAGTTATAATGTGCATTCACATTCTAGTCAAGTAGAGAGTATTAGGCTAGTGAATGACACTTTTTTAAAATAAATTTTTCATGAAAAGAAAATACACCAAGTGACATTTCTGTACAATAGAAATGTTTGGCAGCAAATTAAATTTTATTTAAATGATGTCCTAGAAAACCACAAAATACAGTGCTAATATATATAACTACCCTTCACCCCTCATCCTACCTCCAAAAGAGCAGAAAGAAAAGGGTTTAAAAATCATAATTGAAACTGACTACATAACCAGAGACTATAGAAGAGTTTATAGATATCCTCCATGAGTTCTGATTTAAAGCTGTTGGTTCAGCATATCCTTTGGCTCCTGTAATCCCTTTTTTAATCTTAGTTATTTTACTTAGTGCCTTTGAAAAAATCAAAGTGGTGTAGAACATCCTTCTTATCCAGTACCGTTATCCACAGTACTAGTTTTAGGGGATTGGAGAGGAAAAAGCCCAAAAAGAACACAATAATAAGTCTGTAATATTCAAACTAAATTTTGTTTGTAAACTAATTAGAATCTCTCAGTGCAACGTGTTTAGAGGATCCTCCTAATCCAGAAAACTAAATCACATAAACAGATTTCAGATTAGCTATCAAGTGGAGGCGGGGGTGGGAACTATCCCTCATAGAAAGAGAAAGCTGTTGGTTAAAATATCGCTAAAGGCAAGAAAAAGTACATACACTATCAACTTTAACTTTTCAGGGATTACATATTAAACATTAGTATTTTCAATATTAGACAGTATAATATCTTTTGCTACTTTTCAACCACCAAAGTTCCTGCTTTAAGACAGCATAATTTGCTGTCTATACTGTAGAATTCCAGCCAAATGTAATAAGATAAAAATATGGCTCTCTCTAATCCTTGGCTAAAGTAATAATTTTAAAAGCCTATATCTATTCAGATTTATTTCTAACATGGATTTCTTAGTGATACTAAGCAGATACAGGATACCTTTATTAGCCAGTTTCATAATCCATAGTACCTGTGTCTAACAAAATACAACATTTTAGCTAGACAATTGGAGATCCTTGGATGCATTTGTGGTAGTGACACCTCTCTCACTGGCACAGGATCATGGGATTCACCACTCCAGATCAACCCAATGACCCATCAAATCAACCAGCACGGTTCAGAGTAAAGCAAATCTCCCTTTTCCCCCAAATAACCACACAGTAAATTCTTCAATTTGCTTACAAAGTATAAATATGCCTCCCACGTTTATCAGCTGACTCAACAAGACATTATATTTTATAGACCTTCTCTATGTATGCATTTATCAGACTGAAATTAACTGACCATGAGTAATCTGACATATCCAGTGTGTCAAACTTCCAACTGAAACCCAAATCAAAACACCCCTTCTCTTAAGGGACAAGTTTCAAATGTTGATATAACACCTTGTTCACATTTGGTGGACCTTTAAAGATCAACTGATATCAGCTACAGCTTTTTCCTCAAATCTTGGGTGATCATACAACACAGGTTTCATTGTAATAGGAATCAGAACAGTATACCTGTCTGTGGCTATGTCTATACTTAAACCGGTACATTGTAGACACAACCTACAATAACATGAAGGACTCCTCCATTGGTGTAGTTAATCCACACCCTCCAAGAAGTGATACCTATCTATATGGAAGAAGTCTTCTGTCAACCTACCATTGTCTCCCCTGGAGTTTAGGTCAGTTTAATTTTGCCACTTAGGGCTGTAGATTTTTCAGACTCAAGCAATATAGTTGGGACCCTGAATTTTAGCATAGACTGCCTCAACTGAAAAAAGGAGGTGATCTAAATGCATTCAAAACCCAAGTAGAGGTGTTTTCCCACAGATTCAAAACTTTAGTAGCATGTAAGTCAAATGTTCAGTCAAATAAAACAAACTTACTACATCTCCCTTGGGCTCCCCCACCCCCCATTTTCTACTACACTATTTTGCTGAGAGATTTGACCTCCCAGGTTTTCTGCACCATGAACATTCCCTCGGATGTGCTAAGCCTACCAATCTGGCTGCACCATCTCCACTATTGACTCTGTTCAGGGACTTCCTTTCACTACTGCATGGAATTTGAATGTAAACCTCTTGTTCTCTCATTGAAGGCACAGGAGCCTGTGCTCTAAATTCACTATATATTCAAATATTAATGCCACAGAAATAAAATGATGGTTCTAAAAGTTGGAATACTGCAATGATTAAGACTGACAGCTATACCCCTCATGCTCTAAAACAGCAAGAACTGTAAGCTGAGAGAGTCCCGGAAGCTAGCAGCTGAACTAGCACTCCAATTACTTAGGTATAAATCAGTCCCCTGGAGAAGGCTGACAGGGGATATGAAAGCTAAATTGACTGATCTGGCCAATTAGCCCATCAGCAGAGAGGTACAAGGACACAGAAAGAAAGTACCAGGAGGAGCGAGGGTGTAATCAGGGCTAGCTCAGTGTGTGCAGAGCTCTCAAGCAAAGGACACCTCTATTCCTTCCCAGCCCAGTGGGAAAGAGCTAAAGACAAAAACACATCTGTTGTACTATTGTCGCACAGAATAATATTGGTGTTGATAACAGGAATGAAAATAAAGTACATAAAACTGCCATTCAACAGAGAGTTTGAGAGATTTCTGGGGCACCAAAGCATGGGAGTAGACTTGAGCATGGCCTGTTAAATAAGCTTTTTGGGGCACAGACAATTTTTTGTTTGTTTATTTTGAGTTCTACAAAACCTAATGCAATGAGGTCTTGGCCAGTGAGTAGGCTCTTAGGCACTGTGGCATTACTAATAATAAAATAATAAATAATTATATGCAAGCTTGTTGTCAGGCTCTTTAATGCTTTCCATAGCTTCTCTGGCTTTAAAGCATATTAGTGGCAATAATCAAGCTAAACTAGTCTATAGTTGAGTCAGTCCTTTTTTGTTTCTTTTCTAACAAAGATTTTACCAATTCTCCTAATTTGCTATGTGCGTGCATAATGTGAAGTGTACCATGTGACAGGCCATTGTGATGTCAGAGGTGACTCAACCAATTGCTCCCAAGGAGCAATCAAGGAGCAATTGATTGAGTCACCTCTGATATCACAACAGCCTAGGAGTCTTGGCATGGCACAGATGCATGCCTTATTGTAGCTGCATACCTCAGTGTCATTCATAAAGGCAAAATGACTGAAGATTTAAAAATTAGACTGTAATAGCCAGTGAAATCCAGGGATGGTTCACTCTGGTGACACTGCTGCCCATTTGGAACTTGTCAAAATTATAAAGCTCTCAGCTATGCTTTCAGCTGTTTCCCATATTTCACGCTGACTCTTCAGACAATTGTATGTGGCGTTCACTCTGAGAAGAAATCATGAAAATCTGAAAGTTTACATGAAGGATACGAACTACCAAGGAAAAGTTTTAACTGACCATAGAACTTTTGCAAAACAATGTTATAATTAAAGAGCTATTAATCAATTAAAATAAATAAGTATTTAATAAATTTCCTTTTGCTTTTCCCCCATCATTTTTGATGGGTTACAGCTAGTTCTTTAACATTGCCCTGTGCGTGCGTGCGTGCATGCGTGCGTCCATGTACACATGTACGTGTATGTACGTGTGTGTGTGTACGTGTGCTTCTGCCTGTTCCTCTGCCTGTGTGTCAGTTCATCAGTGACCTAGACGTGGCCACTTAACAGAAGCTTTGAGATGTGCTCAGTGGAGCCAGGTGGAATCTTGAATTTTATAACATCATGTCTCACATCACTATACCTATGACATAAACCTTCCAGAGCTCCTGAAACATCTTGGCCCACGTACATGTCACTGGATGGCCCAGTTCTTCATATGGATCAACAATGAAGGAAGATCACCAAAAATGAGGAGCATGTCAAACGTAATCAGCCCCCCAAAGTAAATTCCCAAGCCAAGCATCAAGCTACAACCCAATATCACTGCTTCCTGTATGACTCAAGATTCGAGAACACCTAATTTTACAGTGAATAACACAAAAGGTTGAGAACATCTTGAATGTCTGACAAGTAGGCTTTCGACAAGGTAAAAATGCATGCAATCAAATACATGGGCTAACCATATTGATAAAAAATGTATTCAAATAAACCTGAAAACAGGCATTTTCTTTGACTTCACTTCAGTATATAATACAGTGTGGCGCACAGATCAACTTCTTAAAATATCAAAAGCTCTCCCACTATGGATTTCTGATGCCATCAAACTGCCACTCCAAGGCAAGTGGTTCAGGATCCATATGAGTGACAAAACAAGGGTTTGGAAAGAAACAGATTAATAGGTTACCCCAGGGGTCCGTTCTAGCCTCAACCTTGTTCAATCTATACAACAATGACCTATCATCAACCCTTTCAAGGAAGTTAGCATATGGACATAATATCTGCTGTTCGCTACCAGCTCAGACTTTCTCTGAGTTGGAGAAGATCCAGAATGACACCATCACAAAGCTGAGGGGAACCTTCACCCTAGTACCAGGGGGACAGTCTCTGGCACATACCTCTTCCACCATGCCAATGCTATCCGGGAATGAAACATCATAATGAATGGTCGGAGGCTGAAGCATGAAGCATATTCAGTTTATTTCAGGATGATTTAGGACCACACACTGATGTACAGAAGTCACTCGAGCAAGATAGCAGCAAAGATCAGGACACACAACAATCTTCTCAGTAAACTGGCAGTTTCTTCAGAATGAGGGATGTCCCAGCCCTAAAGACCTCAGCCCTTGCTATCTTAAACTCAACTGTAGAGGACTGTGCTCCAATACGGAATCAGTCAGTTCATACCAACGTGAAGACATTGCAATTCAACTCAACAATGTGCATCATCACAGGAATTCTCTGATCAGCATCTTCCATGGCTTCTACTTCTGAGCCACATTGTTCCCCCCTTCATCAAGTGGGAGATTACAGCTGACAAGCTGCGTAAGAAGGTATATGCTAACCCTAGCTTCCTCTCATACAACAATGTTTTTAACCCATGAGCAACATGTTTTTCATTACAACATCCACTGTGGTTTAGGCTGCCACACCAGGATGTGACAGCAGAGTTCCTGGGGCAGTAAGACTGGTACTTTACACCACCACTACTATTGTTCTTCATAACAGACCCTACTGCTTGCATGCCCGGCTTCAACCTGCCACATCATCGATGGGCACTTCTTAACTGATTACAGACTGGACAAGACCACTGTGCATCCAGTCAGTACCACTGAGGTCTTTGAGATCATCTAAGCTGCAGCCGCTGTGTAGATCAAATAATGATTCATATTGCTGAATGCCCACTAACCAAATTCAGTAGATGGCTCTGAGAGCTCCACTTAGCCACAAAGAACATTATTGCTTGACTTAACAAATATGCAAATGCTAAATATAATTTTGATAAAAATGTGCTCCCACAATTGTCATAGAAAAAAGCAATGTCCCTTTTCCAAAAAGAAGTTCAATGATGCACCCAAAGTAAAGACTGTATGAATTCTAAGGATCACATTTGAGCTGATGCTAAGAAACAATAAAGTGGTAAACACAATATACTTTCAGTTAATTCATTTAGCACAGGAACAGACAAAATTGGCTCACAGCTGTACACCAGCAATTTTACTTTTGGTCTCTCTAGAGGGTGTCCCTCGATTACATTTCTGCAGGGGAGCTAGGTGACAGGCTATTAAAACTAGTCAGCCTGGCAACCAGAAACATAGATTTGTCAAGACCTGATTTAGCATATGATTATTTCAAACTCAAAAAATGTTTTCTGTTCAATTAATACAAATAACACAGATTTTCAGGTAGCACCACAATCATTATAATCAGGCAAGTAACTTTAAATAAAAAATTACATCTATATTTACCCAGAGGAAGTCACAAAATATAGATATTTGGGAGGATTCCTGGGTGGTAGGCTGCATTATTTAAAAGTAAATGACAGGGATTTGCAGACTATTTACACACATACATACACACACACACACACACACACACACACACACAGAGAGAGAGAGACACACACACACACACATTTAATATCCAGTAAAATATTTATTTTCTAATGGTAACAAAGGACTGCTAGGCAGAGAGGGACTCCTCCTATCGAGGAAGAGGAAGAACATATTTGGACACAGACTTGATAACCTAGTGAGGAGAGCTTTAAACTAGGTTTGAAGGGGGAAGGGGACCAAAGCCCACAGGTAAGTCACAATATGGGAGACCTGGGGGAAGAAATGGAACTTGGGAGGTGCCGGGACTGTAACACCAGGGATAAAAGAGAGGATAGTTAGAAATTGGGGTGGGAAACAAATAATTGTCTTAGGTGTCCGAATGAAGCTCTAATACCTGAGATGAGTGAGGAAGGAGGACATGGGGAGAAAACGCAAGGAGGTAGATGCAACAGAACTGAAAATTGACAGGGGAAAGTAGGGCAATCAGCCTGGTATCTTAGGTGCCTGTACACAAATGCGAGGAGCCTGGGAAACAAGCAGGAAGAATTGGTAGTACTGGCACAAACAATGAACTATGATATAACTGGAATAACAGAGACACGGTAGGATAGCTTACATGACTGGAGCTCTGCCATGGATGGGTAAAAATTGTTCAGGAAGGACAGGCAGGGAAGAAGATGGGGAGGAGTAGCACTATATGTAAAAGAGCTGTATGACTGCTCAGAGCTCCACTACGAAAATGGAAACGAGCCAGTTGAAAGTCTGTGGGTTAAGTTTAGACGAGAGGGCAAAAAGGGGGATGTCATGGTGGGTGTCTGCCGTAGACCACTAGACCAGGAGGAGGAGGTCGATGAGATATTCTATGGACAACTAGCAGAAATTTCCAGATCACAGGCCCTGGTTCTCATGGGGGACTTCAATTGTCCTGACATCTGCTAGGAGGGCAATACAGCAGTGCACAAGCAACACAGCAGGTTTCTGGAGAGTGTTGAGGACAACTTCCTGGTACAAATGCTAGAGGAACCAACCAGGGGCTTTACACCGCTTGATCTGCTGCTCACAAACAGAGAAGATCTGACTGGGGAAGAAGAAGTGAATGGCAACCTGGGCAGCAGTGACCATGAGATGATAAAGTTCAAGATACTAATTAACAGAAAAAAAGAAAGAAGCAAAACACAGACCCTAGACTTCAGAAAAGCAGATTTTGGCTCCCTTAGGGAGTTGATGGGGAGGTTCCCTTGGGAGGCTGATCTGAAGGGGAAAGACGTCAAAGAGAGCTGTCTGTATTTTAAAGAAACCTTACTAAGGGAACAGGAAGATACCATTCCGATGAGCAGAAAAAACAGCAAATGTGGAAGGCGCCCAGCATGGCTTAACAGAGAGCTCTTTGCTGAGCTAAAACATAAAAAGGAAGCTTAAAGGAAGTGGAAGCTTGGACAGATGACTAAGGAGGCATACAAAGATACTGCTTGGGACTGCAGGGATAAAATCAGAAAGGCCAAAGGACAATTGGAATTGCAGTGAGCAAGGAATGTGAAGCATAACAAGAAGGGGTTCTACAAGTATGTCAACAACAAGAAGAGGATTAGGGATAGTGTAGGTCCCTTACTGAATGGGGCAGGTATCCTCAGGGTGGAGGATGAGGAAAAGGCTGAAGTGCTCAATGCTTTTTTTTAATTCAGTCTTCACAGGGAGGGCCAGCTCTCAGCCTACTACACTAGGTATGGCAGATTGGAAAGAAGAAGAGAGGCCCTTGGTGATGGAAGGTCAGGTTAGGGAGCACTTAAAGAAGTTGGATGTGCACAAGTCTACGGGGCCAAATGAACTGAATCCAAGGGTGCTGACAGAGCTGGCCAATGAGATAGCGGAACCACTGGCCAATATCTTTGAAGACTCGTGGTGAACAGGGGAGGTGCTGGAGGACTGGAAAAAAGCAAATATAGTACCTATTTTCAAGAAAGGGAAAAGGGAGGATCCAGGGAATTAAAGACCTGTCAGCCTCACCTCAATCCCTGGAAAAATCATGGAGCAGGTTCTCAAAGAATCCATCATGAAACACTTGGAGGAAAATAAAGTGATCAGGAGCAATCAGCATGGATTCACCAAGGGTAAATCGTGACTGACCAATCTCATTGCTTTCTATGATGAGATGACTGGATTTGTGGATGTGGGAAGAGCCATTGACGCAATATACCTCGACTTCAGCAAGGCTTTTCACACAGTTTCCCATAGCATTCTTGCTGGCAGGTTAAGGAAGTATGGGTTGGATGTGTGGACTGTAAGGTGGATAAAAAACTGGCTATATCAATGGTTTCAGTGACTAGGAATCAATGGCTCAATGACTAGTTAGCAACTAGTAACGAGTGGTGTGCCCCAGAGGTTGGTCTCGGGGCTGGTTCTGTTCAACATTTTCATTAATGATCTGGATGATGGAATAGACTGCACACTCAGTAAATTTGCAGATGACACCTAGCTGGGGGGAATGGCAGACACACTGGAGGGCACGGATGGGATTCAGGGAGACCCAGACAAATTGGAACAGTGGGCCAAAAGAAATCTCATGAGGTTCAACAAGGACAAGTGCAAAGTCCTGCACTTGGGATGGAAAAACCCCATGCACTGCTATAGGCTGGGGAGCAATTAGCTAAGCAGTAGCACTGTAAAAAAGGACCTGGGGGTTATGGTGGATGGGAAGCTGGATATGAGTCAACAGTGTGCTCTTGTTGCCAAAAAGACCAATGGCATACTGGGCTGCATCAGCTGAAGTATTGCCAGTAGAACGAGGGATGTGATTATTCCCCTCTATTCCGCACTAGTGAGGACACATCTGGAATACTGTGTCCAGTTTTGGGCACCCTACTACAAAAAGGACGTGGACAAATTAGAAAGACTCCAGCAGAGGGTAACAAAAATGATCAAGGGGCTAGAGCACTAGACTTACGAAGAGAGACTGAAGGAACTAGGCTTATTTAGCCTGCAGAAGAGAAAACTGACAGGGGATTTTATAGTAACCTTCAACTACTTGAAGGGGTGCTCCAGAGAGGAGGGAGCTAGGCTGTTCTCAGTAGTAACAGAGGACAGAACAAGGAGCAATGGTTTCAAGTTACAGCTGGGGAGGTTGAAGTTGAATATTAGGAAAAATTTTCTCACAAGGAGGGTGGTGAAGCATTGGAATGGGCTACCTAGGGGAGGTAGTGGAATCTTCATCTTTGGAGATATTTAAGGCTTGGTTAGGCAAAACCCTGGCTGGGATGATTTAGACAACCTTATGAGGTCACTTCTAACCCTATGATTCTAAATAAAGTAGTTACATCAAATTGCTTCTAAATAACTTGGTCCAATTTCTACTCTTAAGTGGACGTATGCAACTCCCCACACTCACTGAAAATAATAGGAGAATTATCATGGGCTGAATTTTGCCCCATTAGTAGAGCCCTGTGCAGATACAAATATGTGGATCTGCAGCCCATCCATATCCCCAAGAATAAACATTCACCTAATTCAGAATCCACCCTCCCTTTCCTAGACTGATCCACATCCACTCCACTGATCAGCTGCTTTGGAGACAGAGCCTCCATGCGCTGCTGAGCCTCTGCCACCTCAAACAGCTGATGAGCTCCGCCTAACAGTTGTTTAGCTGTTGAGTCCTGTGGTTGCATAACAGCTGATCAGCCCCCCCCCCAGCTAACAGCTGATAAGCCCTCCCAGCTGCATCACCCTCCTACCACCTGATCAGCTCCACCTTCCCACTTAACAGCTGTTGACCCCTCCCAGCTGTCCCTCTCACCTAACAGCTGATCAACTGCTGAGTCCTTTTAACAGCCTAACAGCTGTGACCATCTAACCACAATCCACAAAAAATGGCCTACAGATATCCACATGGGATCCATGGATGCAGATATCCATGGATTTCCAGGTCTCTATCGATTAGACCTGCAATAGGTGCTGATATACAAAAAACTTTTGTGTGAAGTTAAAAAAAAAAAGAGCTAAGTTGGTTTGAGTGTCCTTGGAAATGTAATTTTTATATAAGCTTCTTACATGAACTGCATGAGGAAAACACTTAGACTATCTTGCCCAACTGTATGTAAAAATCTTAGCTTTGCAGTGATTCGCATCAGCTTACATTTCCCAGGCTATATTAACAAAGAAGAAAGAGAAACTTTCAGTTTATTAAAAAAGTAAGCAGAGATTCTTCTTTACATTCCATGGTCCCCTAAATAAGCAAAGACCAAGAGCAAAAGGCTTGCTGAACAACAAAGCCAGCGCTGAGCAACACAAATCAAGGAGCAAAGAGGTACATCAGATATGGAGAGACACTAACCTAATAACTACAGTTGCATTGAGAAAAGCAATTCCATTTTACAGAGGATTTTGCTATTTAAAAATTTGGCTTAGTTCTGATTTGAAACAAGAACATTCAGCTTGTCACTAAATATTAAGCCTTTAAGGGTAACTCTGTATATAAATGACAGATAATATACAGACATTTAGTTAGCTAAGCACATTGTTCAGTTAGAATTTTCATCTATGCTAAAGAAAAAAAAAAGATTTATCCATAAGAAGCGACTTTCTCCTGGGACTCTCCACTGAAGCTGATAGGGAAGAATTAGTGTTAATATATATAAAAATATTCAGATTTGGGCTTCTCTAAAATTTCTAAGATTTGTCAAAAACCCCAGCTTGCTTTATGGTAACCATGCTGCCCAATAACAGATTTCCCACTAGTGTACCAATGCACTAATGTACCTTTCCATGGTAATTGTTTTGGGCTTGTCCAAACTACTCTCATTTAAAAAAAAAGAGAGAGAGAGATTGTATAATACACATATTAATTTATGCAGATAATCTTAAATTCTCATGATCTGACTGACGAACCAAAAGCTGTCTAATATTTCAGCTATTTCATAAAATACTGCATTTTTTCAAAGGATGATTCAGCCAGCATAATTTTCATCGTAAACTCAGTCCTCCAGAACAAACAAGGAGTCTGGTGGCACTTTTAAAGACTAACAAATTTATTTATCTCATGAATTTTCATGGGAGAGGGGGCTTTTCTCCCATTAAAGCTCATGCAGTAAATAAATGTTAGTCATTAAAAATGCCACCAGATTCCTTGTTTGCTTTGCCGAACTAGACTAACATGGCTACCCCCTTGGAACTGGTCACCAGCATCCCATATCTATGGCAGCTTGGAATCTCTGCAGTACAAATTTATACATTCAGAAAAGTGATATTATTTTTCTTTTCTAATTAAGCTTTGTACAATTAGAGAAGGTTTCAGCCACAATTAAAACAAACATTGAACATATGAATTTTTTTTCAGATAAGGATTATTTACACTTTTATCTAATGGTCTATTGCAGAGTACTGAAACTCACATGAAGCACATCATAGGTGGTTTTAACAAGTGGGTGGTACAAGTAGCTGCCCATGGGAGAAGGGGCCCCACATTGCTTCAACTTTAAGGATCCTGGCTATGTGCACCACAGCCAGAGTGGGACAGCAGCCAGGTGGTAGATTGGCGGGGGGGGTGCTTAATGGGGCTGTAGGGGGGAAGAAGGCTCCAGGAGAGTGGCAGGGAGGCTACAGATGGGAAGGAGGACATGGTGGGAGTCTGCAGGGGAAAAGATGGAGAGAGGGGGAGTCTATAGAGGGGAAGGAGGACTTGCAGGGGACAGGGCTGGTGGGAGCAGAGGGGAGTCTGCATGGGATGGAAGAAAAGCAAGAAGTCTGCAGGGCGAGGCTGCAGGGGCTGGGGCAAGAGACAGGGAGGAACCAGGGGGAGGCGGAAAGGGTGGCTGCATGGGGAAGAGGTGGCAGGAGGAAACTTGCAGTAAGGCAGGGCAGCAAAAGTCAAGGATGGGGCCCCACACATGGGATAAGGGGCCCCATCTTTGACTTTTGCCCCAGGCCCCAGAATCCATGGGTATGTCCACACAAGTCTTTTATTTCAAAACAACAATGGTGGTTTCGAAATAAAAAACTGTTATGTCCACACGACATTTTCTTGTTTTGAAACGATGGAGCCCATTGTTTCGAAACAAAAGCCGTTGTTTCCAAATGGCTTAAACCACTTTCATTTTGAAACGATGGTTATTTCAAAACCGGTTGTTTCGAAATAACGCCGTTTGGACACGTTATTTTGAAACAACCGTTGTTTCGAAAGAACGTTTGAGCTTCCTCCCAGGGTGCATGGCACCCTGGGAGGAATGTCCCACCCCCCCCAGCACCCTCGCCAGGGTGCTGAGTGGAGTGCAGGGGGGCAGCGGGCGCCTCAGCTGGCTTCCCCTGCTGCTTCCCCTTGCCAGGGGTAGAAGGGATGGCAGGTGCACCAGCCCCTTTGCCCCACCCCCCACCCCCAGCAAGGGGAAGCGGCGGGGGAAGCCGGCTGGGACTCCCGCCGTCCCCTCTACCCCCAGCCGGGGTAGGCTGCAGGCAACGCCGGCTGGGGCGCCCACCCCCCTCTGCCCCAGGCAAGGGGAAGCGGCAGGAGAAAACCCACTGCTCCCCCTTGCCCAGCACAGAGGGGGATGGCAGGCGCCCCAGCCGGCTTGGCCGGCTGCTGCAGCTGGGCGCCCCACTCGCCCGGCTAGGCGGCCAGGGA
>ML681966.1:12241259-12260696 GCA_007922195.1 Podocnemis expansa | reverse complement strand
TGTGTGTGTGTGTGTGTGTGTGTGTGTGTGTGTGTGTGTGTGTGTGTTAGGTCTTATCTTCAAGGGGAAATTTTCTGACATTACTATCCTGGTATAATTATATGAGTATAATTCCCTACAAGGACACTCATGTAGAAGAACAGTGAGTGATCTTTAGGTTTAGCTACTAAAACCTCTCATTTCTTTCAAACAACATCTGAAATGATGCTTTCCTATGGCATCTTCTTTACTAGCCTCCCTGATTTCTGCTTCACTCATCTCCATTGTGTGGAATGTGATAGCTAGAAAAGTAGTTCTTGGCAGTTGGATGGGCCACTGAACCCTTGCACTGTCTTTCACTTGCCATCAATATCAAGTTTAAGCTGCTGCTTCTTAATTTCAAGATTGTGCACTACTTATCCATGACATACATCTCTAATCTTTTTTCTTACTATTCTCCTTCTCAGTGCATATGCTTAGCCCAAATATCCTAACTCACTACTCCCTTTATACCACTACTCCCTTTATATCTTTCTCTGTTGTCCATCTGCTCACCTTCTTACATGTTGAGTAATATACCAGGAATGCCATTTAACCCCTGCAGTCCAAGAAGAGCATTCTGCCCTCTGTCTTCAAGTCTCCACTTAGAATCCACTTCTCCTTTCAACATGGCCATTGTTACAACACACAGGCCAACATTTTCAAAAATGGGTGTCTTTAGGCTGCATTTCCAAAAGTGCTGAGGACACGGCAGTAACTGAAATCACTGATAGCTGCTGGGTGTTCTGACCACATATTTAGGTATTTACACATTGACTTGGAAACTCCTGGCACTGTAATATTTTAGTCCCAAGATGTTTGTGTTATACATTTTTAAATTAAAACTGCAATGCCCTAAAATAATTCCAGATTATCAGTGTGAGTGTGTCTATAACTATTGTTTTGTCACTAGTTACACTGCAAGCTCTCTGGGGAAGGGATCGGCTCTTCCTCAGTTTCGTACAATGTCAGGCAAAATGTCAGTGGAAGGATTGGCGTAGGAACTTCCCACACCTCTCAGGTGAGTGTTCTAATCATTGAACTATAAGATATTCTGATATGGTGCTGAAGTTGCTCTACTGTGGCTAAATACTTAAGAGTCACTGGGGCATAGAAAGAGGGTGATAAAGAAAATGAGAGTCATTCTGCATCCAGAGGGGTAGCTGCATTAGTCCAGTTCAGCAAAACGAACAGGACTCCTTGTTTGTTTTACTCTACATCCAGGTGCTTGGTGCAACCACCTGGAAGGTAGGAGACACAGGTCAACTCCCCATGCTCTATTAACTCACTTTATTTATCTACAGTGGAGCAGTTCTATAGGAGACTACCTCAGAATATCCTACAGCCTAGTGGTTAGCACACTCACCAGAGTAGTGTGGGTGTCCCAGGTTCCAATCCTCTATCTTCTTGCAATAATGGGAAATGCACCTGTCTCCCATATCCCAAGAACTGTGCTCTGACCACAGGGGTAAAAATCATAAGGTGGACAACATCTTCTTCTCTGGCCATTCTGGGTTGTGTAAGGTTGTGACAGGCTGCTCCCCAAATCCAGTCGGGTGTACCACTGTAACCCCCACCCCAATTCCCATTCAAACCTCGATTCACCCTGCTTTGCCAAGTGACCACTCACTCCTGAGTCAGTCCACTCCAGCCTCTCATGTGTAATTGGCCCCAAGCAGGGGGGGTATGCCCTCTGGCTACTCAAGCAAGCACCACAGCCCCAGTTATCTCACCAGGAGTCTCCATCTACAGAGATTGGAGCCCACTCCCAATCATCATACACTCAAGTCCATCCGATTAACGAAGAAATGGATTGTGCCCAGCCTTCTTCACTAACACCCTCTAAAGATCACACAACTTTAGATAAAACAACTATTAGTTTATTGATCAAATTATAATTCTAAGTGAGAATATGGCCAATCAAGGCAGAATCACAATATAAATGAGTCAGGAGTGACCATAAGGAAATAAATGGTATAACACACATACTAACCTAATATCTCTACCTAAACTGACCTTATAGTCCAAGTTCATGCCCAAGATGTCCGGCTGTCAGATGTTTTTACAATCAGTTTCTGCCTGTAGCCAGGCAGCACCCAGACCTTTCTTAGAGTTGTTTTGAGGTGGAGACTCTCAGGCAAAAAGCCCCAAATCCTTCAAGTATCTCCCTTTATTTCCATTCCCCGTCACCACTCTCCTTCTGGGCCGAGGTAATCTCTTTGCCCGGTCTGCGCCACCTCATTTAGCGTATCTTTGTTACTCTCTCAAGGTACTTGTTTGCTCATAGCTGTGGCTGTTTACATGTTGCTGGGAGAGAGTTCTGTCTTTCTCCTGTCTCCTCACCCCCCATCCGAGCCCTGCTCCACATCTGTACAACAGCATGAGGCTGCTGGAAACATATCATCATAGTAATCATGTAGAATAGGTTATGAGCATCCATAAAGAAACCTTGCATGGCACAACTGGCATAAAAACATACAATCCCAGTGTATAAGAGAACAGAAAAATTATATAGATCATAACCCAGGGTGCACAGATGGGTATCCTATGACAAATGCAGGAGCCTAACTTGTATTCACAAGAAATAACTTAGGCATCTAAACCACCTACCTCAAGAAGAGGGGCTCTTGGCTGCGTATTGTCAGCAGAGATAGATGGCTCCCAGCAGCCCAGACTTAGGTACCTATCTTTGAGACAACCTTAGGACACACTGTCTTCTCAGTATCTCAGCACTAGCTAATTTAGGCAATTTCCTACCTAGCATGTCACCTTCTATGGATCCCATTCTTAGGCACCTCTTTCACCCCATATATTTTATAGGGATCCTAATGCATCTAACCCAGGTTTTGCGGATTCCGTTGTTGTTCCTGCAACATTCTAGGCACCTTAGAAGTTAGGCATTGCAATGCTTAGCGCTGAGCACAGCAACACTTATGTGCTTTTTTGATCCAGGTCTAGGAAAGAAGAGGAAACTGTCGATCAGCTATACTTGTGGGGAGAAATGCTGAGAGTGAA
The DNA here is from genome assembly GCA_007922195.1 of Podocnemis expansa. Taxonomy (NCBI): domain Eukaryota; kingdom Metazoa; phylum Chordata; order Testudines; family Podocnemididae; genus Podocnemis; species Podocnemis expansa. Next base: position 12,257,663 of record ML681966.1, on the reverse strand, counting down.
CCTTGTTTTTCTATTGTTGTTCAAGTTTCCAGTAAAGCAAAGCCACAAGAAGAAGCTAAGTTTGAACTATATGCAATGTGTGCATACAAGCTATTCAGAGCAGGATAGGAATTTCACCTGTTTACACATACGCAGATTCAGTGCCTACAGGCACCATCAGGGTAAGAAGATATTCATCCCAAAACCAAACACCTGTGAGTATATTAAAGGATGCGTGTTCCGCAAAGCAAATTAGCCACTACCAAATTAGACTGAATCCTACAAGGGGTTGATTGACTTCACTCGGAGAACTGTGAGTACACAAATTCTTGAAGAGTCAGACCCTTAACTGGAATCTGAAGAACTACAGTACATGGTACTAAGAAGCATTTTGGAAAGAAACTTTCATGTCTTTTGATGAATGTAGAGAATATGAATATTACATAGATAAATGAATTAGCCAAAATAACAATAGGATGAATTCTGACATCTAGTATACACATAATTATTCCCATGATCCTCAGAGTTTAAATGCTTAACACAGACTTGAATTTTAAGTACTCTTGCTTAGTAGAATTTACAGTCATGTTAGTCCAGTCAGATACAGAATAATCTCACTCCATGTCATAAATCAAAATGTGCATGAAACACCCTAAAACAGTAGCAGAAGCAAGAGGCCCTCCTTGCTAATTGTTGCTCGCCAAGACATCACATATACAGGCACAAAAAAGACAAATCACAGACAATTGGGTTTTTACCCACAATGGAAAAAGGCATCAGTCATCAAACAGGAGCAGCAATGACAGTAAGAAATTTCAGTGCCTTGGTTTGAAGCCTGTTTCCCATCCCCCATTCCTTGAAATAAAATAGGCACCTGACCTTTGCTTATCATATAGGGTAAGGAACAAAAGAGTCCATCTCACAGCATTAATGAGCCTAAAAAAGCAGAATGGCACAATACTTAATCACTTAATCCTCTTCTTTCACTTCAGCTCATCCAATACATTACATTATTTGACATTTAAACAAGAAATACCTAGTAAGAGTATTTTTAAATGCGTATATTATGAAAAGGTAGGCACTTTGACAATAAATCACAGCTTCCTTCTAATATGATCATAGCAATACTGAACGAGTTCTTGCATATCTTAACATTTGCAGGACAATGTTGTAGGTATGACCTGAATTTTGTTATATGTTTAAAATATTTAATATAAAGTCCATAATATAGAAAAGACAACAACAAATAAATATAAAATATACCATTTTACTATATATATTTTATTTGCCCTGTCCCCAGCCCTAAAAGGATGAGGAGATCATACAAAGGGCTACTAAGATAGTAGTTCAGTTAAATAAAAATTTATCCCAGAAGAGATTAAATTTTAGAACACAGAATACATCTTGACTGACCTGTAAAATTCTAGCCTCTGGTGCATGACATCAGCATGTGTTTCTTTTTAGAAGCATAAGTAAGTTAAATTCTACCCTGAAGAAATGTGTAGAGTGATCTTAGAGCTCAAAGGCACAAGACAGCCCACGAGCTGCACTTTCACATATGCTGGCAATTTAAAAAAGCAGACAACCTCTTGGCATGGAGGGTTGCTAGCTAGTTAACAGTTACAATACTAGGTATCTAAAACCACTAATGTGTTTTATACTCAGACATCCGTGAGGCACAGAAATATCAATAGCTTCATTTTACAGATAAGAAATTAAGAAACAGATTACTACTACCAAGATTCTCAAAGATACTTCAGTCTTAGGTTGCTCAATTGGAGGCACTTCTTCAGAGGAAGGATGCACACACTTTGTGACTATCAGGCTCTTTCAGTATATCTTAAACTAGGCACCAAAACAATGGAGCACTCCAAATCAGCAGCCACTCTGAACTGAACCCACTCCCTCTCAGTCTCAGGCCAGTGCCTTACCCACAAGATCATCCTTTTCTCATTGAAACAAACAAGGAGTCTGGCTGCACTTTTATAGACTAACAAAATTTATTTATTACAGGAGCTTTCATGGGAGAAAATCCCACTTTGTCAGATGCTTTGAAGCTTATGTGATAAATAAATTTGTTAGTCCTTAAGGAGTCTTCTGGCACTTTTAAAGACTACAATTTATGTACCACATGAGCTTTCATGGCAGAAAATCTCACTTAAGCAGATGCTTGAAGATGGATCTCTCTCACTCCCTCTGTCACACACACACACACACATCCTCTTACACCACTGCTGCTGGCAGCCGCTGTGGGACCAAGGCCAGGGCCAGATCCAGCTCCTGCCGCCTCCAGTGGCTGTGCTGCCAGTGGGCAGCCTCATCAATAATAGGGGAGGCCAGGGAGGCATTGCCTTCGATAAACTCTGCCCTTGTGCGCGTGCACACATACATTCAATGAGGGGAAACAATACTGAGTCAGACTGCTCTGAACTCTTAGGTCCCCCCGAGCCCACCCTTTAACACCATAGCAGCTGTGAACTTTAATGATCGATTAAAGAAGGAGAGGCTTTGGTTAAGATTCAACACGTTCACTTTTTAATTAAGGTGTTAATAGGTCCAAGAATCTTATGCTTTCCCACTGGTCCTTCAGCCGGACCAGAGAACACCAGATTACACATTCCCGTTATTCATTTTAAATACATAAATGATATAAAATGTAATGATCATTATAATAAATATTATATATTAAAGTAAAGCACGCACCTTTCACTAAACATGACAAGAAGTTCTGTGGCACCTTTAAGACTAAAAAATAACTGGGAGAAGGCATAAGTTCATAAGCCCTTTTTTTTTTTTTTTGTCAGATGCATCTAATAAAGTACGTTCAGGCCCACAAAAGCTTATGCCCTCCCCCCACCCAATTTTTTCTTAACTTAAGTCAACGAGTCACTGATATTTGGTACACTGAGTTTCTTTTAACTGGTAACTTTTATTTTTCTGATTTGATCTGATACAAAGCTTGAAAATGGTGAAAAGAGTTAAAATAGCTAAATAATGTAACAAAGAATCAGAATGTATTGCATCCATGATAAGCTATCAAGTCTACTCAGTCATGATTACTGTGCATTATTGTACCAGATATAGTAGCGAGATGTCCTCCAGTCTTGCCAAATTGTTCCCTTTCTGGAGCCAACATGGTTTTGTTAGTTAACTCATGGGAAATATTATCTTCATAACACTTTTCTTATACTTGGAGCCATACAGTGTTAGTTTAAATCCTCTTACTATCCTCTTACCTTGTTTATTTAATGTGACCAAGGTGTTTATTCTACTGCAAGTTTGACTGTCATCAGGAGTCAGAGCCATAACTAGAACTTTTTGCACCTGGGGCAAGCAGCTCCAAACGCACCCCCCAACCCCGATCCAGCCCGCAGCCTGATCCACCCCAGAGGCAGCAGGGAGCTTCCATCGCTGCCGGCAGGCCGGAAGAGGATCCAGATTTGTCTCCAGCTGCTGCCAGAGGTGCTGGGAAGTTCCCGCTGCTGCTGGCAGGCCAGGGGGATCTGGATCCATCCTTAGTTGCCATCACCAGCAGGCTGGGGGGATCCAGATCCGTCCCCAGCTGCCTGCCTGGGGATGGATCCATATCCCCCCAACCTGCTGGCGGCAGCAGGGAACTGGATGTCTTTTGTAAGTGGTGAGCCCCAGACAGGACAGGAAGTACCAGTGGCACAAAAAGTTCCCGCTGTGGGAAGCCGGATCCTTCCCATGCACCCTCTAAAATTCAGCACCTGGGACTTGGCCCGCTCACCCCAGCTAGTTTCGGCTCTGTTGGGCATTTTTTTGTTGCTGTTGTTTCATTCATATGTGGACAGATCAAGACTTGTATTTATCTGCCTTTCCCTCTACCACCCTCTCAGTTCCTTGCCCAGAGCTATCTTTCCTTATTAGTACTAGTGACTCTGAAAGCCTATTTCTAAAATAGTGGTTTTTGTAACATTTGCATAAGTTTAATTGGTTTTAATGGCACACCATTTTGCTGCCCTTCTGGCCTACCTGCCTTGCTAATAGGGCTGTCTAATGAAGTGGTTCTTTCCCTATATATAGACAGTCATAGCTCTCTTGCTTACAAGTTCCTGTGGCCTTTTCCCACCTAAGCATTTTATGACCCAATACCAAGTGTCAGAGAGAGAATTTTCCAAGGTTCTTTTTGCCCTGTTTTAAGACAGCTCTAATCACCAACTTCAGAATGAGTGCAACACAGGTGACTGGGTTTCTGCACCCTTCAGAGTTTCACAAGTATGCCGCCCATGGACCAACTTGACTGCTCCACTATCCTGCCCTTCTCCCAACCCTCTCCATGAGACTGTGTGGAGACTCATTTCAGATCCCCCTTCAAGCTTAGAACCTTATAAAGTTAGCCGTATTTTGCTGATTCCAGAGAGTTCTATATTCTGTATCCTACTTTGGTCTCTCAAATCATCATTAATGGTTATTAAAAAAAATAATAACAAAGTAAAGCCAGGAGGGAGAATTCGTTAAAACTAAGAAGTTTGATTTTCAAACAATGTGAAATGAAAGAGGACCATGTTTGGCCTTAGTATTCTTCTGGGAATTTAAACAGTTTTTGCACCAAACTAATAAATTGTATTTCACTTCCTGCAACAATAGGTAGCTAAACCAATACCTAAACTTCAGTAATCCTTTTTGCACTACCTTCACTGAATACCTCATCAGTATATAACTCTTCCTCCCTGCTCCTTCTCCATGCTCCTTTCCTCCTGTCACCCCAATTTTTAAGGTCAAAATAGAAAAAAAAGGGGAGAGGAAGTCAAGCATAGGATTTAAAGGAAATAAAAAGAGAGAAAAATCACAAAGCCAAAAAATTTCAAACCTAAAATTTTCATTAGAAATCATATAAAATATCTTCCCAAAAAGATTTTGAATAAGTGAAAAAAAAGTCTTTTAAATATGCAAAATTAAAATTGTTTCACTTTTAAAGAGTTAAGAAAAAACTACCATTTTTGAGCAGCTCTATTAATTAAGAAGCTGAAGCTACATCTCTGTCTTTAGATTCTAGAAACAACCACCATATGTCAGCTCCTCTTACTGCTCTGTGGATAGCAGTTTTTCCCATCACTGATGTTTCCCAAATCTTATCAACTAAGTCAAGGTAAGAGGTCTTGCTCTATATACTTGAGTATAACCCAAGATTTTTGTGCCTGAATTTCTCTTTATAACAGGAAGTCAGCTTATACATGGGCCAATACGGTAGACAGCCCCAGCCCAGGACTTACACAGTGTCTGTGTTTACACAGCACTCTTATTTTGCAACAACAGAGGTTGTTTCGAAATAAGAAATGCCCTGTTCACACGACGCACGGTTGTTTCAAAACAACGGCACCCACTGTTTTGAAACAACGGTGTTGTTTCGAAACAACTTAAACCCCATGTGGGGACGAAACAATGCCGTCCGAACATGTTGTTTCGAAACAACAGTGACTTGTTTCAAAATCACTGTTCCCTGAAACTGCTATTTCGCTTTGAGCTTTTTTCCTTAATTCAGATTAAAAACTGTTAATTCGAATTAAGTTATTTTGAAATAAGGCATTATTTCAATACAAGTTGTTTCAACACAACTTGTATCGAAATAATGCCTGTATGTGAACACAGCCAGTAAGTCTCCAGCCCTTACATGCACTGAGCATGCTCCAGGTTGGCGCGGCCATGTTGGGGAGTCGGCCCCAGGGCTGGGGTTAGAGAAGGAGGGGCCCTGACATCTGGAGCAGCCAGGTAAGGGAACCTGGGGGTGGGGATGTTGCCCTGGGGGAGCCAGTATTAGGGGCCAAGGGTTGGGGAGTGTCTGGGAGGCCAGGGAAAGCAGCAGCAGGGGTTGGGGATGTCCAGAAAAGCAGTGGGAGGGGCGGCAGGTGTGTCAGGGAAAAGTGGCAGCAGGGCGGCAGGGGTGCCAGGAAAAGTGGCAGCAGGGGTGTCAGGGAAAAGCGGCGGCAGGGATGTCGGGGAAAAGTAGCAGTAGGGCAGCAGGGGTCTTGAGGGACAAGGGCAGCAGGGGTGTCAGGGAAAAGTGGCAGAAGGGGAGTCGGGGAAAAGTGGCAGCAGGGGTGCCAGGAAAAGTGGCGGCAGGGGTGTCAGGGAAAAGCGGTGGCAGGGATGTCAGGGAAAAGTGGCAGTAGGGCAGCAGGGGTCTTGAGGGACAAGGGCAGCAGGGGTATCAGGGAAAAGTGGCAGAAGGGGAGTCGGGGAAAAGTGGCAGCAGGGCAGCAGGGGTGTCAGGAAAAGTGGCAGTGGGATGGCACGGGTGTCAGGGAAAAGCAGTGGCAGGGGTGTTGGGGAAAAGCAGCGGCAGGGCAGCATGGATGTCAGAGAAAAGTGGCGGTGGGGCAGAATGGGTGTCAGGGGAAGCAGCAGCCAGGGCTGCAGGGGTGTTGGGGAAAACAGCAGCAGGGGTGTCCAGGAAAGTGGCAGAAGGGATGTCAGGGGAACTGGAGGCAGGGCACCTGCGGTGTCAGGGAAAACAGTGGCAAGGGTCTGGGAGATAGGGAGGTGTCAGGGACTTTGGGGAAGCCAGCACACAGGGTGGGGAGGGTTAGTGACTGAGGCCATTGGTGGACCTCAGTTTATACGTGGTTCACCCAATTTTTTCTATTTTGGGGGCTCGGGGGGGTCGGCTTTTGTGCAGATCAGCTTATCCGTGAGTATATGTTGTATTTTCCAGTGTACTACCAGTAGGAAATGGGAACTCAAATTCCCCCCTTTAATGTGATATATCTGCTTGAGTGACAACATGAGAATGAAGCCAGAGAGCTTTCAAAGGAAGTCTGTCGAAGTTATTATCAAGCTTTAAGAAGACACATAGATCCTAAGAAACTGAATTTGGAAACATCATTGCCAGAATTTAATAGAAAGACCTGCTCTCCTTCTCTTCCACCAACATCCATCAATAACTGTAACTGGACTGAGACAGAAGTCAGATACTATTTGGCAAAGAAATAATGACTGATGTCTCTTGATTTTCAAACAGTGACAGCTATGCTGCTCTTCACCATATTCACGGTCATTACCCAGGTGTTAATTGCTTTTCTCATTACTTGTCTCACACTAAGATATACTTTGGATCCTCAGCTGTAATTCTTCTATTAACTGGACATTTACATATTAGTGATGAGTCCTTTCCACCTGTTCTAGGTTGCTAATGAAGTCTCAGATTAAAATTAGCTCTGAGACACTACTTATGTTCTTTTCTTCTTCAATGGCAAAATGTACCACTTACATTGTCTGAGTGGGACTTCATGGCTATGAGTTATTTTAATGATGTTTTAATTATTAAATAAATGGTCTTGAAGACAACAACAGTTTAGAATCAGACCCACCAACTTTACAGTTTAAAAATGCTTTTGTTGATGTACCTCCCCTTTTTGTAACATATATCCATTTTTATAATTGCCACTGGGCCCCCAACACTGTGCAATGAGGTACGAAAATTATTTGCCTTGAGTAACCAGAATCACAAAACAAAAATGTGTTTTAATTTAGCCCAATACTCCATTTTCCATCACTCCCCCATCCCCCACAAACAGGGAAAAGAATCAAAGCTTACAGTGTGGCCCTTAAGAAAATGTTAAAAAAATTATAATTAAGTTCTGACATGTGCAAAATGATGTTGCATGTGCAATTAGCATAAAGTGTGCTTTCATGGTGAAAATTAACATACAACAGATGCAGCAATTACATAACCAAAACCAAATCTGTTCTCTCCTATGTACTATACCCAATACTGTCAACAATGGGCAATGATTTTAGGTATTGAACTTCACACACCTTGCTCCTAATTTTCAGAAAAACAGAGAATTCATATGTGACAAGCTGCTCCTCTGATCCAATCCGGTGTGCTGCTGTGACTCCCCCTGCTCCCCGGCCCCCCATTCCCACTCCTAAGCTCCAATTCACCCTACTTTGCCAAGTAACCACTCACTCCTGAGTCAGTCCACTCCAGCCTCTCACGTGTAATCAGCCCCAAGCAGTGCCTGTATTCCCTCTGACTACTCGAGGGATAGTCCCCAAGCATTCACCCCCTGCCTCAGTTACCATAACAGGAGCCACTGTCTACAGAGATTGGGACCCACTCCCAATCACCATACACTCAAGTCTGTCCATTAAACAAAGAAATGGATTGTGCCCAGTCTTCTTCATTCACACCCTCTAAAGACAACATGGCTTTAGATAAATCAATTACAAATTTATTGATGAGATTATTATTCTAAGTGAGAATATGGCCAACCAAGGCAGAATCCCAATATAAATGAGTCAGGAGTGACCTCAAGGAAATAAAAGGTAAAACATGCACACTAACCTAATACCTCTACCTAAACTGACTGCATAGCCCAAGTTATGCCCAAGATGTTTGGTTGTCAGATGTTTGCACAGCCAGTCTCTGCCTGAGACCAGGCAGGGCACAGATCTTAATTGAAGTTGTTTCAAAATGGAGATTCCCAGGCATAAAGCCCCAAATCCCTCCAAATGTCAACCTTTGTGTCAAAAACCCTTGACCCTTCCCTTTCTCGGCAGAGGTGATCTCCTTGTCTAGTCTGAGCCAGGGAACTCAATTAGCATATCTTTGTTGCCTCCTCCAGGTACTTGCTTGTTTGCTTGCTGCTGGGAAAGAGTTCTGTCTGTCTCCCACCCTCACCCCTGTCAAGCCATAGGAAACATGTTTCATATCTATGCATATGCATGATGCTGCAGGCAACATGATACCATAGTAATCATGTCAAATAGGTTATGAGGGTCCATAAATAAACCTTGTATAATGTAATTGGCATAAAAGCATACAATCCCAGTGTATAAGTGAATAGAAAAATCATATAGATCATATGATCACAAATGTGCACCCTGTGACATCATAACTCCAACTGAAGTCAACAGGAACTTCGAGTTCAGCATGCCACTACAAAACTGACCCAACACATCTCAGACAGCACTTGAAAATGCAGGCACTCATAGTTACTTTTGAAAAATGTTTGTCCTACTTTTCTTGAAAAGTAGTCATTAGTTTAGGACTCTCCCCTCCTCTTTTGGAAGCCCCAGGTAACAGAGAAGAGGTATAAGGAAGGGAGAATGTTATGTAGGAGAAAAGGGAAGCTTTTAAAAAGGGGAGAGCATTTGAAGGCTTAGGGTAAGAGAAAATATGACAAAGAGGAAAACATAATTTGTAAGATCACCTATAAAAGATCAGAGTTCTGACACAGTATTTATATCATCATGGATATTAGAGAAGTACTACTACACTTTCAGTAGTCTAGCATTGAAAGGCAAGTGTTCCACCAAAATGCTTAATTAAAAAAAAAAAAAAAAAAAGATGAACAGATAGTCTTACTATTTGGTAGTTCCATTAGTGCAGACTGTGTTTTATAAAAGCGCAGCTCCCAGTTGTTGTATTGTCGCAGTATTTAAGAACCAGTGCTCCATACCTGATTAAAATTCCACATCTAGAATTGCCATTGCTTAGTATAATTAAAAAACCAAGCCATTATACTGATATAGTGTTTCCTGTACATTTGAAAGAAAAAAGAAGCCTGAAAGAGAAGACTGGAACAGGGTATGACAAGTGAGAAATAAAGATGAGAAAAGAGACAAACAGCTAGTGAGAGCATTTAAAAAACAGGGTACTGTGTTGCATTAGAGCAGGCTTGTCCAACCTGTGGCCTGAGGGCCGAACTCCGGCCCCCCAAGGACTCTCATCTGGCCCATGGAGTGCTGCGGAAAGAGCCTGGGAGCTGGGGCTGGCCGGGACCCTTGTCAATTTCCCACCCTCCACACAGCTGCATGGAGGTGTGACGTGACCGGAGAGTTGTTCAGGGGCTGGATTTCCCTGAGAAATCCTTGGCAAGGAGTGAGGAGAGCAGAGCTGGTGGGGTCCCTGTCAAGAAGTAGCTGAGTCCTGCCACCCAGCTGCTCTGCTCCCTCACCTCACCCTTCTTCCCCTCCCCTTTGCTGTCATGCTCTCCTGTCCTGCCTTGCTCCCCACACTCTGCCTTGCCCCCTCGCACAGGCACCCCATTCCCCCTTGTCCTCTGTACCCAGTGCAAGCAAAAGCATTACCAAATATCACACTAATAATTATTTTATTAAAGTTTCTTAATAAGATCAATTTGTATGTCTTATCCTTCAAAAATTTTCTCACCAGACCCCCAACGGAGAAAAGAATTGAAATGTGGCCCCTCACCCAAAAAGGTTGAACAACCCTGCACGAGAGTATGGAATGGTTTAGGGAAGAGGAGTAAGAACATGGACTCCGAAACAAAATATTTTCAGAACAGAACGAGTGATAAAGCCTTAAAAACAGAAAAAAAACAAGAGAGACAAACTGAAATGTTTGACCCTATGACCTGGGGGTGGAGCATCAGCAGACTGCATGTGAAAGGACAGTCTGCGAACATGCTTCTCAGCTCAGGCAGCCTAGTTCTGCTTGAGCTAGTTGGCTAAAACAGAAGTGTATCCAACAGTGGCAAGGGCAGCAGTTTAGATTAGCCTCCTGAATACAACATATTTGTTAGCCTCGAAGTGCCAGAGGACTCCCTGTTTGTTTTACTGAACTAGACTAGCACGGCTGCCCTTCGGGATCCTGAATACAAGTGGCTCAGCTTAAGAGAAGAAGCACATTTTGCCTTAAACTATCTATTAAATAATTTGAAAATAAAATGTTCAATTGTTATTGTAATTTCTGAGGTACTTGCTGGCCATCTTGCAGAAATCTGGCATCACTTCAGAAAATAACAGTACAAGGAACAAAATATAAACAACTTTTGATTTTAACTTATCATTTAAACACTGCAGGTACTTTTCCTCAGAACATACACTGTTTACAATAGCCACCTTTTCCTTAGAAAAAAAAAAAAGTCCCACTAACTGATAGAAATACTCAAGTGCCTAAAATTATGCACATACATTAATACCTTGATAAATTTAGACCACAGTAAGTAGAAAAGCAGGCTTTCTTTCTGGATAGTGTATTAGGCTGATAATGAGAGCTAGTCTTTTTCTAATCATTTTTACAAATGCCAGCATTTTCTTATAAGAAACAATTCCAGTTCACATTAATATAATAAACCCTCACTAAACTATTAATCCTTCAGGAATTCATTAATTTCCACTTGATTCATTTTTGTCATCACCAGAGACAAAGGCTGTTGATTCTTGCAAATTCCAGAAAGATATATACACTATTTCATATTTACACAAGGAAGCCAGCATAGTGTAGGTACAGTAAAAAAGTTCTCTATCTGAGGGATCACTGTGTGAACAAATATAACATAGCCAGGGCCAGATTAACAAACTGGCTTTAGAGGCTGCAGCCCTGGGCCAAGGGGGGCTGCACTCCGCAAATAAACAAACAAACAAACAAATAACTAAATAAATCATCAGCAATAGGCCTGGAACACCTCTGCAGTTGGCCTGTCTGCTGGGCCCCTGCACCACCTCGCCCCCACAGTTGGCCAGTCTGCAAGCCCTGCCTCCCCAAAACCCAATGCCAGCCAGTCCCCAGCTCTGAGCAGTGGCCTGCTGGGACTGGCCAATTTGCAAGCCCCAAGCTTCCCCAGAGCCACCTGGGTCCCAGCTTCAAGCACTGGCCTGGCCTATGCAGCTGGCAGGTCTGCCCAGCCTCAGCACAGTTAATTGCCAGTATGCCGCACCCCCAGGCCGGGCATTGAAACAGTGGGTGGGGGCAGCACAAAAAGGTACAGTCCTGGTCCTTCACCCAGGAACCTTAATCCAGCCCTGAATGTAGCTGACACTTCCTGTTAAACACAGTGTTGGGAATATTTTCCACGCAAAAGAAACTTTGAGCTTGATGTTTCAGAACTAGTCAGCACTCATACTTTCTATTTTTTGCAGGCAGTGTTGATCAGTGAGCAGAGCACTCAACTGCGATTCAGCAGTCTTGGGATCTAGTCCCACAGTCAGCCACTGATCTGACAGAAGACCTTGCACAAGTTATTTTGCAGTATTCTGCCTCAGTTTCCCCATTTACAAAAGGAGACAATTATGTTTATTCCCTTTGTAAAATGCTTTGAAACCTACTGACAAAAAGTAAGAGCTAAATATTGTTGTTATCATCAAGTCACCAGAAATTCTGGGAGTCATTCAGTGGAATGCAGATAGCTTGAAATTTGTTCAGTGGTGGCAATGCTGAAGATTTTGTTGTTTGCAAATACAAAGACCTTGCATGTTCTATTCCTGAAGTGTTGCAGCTGTACATTTTTAAACAGAACCCATGCCTTAATTATGCAATGCTTTGCTGAACTGAAGCCTTAATTATGCCAATAATTCAAGAACACTATTTCAGGAACAAAAGAGTTAATCTGGACAGAATTCTATTAATTTATGCAAAAAATAAAAGGTGCCAAGAAGGTTAATGCAGATACTGCAATAAATGAAAGTGCAGACAGATGGTGTAACCTTCCTGTGAAAATGAAGGCTCTAAAATTTACACTTTTGTACAACTGTAATGCGAGCAACATCTTAACCACTAACTAGTATTACTCAGTAATCCAACTTCCACAGTATGAAGTTTGCAACCTTCTGTAATCAATATTGATACAGACAAAATATTAAAAAAATATACATTATGATCCTCCAAGACCTTACATAGCATGTAGGAAAATGAAGTAATTAAATTCCAATTCAAGCATGAGTGGTAGTTACTTATCAATGGGAATAAAATACTATTATTTATTTTTTAATTGAGGGAGCAGTTATGAGCACTTGTCAGGGACATGTGCCCCACTGTGTTAGCAGATGCCACACAAAACAGAGAACAAAAAAGATGGTGTGACATTCCCCTCCCAGCCGGATCTGGTCTGGTGTTCCGCTGTGATTCCTGGACCTCCACTCCTGAATCCTGATTCACCCCAGTTAGCTAGGTAACCCCTCTCTCCTGAGTCAACCCACCCCAGCCTACTATATGTGATCAGTTCCAGGCAGTGGGTATGCGCTCTCCGGCCACTCAGGAGACAGTCCCAAATCAAGCACCCCTACCCCCAGATACCAAAGCAGGAACTTCCGTCCTATAGGGATTGGGACCCTTCCACAATCACTGAAGACTCATAGCCATTCTTTTCTCCATTTATCAATGAAATGGATATGCCCAGCCGTACTCATTCATACCCTCTAAAGTTCACACGGTTTTAAATAAAACAAATACTATTTTATTGATTAGAATATGATATTAAGTGAGTACATAGCAAATCAATGCCCAATCATTTTAAAAAGTCAGGAGTTACTACAAAAAAGACAAAGATATAAAATGTATGTTAATCTAATAACACTGTTCCAGAATTACTCTCTAATTCTGGTTTTATTCTCCTCATTCTTACACATAAGACTGGCTGCTGGTGGTGTTCAGCCAGTCTTGGCCCTCGTGGCCACTTGGATAGGTTCAGTCTCTTGGAGTTGATTTCGAGATGGTCTCTCTCTGGCAAAATAGCCCCAGCTTTTCAAAGTGTCTCTATTTGTTTCCAGTTCTCTCTCAACCCCCTCCTCTTCCTGGGCCGAGGTGATTTCCTTTGTTCCACCTGAGCCAAAGACTTCAATTTGCATCGTCTTTATCATGCACCTCTCCAACTTCTGTGCTGAAAGACAGTTCTGATGGTTTGAGCCATGTAACATGCTTCACATCTTTACACATACATGATGCTGCAGGAAACATGGTACCATGGTAAGTATGTAGAATATGTTATGAACATTCATAAAGGAACCTTGCATGGCATATTTGGCATCATACCACACAACTACAGTGCAAAAGTAAGCAGAAAAACTATATAGATCTTACCCTAGGAATGCAAGGATGCGCATCCAGGGACAGATGGTCCTAGCCCAAAAAGTTTACAGTTTAAATACTATGTCCAGCCCTCTCCAGTGAGAGGATGGCTATAATTTGGAGGCTGTATCACCACAGCTATGCCAGCACAGCTCAGTTGCATAGAAGCCGTCTGTACCAATAGAAAGGTTGTGTCTGTTAGGTTACGAATACACATACCTCCTCAAATAATTATAGCTACATCAACAGAAGCACTCTTTCATTACCATAACACCCAGTGTAGACACAGCTATGTCAGTGTTTCTTTACACCCCTGACTGATGTAGCTCTGCCAAGATGAAGCCTAAGCAACAGCAAACTGCAGGTCACCTGCATATCCACTGAATTACTCCTACATTTGCAGAGGTTTATTTATTTCTTTGTTTTTAAAAGGGGTGTGGAGGAAAAAACAAGTAGAGAGAGGGATTTAAATTTGATCTTTACCATATTAATCTGGTGCTTAGCTACACATTCAGCTCATAGGCCTTATTCCTGCTATTGGTCACTATTTCAGATTGGCCATGTATCAATAAATTCAGTGCAGGACCAAGTACCCTTGTGCTCCCTGTCCAACTCACTTTTTACCTCACAACAATCTGTAACTGCATTCTTCAGAATTAAGCCCCATATGTTCAACTGTTTGAGGATCATTAGCTGCACAGGTATTGTCTGGTTGTCTTCTTTACCGGAACTCAAAGTAAATAGTTGGCCTTAATGTATGCCTTTGCTCCACAGTTATGCACACTCACATTAGTCTAGCATGAGTTAAGAGCAGCTACACCGCAAAATGACACACAAATACCTGTGTCCACACAAGATTTACACATGCCTGTGGTGCTAAGACTTCTAGGGTGTTCATGGTTGTTCATACTTCACTAAGCTAGGCTCCTCTGATTCTCTTCTAGTGAATTGTGTCCATCCTTGTTTGATAAGCAGGAAACCAAAGGACTAGTGTTCTCTCATGGTGTGAGATACAGCATGGTTATACTATCAGCAGATGAGTTACCAAGTGGTTCTCAACTACCAATACAGCATGGTTATACTATCAGCTGATGAGTTACCAAGTGGTTCTCAACTACTGTGTCAGAACACATTTCCGTGTTGCCACACAGTGGTAAGGGTGTCACAAAGAGCAGGGGAAATGGTTGGATTCAGCCTGGGGTCAATGGGCTGTTAAAGTCATTGTAATGCCATTCTGCTATAGTTCTGTGGTCAACACTTTCCTTGATCATGTAGACAGCTTTAACAGATTTTAAGTTCAGAAGGGATCATTATGATCACCTATTCTGATGAGCTTCATGAGACAGGCCAAAGAACCTCACACAATGAAATATAGAGAGATATTGTCAATGTAAAATCTAGTCAATGAAAAAGATAGTTAAAATAGTCTCTGATGTGGGATACCTACTCCATTGTCTCATAGACTTTAAGGTCATAGTCCTATTCTTGTGTTTTTACTATCATGTTTTTGTATGTTTCCAAATGTTTTTCTCTCCCCTGTTGCTGCAAGACCTAAACACAATAAACAAAAGAATCTAATTAATGGCCTGATCCTGCTGAATGGAGCTACTCACTTAGGTAAGAAGTTACTCATATGCCTAAGTATTGGCAGGATGAGAACTTAATTAACTTAGACTGGGAAAACAGTGAAACCGCATACACACAATGTGTGATCAAATATACAAACAAAGATACAGAAAAATATTTGTTCTCTAATCTCTTTCATTTATACTTATATAGGCGCTAGCTGGCACAATAGTAGGCTAAAGTGCCCAAAGAAAGAAGTGGAATTTTTAAGTTCCTTTAGTGGCTGAAGCTTCCCTATCCTGGAGTAAGCCTGATTTCTTAATAATAAGAAAAGTATGATTTCAGGAATAAGTATGATTATTTTATAAATCAGTTAGCTGATAATATAAATGATAAGACTACAGAAAAAAGAATTAAGAGATCATTTTGTTTTTTGCCAGTGGATATTGCAATTAGGACACCCTTAACATTATCTTTGGATTTAATCTCCTTAAAAAAATATTATTGAACAAACAGTAAAATATTAAGCAACCCCTTTGACTGCTTTATGCCATAGTATTCTAAGAGTTGCACTGCTCCTAAAAGGCCATAAAGACTCAACAAATATGTATGGAAAGAGTGGTAATAATCAGATGATGGACATTTAAAGTGTATTTCTCTATCTAACGGACATTTAAAGTGTATTTCACAATCGAAGCAGATTATCACGTGAAGACATAAAGCATCAACCACTTTTAGTACTGCTCTTCTATAAACTGTATTCCATATGCATGTTCACAAGATTCTCTCATTTCTTTAACAGCACAAGGACCGTTAAGAGTCAGTTGTGAGGAGAGAAAGCTGGAAAGTTACATAAGAAGAAAAATGGTATTTGTTGAAATGCATTTGATATGCTGTGCTGCATGAAAACCTGTAGTATTTTGGTCAAAGTAAACTGAATGAATCACAATAAATTTTGGGAATTGGTCTCACAAAGTTCTTTTTGTTTTCTAAGGAGACCAAAATGATCACAGAATGAACTTCCAACTATTCATTATAGATATAGATATAGATATAGATATAGATATAGATATAGATATAGA
>ML681966.1:12180040-12241249 GCA_007922195.1 Podocnemis expansa | reverse complement strand
ATAGATATAGATATAGATATAGATATAGATATAGATATAGATATAGAAAACAAAACATATATATGAGAGTCCCCTTAGTGCGCTCTGAGTCTGATGCACAGAAAGTACGGGCAGAGAGCAGAGAGATAATGGTGTCCTGATTCTTTGCAGGGACACAAAAATAGGTGGGTTTCTTTCTTCCTTTTTCTTTCTTTCTTTCTTTAAACCTGAGGTACTACTTAGGGATATACCTGCAAGCGCTGATCTGGAGAAAGAATATAAAAGGAATGTTTTTATTATCAGGCTATGAATACATCAGGCCAAGTATGTCTGCAATCTAAACTGTAAGCTTTTGTGCCCTTGATACGTCCTTCCTCCTCCATAAGAGGTGCTTCCTTCCTCCATAAGAGGTGCTTACATGCAAAATGTTCTCACAAAAAGTGACGTTCATGTTATACAATGGATAAAAAATGTTACTTCTTCAGTAACTAATACCAGATACAGGCTGTTTTAGTTGTTTGGCTGATCTGCAGTTTTCGTTTTGTGTTTAAATGACAGGGAACAATCTTGGAGGGAGTAATGCAATCCAGAGTATGTTCAGACCCACCTGCTTTTCCACCTCGGAAGAGAGAAAATATCTGCATAAAAAGATGTATGATAGCAATGGCTTTGAAGCTAATAAACCTGTAGTATACCAAACACGATCAGCTGTGCAATGTGGCTGCCCCAGGGATGAATGATGAAGTCATCCTCTTCTGTTAGACTCACTACAGAGAGCCAGTGAGAGAAGGGGGTAGGTAAAATCACATAAGTAATGTTGCAACATCCTGTCTCACACCCACTTGAATTTCCTCACTTTGTAACACTTTCAGAAAGCATATTCCAGAAGACACGTGTATTAACTTTTAAAACATTTTGCAAAAGAAGAGGTTACTTGCCTGTAACCGGTGTTCTTCGAGAGGTGTGCTCCTGGCCATTCCTTAGTAGGTGTCTGCACGCCCCGTGCACGGCACGCCGGAAATTTTTCCCCTAGAGTACCCGTAGGGTCGGCCGTGGCGCCCCCTGGAGTGACGCCGCCGCCACTGCCTATATAGCCACGAGCCGACCCGCCCCTCCTCAGTTCCTTCTACCCTACTGTCTGAGGGGAGGTGGGAGGGATTGGGAATGGCCAGGAGCACACCTCTCGAAGAACACCGGTTACAGGCAAGTAACCTCTTCTTCTTCTTCGAGTGCTGCTCCTGTCCATTCCTTAGTAGGTGAATAACAAGCCATACCTCGGAGGTGGGAGACATCACAAGGAAATGGACTGAAGCACCGCTCTGCCCACCGCAGCGTCCTGCTGAGCTTGCTGGGTGACGGCATAGTGCTGCGAGAATGTATGCGGGGTAGACCACGTTGCCGCCCGGCAGATGTCAGCAATCGGGACCCCGGCGAGGAAGGCAGTGGAAGCCGCCTGCGCCCGAGTGGAGTGCGCCGTTACCCGCGGTAGGTGTCTGCCGCCCAGTTTATAGCATTCTTTAATGCAGGCCACAATCCAGGAGGCGATGCGTTGAGAGGACACCGGTTGGCCTTTTTTATTGTCCGCCACAGTGACGAAGAGCTGGGGGGTCTTTCGGAAAGGCCTAGTCCGCTCTATGTAGAAAGCGAGCGCCCGGCGCACGTCTAGGGAGTGGAGACGCCGCTCCTCCTCTGACGCATGGGGTTTCGGGTAGAAAACCGGTAAGGAGATGTCCTGATTTAGATGAAAGGGCGACACCACCTTAGGTCTGAAGGAAGGGTGCGGGCGGAGCTGTACTTTGTCCTTAAAGAACTGCGTATACGGTGGATCAACCACCAAGGCACGCAGTTCGGACACCCGCCTGGCTGATGTGACAGCCACCAAGAAGGCAACCTTCCATGACAAATACAGAAGGGAGCAGGTCGCCAGTGGTTCGAAGGGGGCCCCAGTGAGTTTAACAAGGACTGTATTCAGGTCCCATTGGGCTGTGGGTGCCTTAATAGTTGGGTACAGTTTAGAAAGACCCAGCAGGAAACGCTTGACCAGGGGAACCGTGAACAAGGAGACACCCCCGGGGGCGCGGCGAAAGGCCGCAATCGCCGCTAGGTGCACCCTCAAGGAGGACAACGCCAGACCCTCTGACTTCAAATGCCACAAGTAGTCCAGGAGGCGGTGAACCGAGACCAGCTCTGGGTCCTCTCCTTGCTCCGAAGCCCAGCGCGCAAACCGGAGCCACTTTGCAACGTACGTGGACCTTGTGGTGGGCTTCCTGCTACCACACAATACTGTCCGCACCGGGGAGGAGCATAGCAGCTCAGCACCCGTCAGCCACGGAGGCACCACGCGTGGAGATGCAGGGCTTCCAGGTTGGGATGAAGCAGGCTCCCGCCGTCCTGGGACAATAAGTCCGGTCTGAGCGGAAGCGGAATCGGCCGGCGCTGCGACCACCGCACCAGGGTCGTAAACCAATGTTGCCTGGGCCAGGCGGGAGCGACCAAGACGACCAGCGCCTTGTCCGCCTTCAGTTTGTACAGCACCTTGGCCACCAGCGGGGTCGGAGGAAAAGCGTACAGGAGACCCCGGCCCCCCCAGTGGATCTCGAAGGCGTCCCCTATGGAGCCGGGGCTGCGACCCCGAAAGGAGCAGAAACTCCGGCACTTTGTGTTGACCCGAGTGGCGAAAAGATCCAGAAGGGGATAACCCCACCTCCGGAAGATCGAATCCGTCACTTCCGGGTGAAGGGACCACTCGTGTGTGAGAAACCTCCGGCTGAGGTTGTCCGCTAAGCAGTTCCGGAGGCCGGGAATATACGACGCCACCGGTCGGATCTCGTGGCGAATGCAAAACTCCCAGAGCTGCATGGCCTCCCGACAAAGGAGGGGTGAGCGAGTACCACCTTGCTTGTTTATGTAGTACATTGCAGTGGTATTGTCGGTATGAACCGATACCGACCGACCCCGGAGTTGGTCCCGAAATACCCGGCAAGCAAGCCGGATCGCCCTCAGCTCCTTCACATTGATGTGCAGGGGCAAGTCTGCTATTTCCCACATGCCCTGAGTTCGGAGAGCTCCAAGATGAGCGCCCCAGCCGACATCGGATGCATCCGTAGTCAGGCGCAGGAAAGCCTGAGGGGAACGGAACGGGACTCCGGAGCACAAGTTGGGGGTACGCGTCCACCAACTCAGGGACTCGAGCACCACCGGCGGCACGGACAGCATGGCGTCCAGATTGTCCCGCCCCGGGCGGAACACTGACGCAAGCCACAACTGGAAGGGCCGCATTCGCAGACGGGCGAAGGGAACCACAAACGTGCAAGCGGCCATGAGACCCAATACGCGAAGGCACTCGCGGGCCGATACCCGAGGAAACCGCACCAGCAAGTCTATTGTCTGCTTTATCGTCTGGAAGCGGCTGGCTGGGAGGCTTGCCCGCGCTGATGTGGAATCGAGGACCGCCCCTATGAACTCTATCCGTTGGGCAGGAGATAGAGTCGACTTTTGAACATTTATTAGCAGGCCCAAG
Organism: Podocnemis expansa; assembly: GCA_007922195.1. NCBI lineage: Eukaryota > Metazoa > Chordata > Testudines > Podocnemididae > Podocnemis > Podocnemis expansa. Next base: position 12,237,750 of record ML681966.1, on the reverse strand, counting down.
CGAGTGAACAGGGACCGGGTCACGCTTAGGTGGGCGAAGACCTCCTGCCGCGATCTCCCCACGATCAACCAGTCGTCGAGGTATGGGAAGAGCGCGACTCCTTGCTTTCGGAGGTGAGCCGCCACGACCGCTAGGCACTTTGTGAAGACTCTCGGAGCGGCGGAGAGTCCGAAGGGGAGGACGGTGAACTGTAGGTGGGCATGCCCCACCACGAAACGCAGAAACTTCCTGTGTCGCGGATGAATCGCGATGTGGAAGTACGCATCTTGTAAATCGAGGGCGGCGTACCAATCTCCTGGATCCAGAGAGGGAACAATGGAGGCGAGGGAGACCATCCTGAACCGGATTTTGCGCAGGAACCGGTTGAGCCGGCGCAAGTCCAGTATGGGCCTCAGGCCCCCTTTGGCCTTGGGGACAAGGAAGTAACGGGAATAAAACCCCTTGCCCCTGCAGGACGGTGGGACTTCCTCGACTGCTCCTTTTTGGAGTAGGACCCGCACCTCCTCTTGTAGGGCACGCCGGTGGGCCTGGTCCCGCAGGACACCACGAGGCATAGGAGGGGCCGAGGGGGGTAATGAAGAAAATTGGAGGGAGTAGCCCTCCTGAACCGTCCTGAGAACCCAGCGGTCTTTCGTAATCAGGCGCCAACGGGGCGCATAATGGGACAGCCTGTTGTAAAAAACAAGGGTGTTTGGATCCTGGGTGATTGGTACGTCTCCCCCGAGCTGATTTTCAAAAGGACTTCTTTGCACCCCCCGATGGGCGCGAGGGACCTTGTCCACTAGGGTGACGGCTAGCCGGCCGACGTGGCCCTCTACCCCTTCGCCGGTCCTCGTCCTGGCGGCGGAAGTAGGGACGCGAAGGAGGAGGCGCTGGCTTAAACGGCTTCCTCTGGCTCGCCGGAGTGTGAAGACCCAAGGACTTAACCAGCGCCCGTGAATCTTTTAACGTCTGGAGACGAGTGTCAGTTTGGGGGGGAAACAGATCAGGCCCCTCAAAAGGCAGGTCCTGGATAGTGTGTTGGACCTCCAGGGGCAACCCAGACACTTGCAGCCAAGCAGAGCGCCTCATAGTGACCCCCGCAGCCATGGAACGAGCGGCAGCATCGGCTGCGTCCAAAGCAGATTGCAGGAGGGCCTTAGACACCACCTTGCCCTCCTGAATGGACGCGGAGAAGGCCGCCCTGGAGTCCTGCTCCAAGTTTTCACTAAAACGCTCCATGGCGGACCAGGCGTTAAAGACATAACGGCTGAGGATAGCTTGTTGGTTTGCTATCCTCAGCTCCAACCCCCCAGTAGAGTAGACCTTGCGGCCGAAGAGGTCCAGTTTTTTTGAGTCCTTGGACTTAGGGGTGGACCCTGGTCGACCTTGTCGCTCTCGCTCATTCGCCGCCGCAACCACCAAGGAATTAGGGGCAGGATGAGAATAAAAATGTTCGTAGCCCTTAGAGGGAACAAAGTATTTGCGCTCAGCGCGTTTGGCCGTAGGGGGAATCGAGGCCGGGGTGTGCCAAAGCGCCTTGGTGGTGCTATGCACAGTTTTAATAAAAGGCAGAGCCACGCGGCCTGGGGTCTCTGGGAGCAAAATGTCGACCATAGGGTCCGCGTCCTCAATAATGTCCTCGGCCGGTAGGTTCAGGCCGGTTGCCACCCGACGAAGGAGCTCCTGGTGGACCCTAGAATCGTCCAGGATCGCTAGGGGCTTGGCTCCCGCCACCGCTTCATCGGGGGGCGAAGAGGAGGATTCCTCGAACTCAGGGTCCTTGGACTGAGTCCCAGAAGTTACACTACGGGCCCCCGTAGTGAAACTCTCCCTGTCCGCCTCGCCCCGCAAGGACTCAACCTCCGACAACTCCCCAGTACCGACAGGGGGAGGAGCGCCCAGCGCAGCTGATGGAGGGAGTCGAACCTGCGAGCGAGCGGAGGGCACAGCGCCCACTCGAGATGCGTGGACGGCCCAGGGAGTCCAGAAGGGCCACTGCCAGCCGGGCCACTGAGGGGGCGGAACCGCCGGCGCCGACTGAGGAACAGGCCCTGCAACCTGTTGGGGGCGGTCCGGCACCGACTCTGGCGCTGAACTTGAGGAGGAGTGTGGGGACCATGGCGGTGCCGCCGACGGTACCGGGGACCGGTGCCGGCTCTCTCGTGGACGGTGAGGTGGAGACTCTCGGTGCCGCTGGGGGGATCGGACAGGAGGAGCTCCCGCCGCTGCGACGACCGGTGCCGGTGCCGGTGAGCGGTGCCGGTGCTCCCGGGGCGGTGCCGGTGCCGGTGAGCGGTGCCGGTGTTCCCGGGACGGTGCCGGACTGCGGCGCCGACTCAGTAGAAGAGCCGGCTTCCCTCGGGACGGTGCCGGACGCGGTGCCGAGGTCGACGACGGTGCCGACGGGGCCGAAGGTGCCGCAAGCGCCTGCGCTGCGGCGAAAGCCTCCGGCGTAGTTGGCAGAGCCAAGGCCTCCTCCAAAATGTCTCGAGTCGGCGAAGACGTGGAACCCGGGCTAAAACGTGCCTCTGAAGGGTCACGAGATGACGCCGGGGATACAGAGACCGGCTGGCCAGCATGGCTCTGGCCGTCTCCCTGCCGCACCGGGGCACGGTGCGGGGACGTCTCGTCCCACTTCCTCTTAGTCGGCACCGGGGAGGAGGAACGGCGCCGAGACGCTGCTGCCGTCTTAGTGCGGCCCGGCTTCGGTGCCGCAGACGGTGCCGAGGAGGCCGGTGCACTGCGCACCGACGGTGCCGTGCTGGACCCCGAATCGCCGGGGACCGGCCGAAGAGCCTCCTCCATGAGGTGCAGCTTCAGGCGTTGTACCCTGTCCTTTTGGGTCCTTGGCTTGAAGCCACAACAGATTTTACACCTCTCGGTGAGATGGGCCTCGCCCAAGCACAAAAGGCAATCACCATGCGGATCGTCCATGGGCATGGGCTTCTTGCAATGCCCGCAAGTTTTAAAGCCCGGCATGGCCCGACCCCGAGCCCGGGGCGGGCGAAGTATCCAATACGAACAACTAACAACTAACTAACTAACACTAACTAACTATAAACAACAAAAGATTCGGGTACTCCGAATAACGCAGCCACGTGCAAAGCAGCACGAAGCCAGGGAATGTTCCAGCGACTGACAGGGCGGTAAGAAGGAACTGAGGAGGGGCGGGTCGGCTCGTGGCTATATAGGCAGTGGCGGCGGCGCCACTCCAGGGGGCGCCACGGCCGACCCTACGGGTACTCTAGGGGAAAAATTTCCGGCGTGCCGTGCACGGGGCGTGCAGACACCTACTAAGGAATGGACAGGAGCAGCACTCGAAGAAGAATTTTTACTTTCTTGTGGAAGGGTATTAATGAATTTATGAACTATTTTGATTGACAATTACTGAACTATGGCTAAAACACTGGACTAAGACTCAGAAAGTCAGTTCATGGTCTGCCACAGGCTTCCTGTGGGACCTCAGCCAAGTCACTTAACTTCTGTGTTCAGTCCCAGAGACAGACAGACAGACCGACAGACAGACAGATAGATATAGATTTTCTGAATGGGAGCTGTTTGTCAATATATTTCTAAGGAGTTTATCTCACTAAGGCCTAAATACCAGCCAGGAACTTTAGGCACTAGTACAATATATCTTATAAATAATTCCAAAAGGTAGTTAATTAGTTTGCCCAAAAAGATCTCCAAAACAGTTTAAGAGCTAGAGACACAAAATTTTGAATGGATACTACTGATGTCCTAACTTAAATAACTGGATTCATTAGATCTCAAGATCGGGTCCCCTGGAGCCCCAGTTGGGCTCACTGATAATTATCTTTTAGTAGCGCTTGATCATAGGCATTTGCTGGGCTTTTTTGCTAAGCATATCACATAAACTGCACTACAAAATCCTTTCCCTCTAGCTATGAACTAAGTAGTTCATCTGTCGTCCACTAGGCTTCTCTTAACTCTCTTTTATTTTATCATACAACGATAGATATTGTAATCAATATTTTAAAAAATTGGCTTGATGCAAAAAAACTTACCAACAATATAGGCTGAAAACATCATAATTCCTATGGAAAATAATGTTCTTTTAACAGTAATAATTGCATAGATGTAATTGTGAAATCTACATCCCCAACATTCTACATAGGGAACTCCATTTCCGAGTGAAACATACTTGGGACTGTTCAATTTGTACAAGTGAACAGACATGCTTTTTGTTACAATTTTGGGGTTCATTTCTTAAAGCAATATATCGGAGAAAAGTATTTCCAATAATATGCTATGTTAATGCAATTGACGTAGTTTGTTCATCACACCTTTTACTATATTACCCCCAAGCAACGCCAGGTATTTCTGCTAGTATCTTCTACATATTTTAGAAAGATTGTTTGTTTGTTAGCTAGAAACACTAGATTTTAAACGGCTACTATTAGTTTCCCAACTTAAATAACTGGATTGGTTAGATCTTGAAATTGGTTCCCCCAGCGCCCCAACTGACCCCACTGATAATTAGCTTTTAGTAGCGCCTGATCATCAGCATTTGCTGTACTCTTCTGTTAAGTGTGTCATATACTAATACTAAGAGGTACTAATACCAAGAATACCAATGATACCTACAGATGTGCCATTCCAATTCAAAACATTACAGTTTCCCTTCTGCCTAGCATTTGCCATGTCTATTAACAAAAGATTACAGCTCCCCCTCTGCCTAGCATTTGACATGTCTATTAACAATCACGAGGACAAACATTCAAAGTTGCTGGAGCAGATTCGAGGTTCGACTGTTTCAGCCATGCTCAACTATACGTTGCTACTTCAAGAGATGAAATGGGGAAAAATTGTATGCTCTTGCTCAAGGAAGAAAAACAAAAAATATTGTTTATTATCAGGCAGTAAGTTAACTATAAATGCATTTTGTAAGCACAGCACTAGCTATATTAATTTCTTAAAGTGAGATGACAAAAGAAAAAGTATTTCCAATAAAATATGCTATGCTAAAGTAATTTATGTAGTTCATTCACCATACCTTCTGTTATCAAGAAATGAGTTAAATGTCAATGCATTTTGTATGCACATCACTAGCTATGTTAATTTCTTAAAGTAATCTATAAGAGTAAAGTATTTCCAATAAAATATGTTTTGTTAATATAATTGATGTAGTTCATTCATCACGCCTTTTACTATATTTTCCCTGGGTGACACCAGTATTTCTGCCAGTAATAAATAAATAAAATAATAATAAAAGGTTGCAATGCTACAAGCAAACGTGTGTGGGAGAATACTTGCACCTATGCATACAGGATTAGGACCACGCATGATTAAAGCTTTCATTATTATGTTACACGTCAGAATACTATGAGGAAAAGCCTTAACTTACATATTAAGGTTCTACAACAGAAGACAACACCTCTTTTGGAATAAAAAGCTGTTTATCATGCTAGGATAGTTTTGCCTATGAGTGGTGAGGTGAATTTCAGTGCTTTACAATATTTAAATGTAAAAAACACAAGAAGTATGGTCCTTGTTATCATATTTTCTGTCAAGATAAGGTAAGATTGCCTTACATTATTTTGCATAAAATTCTTTGTAACTTTTCTTTTGTCAGGTACAGGAAATGTAAGTATTTTCATTCTAAACAAGTCACTCTGCTACACCACTTTTATTGTGGCAAAATTAGTTTAGTTTCTTAAATTACATTTAATACACTGAATAAAAACAGCCAACAAAAACAAAAATGCTATGTAAATCCCAAACTTTCACCACCACACTTACTATAACAGCCTTTCATAAATATTTTCAGGTACAACAGACCAAAAACTGTCTAATTCAATGGCTATTAATAAATAACCACAAAGGGTCCGGTATTTTCCGCTTCAGTGGGAAAGCAATAAAAATTGCATAATAAATCAAAATTGCCAACCCTCATAAAATAGCTATATTAACTATAACTGTCACATTCTCACAGATAAGCAGAAAAGTTAATTTAAAACTTATTCAATAAAAAATAGAAGTAGCTGATTTTTAATCAAACACATGGAATTAAAAAAATACTTTGATTTGGGAATCAGAGCTGGTAGTGCTTTCTTCGTTTAAGTGGGGACTTAAATCCCCAAGATGGCACTAAAATAGCATTTAAGTACCAGAGATCTGGTGGAGTCCCTCTATGATGACAGCAGGAGCATTTGGAAGCTAGAATTTGAGCTGCATTACGGCATTTGTTTACAGATGAGTGTTGGGAAAGGCTCAACAGTTGAGACAGTAAAGATATGTGTCAGAGCAGAAGGTAGGTTTGCCATCTGGGAGATGGAAACAGGTTCAGTAAGGTTTATTTTTATGAGGGAAGCTGGCACAGGAATTGCTCCAAATACCAGGGGGATGGAACAGCTTTGACAAATGGAAAAGGGCTTGCTCAGAGCACTTGTAGAAGAATAATAGGTAGGCAGGTTCAGCAACCAAGAGATAAGTGAAGGGAAGTAGTCAAATTTAGCAGTTGAGACACTAAGTGTCTTCTTGCATGGAAGGGTTGTGCACATGTTCATCATCCAGGAAGCTCTACTTTAAAGGAAGTAACAGCTGGAAGCTGGGGAGCATCAAGGAACAGCAACACCTAGGAATTCTGACAATAAAGGTTACATTTTGACTTTTTGCACCACAATACAAGTAGCAGAAATACCATAGAGGAAATCAAACTGACATCAGTTGTCATTTCATTTCTTTATATTCATTCTGCGCTAAAAAAGTAATCATATAAAATTTGCAGAAATTAATTTCTGTTTTCTGATTTATTTTATTGAGTAGGGGAGTTCAGCTATCCTATGTAAGTCTAGAATACTTTCAGCATATGACAAAGTGGATCTTCTCCCACAAAATCTCATGCAATAAAGAAATTTGTTAGTCTTTGAAAGTGCCAGAGGACTTCATGTTTGTTTTTCTCATATAATGAGTTTTCTTAATTTCTCTCCGTTACAGAAACAGCTGGCATAGACTAGTATTTTAATGCAGTCTTTACTTTAAAATAAATAAATAAAGTCATTTGGCAAGCAAGAAGAGCAATATGTCATGTAGAGCCTTCTCCTGGTAATGAAGAAAACAGAATGGTTCCAATAGCAGTAAACATTTTCAAGAACCATTAAATCATCTTTCTCATTCTACTTAACATCCAGTTCAGAGCATGGATCAGTGGTTACAGCTGGATGCAAGAGACATTCAGATACATGAACCCATGGCACTGAATCCTGTTGCTAAAAGGCAAGAGAAAATTTTGAAAAAGCATATATAGCTTAAGCATTTAAAAGGCAGTTAGAACTTTTCTACCTTGCCACATACTAATTTATGCCACAGCAGCACCCATTTTAAGGTTTTCTCATATCAATGCATGGGATGAACCAAACCATGATATGAGATATTTAGTCCTAAACTAACCGTTAGCAGAAAAGAATTCCTAAACTGCAGGTCCAGTGACTCTGATGGTATGATATCTTGAAAACTACCTGGTCTAGAATGAAATATCATACACTACTGAAAAGCTAGTATTCCAATCTTTCAAAAGATGGAGAGCATCTGGCACATCATGAGAAATCAGATTTTAGAATCACATTGTTACAATTTCTATAGCCTTTTCTTTCTGCTTCAATTCAAATGTGGATTTAGCAGCTTTATCATCTTAGGTGCCGTTAAACTGAACGGTTATGCTGCATAGTACCTGAAAGCTTCTAACTGTAGCTTTTGCAGCAGTGTCTCCTTCTAATTGTGAGATATTCATTGCAAAAATTGTCAGAAATAAACTATAAAAATGGCACATAGAATTTCTACTTCTTACAATAGCTAAGTCCTTTGAAAACTTGCCTGTCCTTAGAAAGCTAGTCGTGTGGTGACCAGCTATTTTCCAGGAGTGTAGAGAAGCACTATGAGAAACATGGCTAAGGGAAGACAGTATCACATCAAGACTTCTGCCTATATGCTATGTCTACACTAGGAAAAGTTAGTTTGAATTTGTTAATTTGAACTAATAAGTTCAAAGTTAGTTTGAACTAAATGAACTTATTAGTTCAAATTAACAATGTGGACTAATTTGAACTAATGTTAGTTTAAATTAATACACTTTGTTAATTCGAACTAACTGCCCTCAGTTCAAATTTATTAAGTTTGAACTAAGTGCTAGTCCTTGTCTACATCATCCTTAGTTTGAACAAATGATTGAACTAAGGGCTTAGTTTGAACTAACCAGAAGGTCTTACTAGTTCAAACTAAGCTTTCATTAGTTCGAATTAAGGAATTCCTTAGTTAGTTCAGATTAAGCCTCCTTAATTTGAATTTACTTGCAAGTGTAGACATACCCATGGTGACTGTACTGGGTTGATATTAAGAGAGACCCGCATTCACCTCTTTGCCCTGAAAGATTCTTCTTGTCACTTCCCTCTCTGGCCCTCAGTATCCCCACCTATTAGATAAGGATGACGATACTTCTCTACCTCACAGAAGGAAAACATCAGTAATTATTCATGCAACACTCACATACTACAATGATGTGGGCCAAAAAAAGTCCCAAGGTAGCTTGTAAGTCCCAACTTGCCTGTCATCACCCTTACTCTAGCCAGTTCTTACTGAGCCTCATTCGTCCTGCTGCCAGATGCCAGAAAGTGGCCTACAGTAGCCCAGGGGTGTCCAACTTATTTGCTATGGAAGGCCAGATTTGACTTATATGTACTTCAAGTGAGCCACACATACCATAAATCAAAATGCTACGGCACTCCTGCAGCATTGTAGACTATTGTGTATGTGGAACCACACTCTGCGATACAACTTTCTCTCTGTTAGAGAGTGTGATCCCATCAAGTGCAGTCATGAGCCAGATGGAAGAGGTTCGTAGGCCGCATTTGGCCCACAGGCCACAAATCTGATACCCCTGCAATGGCTAAGTGTGCTGAGGTGTTCTTCACAATCAGTCAGATGCTATAGCAACAGACATCATAGGGTAATACCAGCTAGACAGATGCCTGGCTTAATTCGAGATATTCTCCAGACAGAAGTGGCAAAAGCGAAAGTGGAGGGGAGAGAGAGAGAAGCTCCTGAATCTTTGAAAAGGGGGTTGAGAAAGAAAAAACTACTAGACCAGCAGATAGGTGTGGCTCTACTGATGAGAGCTATGGGAAGGCCTGAGGCTCTCCAGAGACAGATGTAAATCTTCATTACTGTGCTATTGAATAAACATGGCCCTGCTTGCCCATAAGCTTAAGACTAGCTGAAACTTAAACTAGGCAAAATGGATGTAATTTGGAAAAGCTCAACATCATCTCCTTAAGTTACTGAAATACCTTAAGACCAACAATTAAAGCAACTCACATAATAACTGAAATCTGTGTCAAGCAGAAAAGGCATCTGAATCATATCGTGGAGAAAAAGACTCAACCACAAGCTGCCACTTACACAGAGCAAAAAAGGGTTTTGTGCTTCAGTAAACCAACCGTTCCGAGGTTGCCCCCAAGAGCTGACAATACCCATTTACAAACCCACTTCTGTAAGAGAAACCCACTGATGAAGAAACAGATTTGAAACTGCTTCAGATCTTGCTGCAAATCCCAGCAGAGAATCAGCAGTAAGCCAGCCAAAGCAGATTGTCTTGTGCTCCTATCAGAAGGAGCAGCTGCTAGAAGAGCAAAGTACAATGACTGTCTTCATTCTAGACTGGAACCTCTGCCATTTCCTCCACAGAAAAGCTACATACCTGAAGAACTTGATAACCATAAAGCAAAGAAAATATGCAAAGGAGGATGCCACAGGGAGGAAAACATCAGGGATTGCCTTTTGAATGGTCAGGAAAGGGAGCTGCAGCAGCCAACATATTCTGACAAACATCCAGATTTCTGGGTGCCTATTTCAAGAAACCCAAAGCTTTTTCAGCATCATATTAATCTGCACACCATCCTACTCACAGAATTAGCATCATCAGTTGGTACTGCCACTTGCACTATACAATCACTATTAAAAAGGCAATAGAAAACGAAGGGGTATTTAAAAACAACCAGGCGGATGCTGAGTGCCACAGAAACTCCTACTTCAATTACATTTTTAAAATGAAAATTAAAACCAGCAAAGGGCCAGATTAGTTTTAGTCCAGGCTCCCACAGGTAGTTAGGTCCATTTCCTTACACTAAACCAGTGGTTCCCAACCTGTGGTCCGGTGACCCCTGGGGGTCTGCAAAAACATCTGGCCCCAGACACTGCCGAACAGCAGCAGGTGGCTCTGGCCCGATTCAATCCCAGCCACTGTCGGCCAGCGATCCACGTTGAAGGCTCTAAATCAGAGGTGTCAAACTTATGACCTGCTAAGGGCGCTGATATGGCCCACAGAGCTGCTGCCTGGGCTGAGCCTGGAAGCTGTCTGCAGCAGAGAACTGCAACAACAACAACAAACAAACAAACAACAACAAAAAAAAGAGACAAGCTGCAGGCAGAGCAGGCCTAGGCATGCTTCTGACTCAGTCAGGTGATCCCATTCATAGCATAAGGGAACAAAGGAAGTGCTCCAGCCAATCCCAGCTCAGCTCTGCTGTGGTCTGCCAACCAATCAGAGTCTTAGTCAAGCAGGCTAGACTGGCTCTGGAGAGCCACCACAGTGCCCCCATCCCAACCATTCACCATCAGTCAGTCACTCAGCATGCTAATTTGATTGACAGCACATTGCATGAATCACAAATTTAAAAAAAAAAAAAAAAAGGAAAAAGTGGCTAGAGTTCACATGGGAACAAACCAATCAAAGGCCAGCTGGGAATGAGCCAACCAGGGCCAGCATTCTGAAGGACTGAAAAGGAGCAGACCAGGAGGGGGAGAGGCATGAGCCCAGCCTGGCTGCCTGTGACTGAGACTGATTTTTTTTTTTTTTGCCTGCCACCATGGTGTAGTCCGAGGGAAGCGGAAAGGGAAGGGGGAGGTCAGGGAGTCAGTGTGGCAAAGGGGAGCCCAAAGGGTAGGGAAAAGGGAAGGTGTGAGAGAGCCTACAGGGTTGGAGAGCAGGAAGGGGAAGCCATGCCAGACTGAACATGGAGAGGGGAAAGGGTTGGGGAGCCCATGCACACACATGTCCTGCAACAGGTGTCCTGCCTTCCAGTGTGGCCCCTCACACTGAATGAATTTGACACCTATGCTTTACATGAATTATATTTGCCTACTGTGAGCAATCTCACCCTGGATATGTCCCCACCCGTTGGATGCAGGCAGGGGCCAGGTCTTCCACTGCCCTTCTGCAGCACTGCTAGAGGGCACTCCGCAACCCCAGCCTCCTCAGTTCCTTCTTGCTGAAATTCTGGTTGAGGAGAGGAGGGCGGGTGTCGGAATGTACATGAGCGACATCTCAAAGAACACCACTTACAGGTAAGTAACTTCTTCTTCTTCTTCTTCTTCTTCTTCTTCTTCTTCTTCTTCTTCGAGTGATTGCTCATGTCATTTCAACTTAGGTGATTTCCAAGCCTTACCTTGGAGATGGGACGGAATTCTAGTGCTCTGCTACACGAAGGATGGCTGCTCCCATGGCCGCGTACCTCCTTGCCTGTGGGTGAGCGCATAATGCGTGGTGAACGTGCAGATTGATGACCATGGCTGCCTTGCAGATGTCCACAATAAGTATCCCTTCCACAAACTCCGTTGAGGACACCTGGGCATGCATGGAATGGGCTGTAAGCTGGGGTGGAGGAACCCAAGACAGCACATAACATTGCCTAATACATGCGTGATCCAAGACAAGAGGCATTGGAAGGAGACTGGTGGCCTTTCGTTGTGTTTGCAACTGCAACAAAGGGCTGCAGGGATTTTCTGAATGGTTTGATGCGGTCAATATAGAATGCTAGTGCCCTGTGGATATCCAGCGAGTGCAGGTGCCTTTCTGCTCTCGGAGGCATGGGGCTTTGGAAAACCGGTAAACAAATATCCTGGGACATGTGGAACTGGGAAACCACTTTTGGAATGAAGAAAGGATGAGGCTGTAGCTGAACTTTGCCCTTGAAAAACTGGGTAAATGGCGGCTCTGCCGAGAATGCACGAAGCTCCGAAACCCTCCTTGCCAAAGCTATAGCCATGAGAAAGGGTGTTTTCCACAAGAGCAGGAGAAGGGGGCAAGATGCCAATGGTTCGAATGGGGGCCCCATCAGCTTCAAAAGGCTTAAATTGAGATCCCTTTGCACCATGGGAGCCCGACAGTATGGAAACAATCTGTCTAACCCAGATGTGGCCAAACTGCAGCTTGGGAGCCGCATGTGGCTCTTGAATGAAAAAGTGTGGCTCATGGAAGAACGTCAGCAAATCAATTTAGTAAGCAAAAGTATATGACTATATGCCTCAGTGCGGCTCTTAAAGGTTTAATAATCAACTTGTGTGGCTCTTGAGTTCCATAAGTTTGGCCACCCCTGATCTAACCCCTTCAGGAAACACGTGACTATCAAGTCCATGAATAACGAACCCTGAGCTGAGCCTTCATGGAAGGCCGAAATGGTCGCCAAATGGACCTTCACGGAGGACGTTGCTAGGCCCTGTCGTTTTAGCTCTAGCAAGTAATCCAGTACCTTTGGTATCAGGGCCCTAAAGGGGGACATTCCCTTGCCCAACGCCCTGACCGAGAAACACTTCCACTTCGCTTGGTAAGGTATCCGCATTGCCGGTTTGCAACTATTGAGTAACACTTCCTGTACACCCACAGAGCACCGTTTCTCTTCCCGAGTTAACCACAGAGCAGCCAAGCCTTGAGGTGGAGTGATCACAGGTTGGGATGACAAAGAGAGCCCCGGTTCTGCATCAGCAGCTCTGGGAACTTGGGAAGCCAGACTGGCAGTTTCGTGGACAGGTTGCAGAGAAGGGGAAACCAATGCTGGCGTGGCCAGTCCAGGGCTATCAGGATCAATCTTGCCCTGTCCTGCTTCACCTTGAGGAGGACCTGGTGAATCAGCGAAGTTGAGGGAAAAGCACAATGGACCCAAAATGACCACGGAATCAGAAAGGCATCCGACAGTGAGCAGGGGCTGCGATTCTGAAAGAAACAAAACCTGTAGCATTTTTTGTTGAGGTAGACACGAATAGGTCCACTTCGGGACTCCCCCACGATCGGAAAATGAATTGCGCCACATCCTCCCAGAAGGACCACTCGTGAGATAGGAAACGCCTGCTGAGGTCGTCCACTAGTGAGTTCTGGGCTCCCAGCAGAAAGGATGCTACCAGGTGAACAGAGTGTTGGATACAAAACTTCCAGAGAGCCAGGGCTTCCCGGCAGAGGGGAGAGGAGCAAGCATTCCCTTGTCTGTTGATATAATACACCACTGTGGTGGTGTCCATCTACACCCACACCGTTCTGAAAGCATGACACGCCAAATGGACTGCTCTGAGCTCTCTCAGGTTGATGTGCATCAGCACCTTGCTCCTTGACCATAGGGCTTGCATCCTGATGACCCCGAAGTGGGCGCCCCAACCCATATCCAACGCATCCGTGACAAGGGTCACTGATGGCACTGGCTCCCAGAATGGGTGACCTATGCACATATTGACTGTGTGGAGGAACTCCGTGGCTGAGGCCTAACAGCGTTGAGACACAGATACCTTCATAGGCCTGGTGGGGTGGGGGGGAGGAAGCTGCAGTTTCTCTGTTCACTAACATGCCTGGAAGACAGCCAGTATAAGCAACTAACTGATAAGGTATGGAGTCTGTGTCTGCTCTCAAGAACAGTGTACTGAAATTTCAAAAACAAAGAAGGTGTTTGGATTTGCCTGCAGATTTCTGAAAGTCAGCCCGTTTGGGTCAGCTCAGGACTAGGCCAAAGCCTGTGGTGCAGGTGAATTATGACTGAAAGTTATGTGGGGATAAGGCGAGTCGAAAGAACGGGTTGTAATTGGGGGAATTTTGGTGCAAAAAGGATGGACCCAGAACTTAACTGGCTATACAGCAATAGTTTATGCTTTGTAATACGATGTAATACAGGGATCTCAAGCACGCGGCCTGTGGGCCACATGCGGCCCCTAAAGCTATTGCCTGTGGCCTGCAATGACATGATCATTACCGATATTTGCAATATCATTGTATGGAAAAGTTTCCATGGTGCGGCCCTTGGGCTAACGTACTACTCCTCATCTGGCCCTCTACTAGTTTACATGCGGCCCTCATGATGATTTGAATTTGAGACCCCTGATGTAATATGTCACTATGTAAGAATAATGTACCCTGTTCTTCGGGCTCTTGGGTACTTGCCCTTGGGCCCACAGCTGTATAGAATAAAACTCCACTCTTCACTAAGTTTGAGGCACCCCGCTTACTGAGAATTCTTCTACAACCATCTCCGTCCACCACCGGAGGGAACTCTGAACTTCTGGTGGAATGGACACTATGGTCTCTAGAGTCCTTCCCCGAGTGGTAGACCATCACCAACCACGCCTGGAGGAGTCGCAAGTGGAGATGGGCGTGCTTCACCACATAGATGCATGATGTCATGTGGCCTAGCAACTATAAGCACTTTCTGACTGAGGTCAGGAGGCAGTCCCAGAGATCTGGAACCATGGTCCTTATGGTGCAGAAACAGTCTTTGGGAAGAAAGGCCCTTGCCACGTTTGAGTCCAGGACCACTCCTATAAAGGTGATACACCATGAGGGCAACCAAGTGGATTTTTCCTCATTGACCAGAAGACTGAGGCTGTCGAAGGTGTTCTGGATGAAACGTAGATCGGCCCATACCTCCTGGCGGTACCTGCCTCTGATCAACCAGTTGTCAAGATATCGATAAACCCAGACTCCTCGCCTGCAAAGGAAGGTGGCCACTACTGCTAGGCATTTTGTGAAGACGCAGAGGGCTGCAGCGAGGCCAAAGGGCAGGACCATGAACTGATAATGGCGGCCGCCGACTATGAAGCGGACAAAATGCCTGTGGTGAGGGAGGATGGTGATATGGAAATAAGCGTCCTTCAAATCGAGGGCAGCGTACAAGTCCCCATGATCTAAGGAGGGGATAATAGAAGCTAGAGACCATGTGGAATTTTGCCTTGCGGAGAAACTTGTTCAAGCCCCGAAGATCTAAAATAGGAAGGAGGCCTCCCTTCGCTTTGGGGATAAGGAAATAGTGGGAGTAGAAACCTTTCCCTTTCCTGTGCTCCAGATCCTCTTGCACCGCCCCCTTCGCTAGAAGCAAGTCCACCTCTGTTTGCAGAAGATGCTCATGAGCAGGGTCCCTGAAGAGGGACAGGGAGGAATGGGGAGGCCGGGGGGGACAGAAGTAAACTGGAGTGAGTATCCCCATTTGACCATGCATAAGACCCACTGGTCCGAGGTAATACTGGCCCAAGCCCACTAAAAATGGGACAGTCTATCTCCAAAGGGAACAGAGGGGTGGCTCACAAAGGAGTCCAGTATGCTGTCCTCGGGCACATCCTTGGGACAGCTGGCCGAGCGGTGATCTGACCGCTGTCTGTTGTGGCTTCCTCTGCAGGAGAAGTCTGCCCTCTGGCCAAATGACCTTTGAGTAGTCTGCGGGCAGAAAGGGCGTCATTAGGACCAAAGGATTTTAGCATGGCTCTTGAATCTTCCAAAGTTTGTAATTTGGCATCTGTTTCTGTCACAAACAAGCCATGGCCCTTGAAGGGGGGATCTTGGATTGTTGCCTGGACCGCCTGCAGAAGGCCCAAAGGTTGGAGCCACGAACTGCACCTCATTGTCACCCCCAACACCATGGCCCTGATGGCAGCGTCTGCAGCGCCCAGGGCCAACTGCAGCAAAGCCCTGGAAACCACCTCCACCTCCTTAATCATGGTCAAGAGCTCTGTCTTGGAGTCCTGAGGAAGCACAATCGTGAACTTCTCCATTAAGGCCCAAGAGTTAAACGCGTAGCGGCTGAGAATTGCTTGCTGGTTTGCAATGCAAAGTTGCGAGCCCCCAGTCGAATAAACTTTCCGACCAAAAGATCCAGTTTTTTTGTGTCCTTCGATTTAGAAGTGGGCCTGGGGTAGCCTTGGCACTCTCTCTCATTGGCCATCATGACCACTAGAGAACCCAGGGTGAGGTGCGCATAAAATGTTTGTGGCCCTTAGCCAGGACAAAGTATTTCCATTCCATTCTCTTAGCTGTAGGTGGAATGGAAGCTGGAGTATGCCACAAGGTCTTCGTGGTATCTCTGATGGTCTTTATGAGTGGAAGGGCCACTCGCAAGGGACCTTCAGGGGTTAAGATATCCACCACAGGGTCGGTCTCCTCTACCAGCTCCTCCACCTGAAGGCCCAAGTTGCGAGCCACCCTCCTCAAAAGCTCCTGGTGGGCCCTGCTATCATCCGGCATGGCTGCTGGGGTCACGCCTGATACTGCCTCATCTGGAGGAGAAGATGAGGACTCCTCCTGGATGTCCAAAGGGGCAGGCATTGGAGCACCTTCCCTGGTGGGTAGCTCTGAGCCATGGGCTGAGTCCAAATCAGAGTCCTGGGCCACATCCAGTGGGGCACTGGTCGTGTGCGACAGGGGAGGTCTATGACTTAGAGACCAAGAGTACCCTGACGCCGAGCCCTGAGCTTGGTTGTATGCCCAGGGAGTCCAGAAGGGCCACTGGGGTGGCATTTTCCAGGCGTCCCATTGATGCTGAGGGAGGTGGCTACTGCGAGCGCATTGGCTGCCCCTACTATGCCAGGAGATGACTGAGCCTTCCTCTGACTTCAAGGACAATTGACTATGTGGGGACCATGGTGGTGGGGCAACCGCCAGGGAACGGTACCCGGCCTTCCGGCCTGGAGACTGTGCCCTAGTCGAAGGAGACAGTTTCCAGCGCCGTGGTGACTGAAAAGCCGAGGCTCCCACTGCTGCCACTATCTGAGGTGGTACCAGGGAATGGTACTGAGGGGTCACCAAGGAGATCCGATGTACTGGGGAGCATGACCTAGACCTGCGAGCTGATGGTACTAATGATCTGTGCCACAGTGAAGAAGGTTTTAATGGAGTCAGTTTCCCTCTGGAGCATGGCACCAGCACTGTCTCTGGTGCCGCTCCTGGATCTGCGATCGCCTGTGTCATCTGCTCAATCAGGCCCTTGGCAGCCTCAAAGGTCTCAGGCATGGAGGGTAGCTAGATATCCTCCTCCAACATGCCTTGGGTGGGTGATGGTGGTGAAACCAGACTCGATGCACCCCATCCCGGGGCTGGAGTCAACAGGACTGTATAGCTCAGAGCCAGGGTTGAGTGGCCCACCTTGGGTCGCACTTTGGACCCATCCCTAGCCTTTCCCAACTGGGAAGGCCTCGCCTCCTGTATCTTCTTCAGTGCCAGCAAATGAGAACAGTGCCACTGCACCAGTGCCAGTGCCAGGGACGAACAGTGCCAAGGCCCTTTACCAGAGTCCTTAGCTCTCCCCAAGGCTGAGGCATTGTGGACCGAGGCCGCCCAGCTGGAATCCGACTGTCCCACATCCACAGGGCAGAGAGCTTCTGCCATCATCCGGAGCCTGATCTTCTGCTCCCGATCCTTCCGAGTCTGGGACTTAAAGCTCTTACAAAAGCGGCACTTGGCGTGCAAGTGGTACTCACCCAAACACCTCAGGCAGAGCACGTGTGGGTCGTCCCTAGGCATGCATTTCTTACATGTAGAACACATCTTAAAACCAGGCAAGCCCTGGCCTCTCGGCCTGGGGCATTTTGGAGCCCCTTTAATCAAAAATACCTAACACTAAAACTAACACCACCACCAAACTAAAACACAACAGGGAAAGAACTAGCAAGAGCTAGTGATCCAGCGACCATCAAGGTGGTAAGAAGGAACTGAGGAGGCTGGGGTCAGCAGGAATATATATAGGATGGTTGTGGGGCGCCTTCTAGTTGTCTCTGCCAACCCTGCAGGGGAAAGGTTTCGGGTGTACCGTGCATGCGGCACACGCACACCTAAGTTGGAATGACATGAACAATCACTCGAAGAAGAATAACTATTATCATCTGGGGGCTCTCAAAATTTTTTGATGTTAAAAAGGGGTCCTCATACTCAAAAAGCTTGGGAATCACTGCTCTAAACCGTCATCAGAGGCTTAAAGTTATGTCAAACACTATACATTCTTGAAGACATGAATCCTTAAATACTGAAAGTGTTAGTGTGCTAAACTGAAGCACCTTGTTTCTGGTACACATTTAAAGAAATCATAAGTCAAAAGATATTTGCCATTCTTCCACTCATTTCTCCTATGTTCTGAAATCATGTTTAACAAAATAAATAAATAAATAAATGGAACTTTAACTTTTGGTTTGATGGAGTGTTAATCTTCACTCTATATACAAAATCACTTGTAAAATTAAATTACTTTATTGTGACTAAGTATATTATTAAAGGATTAATGTTTTAGAAATAAAATTATCAATTATTCTACAACACAGAAATCAAAACATGAATGCCTCTGTTGTACACCCATAGGGCACATCTACATTGGAAAGCGTTTTCAGGATAAGGAGGCTTATCCCAAAAAAAACTTTCCCGCGTTCAGAGAGCCATTTTGCTTTTTCAAAAAAAAAAAAAAGAAGCACTCCAGTGTATCGAAACACCAGAGCACTTTCTCAAAAAAGCAAAACATGCCTTATTTTGAAAAAGCCTTTTTTGCGGAAAAAAGCACCCCCGTATTTTGAAATACGAGAGTGCTTTTTCAGCTAGGTTAAACCTAGTCACCTGCCAAAAAAACGAGCTTTTTCAAAAAAGCTTTTCTGAAAAAAACCATTGCTAGATGCAGCAAAGGGCTTTTTTTGAAAAAGCCAACCCATCTTTTCAATTGGCTCTGTTTTTTGGTTTTGTTTTGGTTTTTTTTTGTTGTTGTTTTGTTTTTTTGAAAAAGAGAGTCCAGTGTGGACTCTCTTTTTCAAAAAATAAAAAAAAAACACTACCTTATTTTGAGATGAGAACTCCCATCTTGAAATAACATTTTCGAAATGAGTTTTTCAAAAAAAACTATTTCAAATTTATTTTGAAATAGGTTTGGTTTTTTTGGAAAAAACCTTGTTTCAAAAAATGTGGAGCAGTATAGACATAGCCACAGTGTAACTGCAAAGAAGTCAATATCTTTGTTTGAACCTGGATCACTGGTTTGTTTTATAAACTGTTTCCATTCTATTTATATAATATCTACATTGTTTCCCTACCTGCTGGGATCTCCTGAACCCTCCAGGCTATAAAGGATCTCTTCTGCATCTAAGTACCCATTGCCTTGGTATCTCTTTTAGTAATTATCTGTTATGTACACTAGAGTGCGTATTACCTGCTGAAAATCTACTTGGAATAGATTATATTTGAACATGGTAATAAATTTCATGAGCACTATCCCCATTTTAAGACTTTAATTATTTAACTGCAATATTTGCTGACATTGTGTAATCTATGTCAAATAATGAAATGGGACTGTATAAAGTGCATTTTTCCTTTTGTCCTGACAATGGCATTGTAAAGAGCCCAACATGTCTGGCAGTGCAGTACTTCGCTCATAAAGGAACAAACAGCTGCACACATATAAAATGGAAAATGATTGCCTAGGAAAAAGAAAGAAAGAAAGGGATAGAAGGGTCATATGGATAAAATGCTAAATATGATTCAGCAATGTAACACTGTTGCGAAAAGTGCAAATGTTCTTTTAGATGTATTAGCAAGTATGTTGTAAGCAAGATGTGAGAAATAATTCTTCTACACTACTCCAAGCTGATTAGAACATAACTGGAATATTACGTCCAGTTCTGGGTTCCACATTTCAGGAAAGATATGAACAAATTGGAAAGAAAAGAAAAAAACAAGGAGTTGTGTGGCATTTAAAGACTAACAGATTTATTTTTCGCATGAGCTTTCATGGAAGAAAATCCCACTTCATCAGATGCTTTGAAGAGACAATCGAGAGAAAAGTAAGAAAGAGATTAAAGGTCTAGAAAAACAGAACCTCTGATGGAAGATGCAAAAATTGTGTTTGTTTCAGTCTGTGGAATAAAAGATTGAGGTGGAACACGAAAACAGTTTTCAGGTACATAAAAGTTTGTTATAATAATGAGGCATAAAATTTGTTCTTCCTAACATCTGAGAATAGGACAAGCGGCAATGGGCTTACATTGTAGGAAAGGTGGTTTAGACTGGACATTAGGTAAAACGTCATAACTGTCAGGGTAGTTAAGCACTACAATAAATTATCCAGGAGGTTGTGAAATCTCCATCACTGAAGATTTTTAAGAACAGGTTCAACGGACAGCTGTGAGTGACAGTGTAGACAAGGTCTGGCCCTGTCTTCAGTGCAGGGGGCTAGATTAGATGACCTCTCATGGTTCCTTCCAATCCTACAATTCTAAGTTCTTCTAAGTACTAACCAGTTTTGGTCACACTTTTCACTACAGTTTCAAAACTTTCTGTTCGCAAGCAGTCCATACTACATAAAAATTGTTTGCAAAGAAAAGTGCACTTGAACTTTATTAGTTACAAACAATTTCTTAACTTCAACATTAGTATTCTTTTTCAGCCTGCTACATTTTCAGTTCTTTACACTCACCAGTACTGTCTCTCTACCACTTTGAATTTTACTCACATCCAATCTCTCTCCTTTTTCTCTTATAAAAAACACACATACAGGAGTGTCTTTTGTCCCCACGCATAATCCTCAGCTCTCAATCAGCAGCTCTTTAACAGGCCTCAGATCTGAACATTAAAGACTTGGAGGTTCTCATAAGGCCTCACCTCTGAAATCTGTATCACAGACAATGCAACCACAGCCAGGATTTTTAGTTTTCAAAGCACATTACGGGGCTTTGATATTCACTTTGGCTTCTGCCGAAAGCTAGTGGGCAAGCTGAAGGAACTTTTACTCACTGAAGCAGGCACTGGCATGAGGAAGTCATTGCTTTGTTATATGGGATTTTATGCAAATTGTACGCATGCCCATAGACTGACTGGTGCCTTTACACTACATTGAAAAATAAATGGGATGATGTGTTATTAATTTCTCTAGGTTAGGGGTTTTCAGCCAGTCTGCCACAGCATACTGGTGTGCCATGCATGTGACCAGTGAAATTTTGTACAGAGGTAATGAAAATCAATGTAAAACAAACATTGTTTCATCTTAATTTTCTATCCAACCAAACTTATAACTCATAAAACTTGTGAAAATTAATCATTGAATTAAAAGTGAGGTATCAGTCTTTCAATTCTAAAAAACGAACGTTCTAAACACAAGTGGCCAAAGGGCAAAATTGAGATGACATGATTTTTTTCCAGTGGATTTGAAACCTTAATGCATTTTATCCTTCTTTATCTTATTGTATGCACTATGCTGCAAACCTCTCTAGTAGGACTGTAACCATAGTAAAAAGTAGGCAAATGTAACATTTATGAGCAATCAATTCAGCTGAAAAGAGTAGGCGTGCCACGGACTTGTTTGTTTCTTTGAGGTGTATCATGTGACTGAAAAGGTTGGGAACCACTGCTCTAGGTACTGCCATAAGTGACGTTCTCCATTAACAATTGCCATTCAGTTTCCCTCAGCACTGGAACAGTTTACATATTTAACATGCACTGCTGGCAGATAACTAAAAAGTATCAGAAAGAGTCCATATGGCATACTGAAATTGTTGTCCAGATGGCATCATAAAGATTTTTGTGTAGCCTTAAAGAGCCTCTCACCCATCAGAAGACATTAAACATCAATTTCTCTCAGTTGAGTACCCACATTAAATCACTTTTTAAAAAATCTCATGTTTCTATAGAAACTCTGAAGATACAGATAGCTTTAAAACAGTAACTCTTGCTCTCTCAAAGTGTTGCTTCCAAAGGTCCACATGGAAGGTGATGCAGCCTCCAAACCATTTTTCAGCAGTAGTTTGTATATGGGGTGCCCAGAATTCCCTTCAGAATATTAGCATATAAATACCCCTCACCCTTTTGCCAGCCCACAGACCCTGAAGCCTTACTTGTAACTAGCCTCTGAATCAGAATGGAGAAAGTGTAGTGGGAAGTGTGACTTTATAGGGACAAATACAGTCAGAGAGAAAGAATCACTCTTTATAGGGAAAGTAGATTGACCAACTCCACTGGTAATGCAGTTCCTATACATCTTACACACACTATATTACCAGCCAAACTGGTCAATTCCTCCATCCTCCCCTCCCTCCAAAATTTCTATACATTATATAATCTCATTTTGTTATAAATTGTAGGACATTAATTTGAACATAGCTGCCAAGAGAGAATTAAGGAGGTATGTTTGACATGAAGTTGCAGGGTTACCTGTTTTTAGGTTTTAATAGTTTCTGATTTTTGTTTCTGTGGTCTTGATAGTAATGCTCTGATCCAAGATGCAAGTCAGATAATTGGTCATTCATTCCTATGCTGGCTGTGGGGAACAAAGCATCTTATTTCCCTACAACATTTTCATCTGTCAGAAAAGGATATTTGAGCTAGAAAAACATAAAATTTTGTTTTTCTGGGCTACAAAGCAGTGTGGCATTTAGAATTTCTTGGCATAATATATTTTCATTGCAATCTTCCATATGTTTTATCCTAATCCAGCTATACAGCTACATAAATCTGGT
This sequence comes from Podocnemis expansa, assembly GCA_007922195.1. Classification (NCBI taxonomy): domain Eukaryota; kingdom Metazoa; phylum Chordata; order Testudines; family Podocnemididae; genus Podocnemis; species Podocnemis expansa. The sequence continues at coordinate 12,215,250 of ML681966.1, read as the reverse complement.
TACTATACAATGACACTGGTCCTTGAAAAGGTAAGGCTGTTAGACCTGCGGCACAGACATTAGAACTCTCAAAAGTGATGAAGAGTTAATGTGTCATATGCTAATAGGGTTCTATTTAAATGATTTTTTTTAAAATGCTGCCTATTCAATTTATAAATAAAAATAATCTACTACTGGTTGGTTATTAATATCTCAAAGATTTACATAAAAGCATACACCAAGATGTAATCAATCTAAGATGTAATGGTCTCAGCAAGAAAAGGGCAGTAGAAGCATAAATAGAAAAAGATTTCACAGGAGTGTGTGTGTGACATTGACAGGAGAAAAATACAATAATGTTAGCCAAAAAATTGAACATAATAACCAAACATAATGGAAAACACAAGACATAAGAGAGAAACAGAATATTGTGCTGAGCAGGTATCATAAGAAACTCTCTCCTCCAGCAGTAACAAATATATAGTTATATGGTGTTCCATTTATGTCAGTAAAATATCATGGCCATAAAGACTGATTGGCAAACTAGTTCTGTTTCCCTAATAAAGTCAATAGTAAATCTTTATGGATTAAAGCAGAAGCAAGATCAGGCCCTTAGTTCAGCTGATCTTAACCTACAACATTTTGGGGGTTTTATATTTAAAGGGAGACAAATGGGTAAGAACCAGGAACACTGTAATTATCAGATCAGCAAACTAGAATAAACTTTGAATATTCTTGGGATAAGCATACTTAATAAGGGGGTGGGAAGGAGAAAATCATTCCTTTACTAAGGTGCAGCAGCAGCAAAACCCTTAGTGACCTTACCTGCTTTTATATCATTCATATCAACCGATGAGCACATTATGGTGGCCAAACAGTCCCCATATTTGGGAAGTGTTACCACGAGTAAGGTTTTTTGCTTAAGCAAGAAGTGGCCCATCAAGAATGATCTCTCTCCATGGATTTTTGTATTATATTTTATATAGATCATTTGGTGACTGAGTAATCCAATCCTTCAACCACAGGCTGGTTGGCACATGTTCCATGTGGTGTTGGGAGGCAGGGCTGGTCACAATTACTGCAAAACTGTTGTCCACCCTTTTTTTCCTATGACCAGTGTGAGACAATATTCCTCAAAAATAGTTGCTCCTTCTCTGACAAGTTTTCACCAGTTGGACTTGTCTTCAGCTACTATCTTAAGGGTGCCTTCAGCATTTCTTTTGGCCTCCCCATTTCTGTTCTTCTTTAGGGAGTTGCGTATACAGCTGTTGTTTGAGTAGGCAAGCATACCCACGATTCACTCCACCTCAGCTGGTGCTGAATAATCAGGGCCTCAAAACTGAAGATGTTGGCCTCCATGAGGGCACTAGCATTACTGAGTACATCCTCACACTATAAGTTGAAGATCGTCCAGAGAAAGTGCAGGAATTCCAGATTCTTCAGGTTTTTTCTATAAGTCATCCATGTCTCACAGCCTTTGAGAGTTGGGATTACCATCACTTTATAAACTAAAAATCTGGTGTGTGTTCTGATATTTTGGTTTTGAATACCCAGAGGGACAGTCTGCCCAAGACATGTCTAACACAAACGATTTTGTACTGAATCTTCATGTCCATGTTTGCTTTCTGTGAGAGCTGATATAGCAAAGTGCTCTACATTTTCCAGTTTCTCTCTACAAATGTAGATCTCCCTTATTGGGTCTGATGATTGACTGGGAACAGACTGATGGAGAACTTCTGCCAGAGTACAAGTTTGATCAAGTCAGAGTACATAGTAATTCTGGGTGTCTGCCGAGGATGGAAGTGAAAGCCTTCCAGAACACTGGAGCATGTTATTGACAGGCAGCACAAATGTGGAAAGGAAGACAAGTGTCTCTCACTTTGACTTTTTCAATCTCTGTTAAGCTTCTAGGTGAATGTATGCATACCCTTCCACAACATTAGGTGCCACTAGTTTTTGTTTGCTAATTTTAGTATAGTTGCTATAAGATGTACCCAATATAGAGGTCACTTGGTGCTATATAAATTTTTAAATGAAACAAGTCACTCCCATAAAATAAATGCCAACAGCACTATCCATCACCTTCTCCTCAAGCAAAAGAAACAGGGAAAAGATGTCCCTAACAACCTGCAGATTTGGGATCTATCTCAGTGGACAAATGAATTCTACTATCCTTCACTTATATCACTCTGCTAACTTACCTACCATCAGATGTTCAAAATCTTCTAGGGGCTGGTAGCACAAGTCAACTTTAACTATTGCAGTGCTATAGTTCTTCATTCAGATATCCAAAGTATTCTCAGCATTTGCTGCAGAATCCTCCACAGATTAGCAGGTGCTATAATTTGAAAGGGAAACCCTTGGACTGCATGTTCACTGATGTCCCAGAAGGGATCCACCTGGCTACTCTTTCAGTTCAAGAAACTAAAAAGATGACAGCTTAGGCTATAGAAGAAAGAAGAGGATGAAGGCATTTAAACAGTGAGCTTGTAGAGGGGCTCAGATGGGAGAGAGAGAGAGAGAGAGAGAGAGAGAAACAGTGTAAAAAGATGAGCTTTTCCAGATTTGAACTTTACTGTAATACTTACCATTTTTGGTTTTCTTAATTATGGTAATAAAAATATAGCATTACACTAAGCTTTGTGTCAATACTACTTGTCTTTTGGATAACATGACAAATTAGACATCAGTTCTCATTGTGAAGTGGCAGTAAAGTGGTACTAATGCTACTGGAGGAATCAAAGGCATTTCAACATTTTCATCCACTGAATTATATTACATTCAGTTGCATTATATTAATTCTGGAAATAAGATTTATTAATTAGTTTGTATGAGTGCACAGGCTGCTATATCTGTTTCTACTTTAACTTTTTATCTGGTTGCATTTGTCTTCCTGCAATAGAATGGGATACACATTTTTGGTTTAAAGCCAAGCAACAAACTGAGATACTTATAGAACCTATAAATATTCCTCTTTCCTGAAGAAAGGGAGTTAAAAGTCAAGGTCAAAAGCAGCTGAGGAAGTCAAAATGTCCTAAATGCATGGCTTTAAACAATGTAGCTACAGGATTTTAAAGCTGTGATGGTAATAACTGCATCCAGTCCTGTTTGCAGGATTGGGACATTGGTTGGTTTTAACATGGTTGTTTGTTAAAAGGAAACTCTTACTTCTGAATTAAACCAGAAATAGAGAACATCCTTTACCATAAAAGCTGAAGTGACATTTAAAATAAAAGAATGTTTGTTAATGTATTATCAAACACATATGTTCAGTTCTGAGTTTTTACCATTTACAATGTTTACTTTGCCATTTTCTCAGCTTGAACAAAGATGGAGACTAGTCAATTTTGCTTTTCTTTTACTTTAATCAATTCCACTTTCAGATTCTCAACTACCAGTATTATGCTGCAACGTTTTAAAGTTGCAAGTGTAGTTGATGATTTGCTGTGTGTTTAAAGAAAAAAATCTAAACCTTAGACTAATCTTGGTAGATTGTTTTGGGGCTTCCAGGGTCTGTAGCTCTGAGGTACCTTGACACACAGTATGTCCCAGCGTTTCAGGCTCCCAGTCACAGAACCAGGATACATAAAGCCCTAGTGTACCTGACTGTTTCCAAGCTCTGAAATCTAGCATCTAGATGCATTACAAGGAGCTTCCAAGATCTGAGCTGCATAACTTCCTGGGACTCAGCTCAACTGAAACATTCCACAATCTTACTCAGCCCAGCTTTAACTGAAACAAACAGGAAAAACATGGATGTACCTACACCATTCATTTCAAGATGAAACATTCTTCTTTTCAGGCTGATTTACAAGGGGAATTAGGCATCATACACAAGGAGGAGGTGGTGGTGATTGTGATCCTCTGGCACCTAGTGCATAGGCAACCCTGCTCTGGAGCAGGGATTTGAAGCCAGCTCTCCAACATCCCAAGTGAGTGCCCTAACCAGCAGGTTATTGACTATTCCAGGGTCTTGTTTCTGCTCTTGAAATTGTTCCACTGCAAATAAATAATCAAACATTTGCTAGACTAGATGAGGAGCCTAACCATTGGGCTACTGCATCACTCTCACACTTACTCTAATCTCCAATGATGACTAACTATGAAACTGAATTTCAATTTATGAGCTAGAGCTACAGCTTCCAGGGAGTACATTTCATTTTGGAAATACCACATATCTGTTTCTGGTACAAAAAATTTCAGAATCTGCAGTTCCCTGGAAAATGTTAAAACTGGAACAAAAGCAAATTTTAAACTGCTGCCGTTTTCTGAAAACTGTAAACTCTTGAGTTTTGGCCAGCTCTAGTCGGGTGGAAGGAGCATCTCAGATTCAGCACTGTTTCTAACTCATGGAAAATCTTCTACTGACATTAACTTAATTTCAGTGATACTACCGATGACATAAACAGATGACCACTTATGAATGAATTTCTTAACTAAATGGGACTGTAAAACAATGTTAACTGAAAACCAAGCAAGGAGTCCTGTGACACTTAAAGACTAACAAATTCATTTACTGCATGAGCTTTCATGGGAGAAAATCCCACATTGTCAGACGCTTTGAAAATAGGGGAACATACAGAATGGGAGGAAATAAATGCAGCAAAGTACAAGTCTTGATTTAAGTCACACTGTAACGGCAAATCAAAGCGATTGTTAAGAGTCAAACACTGGGGAACAGCATATAGAGGAAGATGTGGACAAACCACCTGTTCTAATGGGAGAAACAGCCGAAGTCCCTATTAAGCCCTGAAGCAATGCAATTAATTTTGAAAATAAATTCATCACATTCGATTTAATGAATTTATTTGCAAATTTGATTGCATTACTTCAGGGCTTAATAGTGACTTTGGATTTTTCTCTCATTAAAACAGGTGATTTGACCTCATCTTCCTCTATATGCTGTTCCCCAGTGTTTGACTCTTCACAGTGGCTTTGATTTGCTCTTACAGTGTGACCTGATCCCATGACTCCTACTTCGTTGCATTTATTTCCTCCTATTCTATATGGGTATGTCCACACATCTCTTTTATTTCGAAATAACACTGGTTATTTTGAAACAAAAAAGATTAGATCCACATGACGTTTTCTTATTTCGAAATGACGGGCTCTGTCATTTCGAAATAAGAAGCGTCATTTCGAAACTGCTTAAACCCCATTCATTTCGAAGCAGCTGTTATTTCAAAATGGTTATTTCAAAATTTGGACATGTTGTTTCGAAACACCACCATTGTTTTGAAACAACTGTTTCGAAACAACATGTCCAAACGGCCTTATTTCGAAATAACCATTTCGAAATAACAGCTGTTTGGAAAGCAGGCTTTCCCTTAATTCGAATTAACATTTTCTTATTTCAAATTAACTTATTTCAGAATAAGGACTTTATTTCAAAATAACTTATTTTGAAATAATGATATATGTGTGGACATAGCCTAGGTTTCCCCATTTTCAAAGCATCTGACAAAGTGAGATTTTCTCCCATGAATGCTCATACAATAAATGAATTTTTTAGTCTTTAAGTGCCACAGAACTCCTTGTTTGTTTTACTGAACTAGACTAACACAGCTGGCCCTTTGAAACAATGTTAACTGAAGTATAACTTTTTTCATGGCCCAAGCTACCTTATAGCTTCCTGTGTAGAAGGGTACAATTTCATTATTAGAATACTACTGATTGAAATATTTTTAGTAAAGAATAATATCATGCTTTGATCTTGAAGTCTATGAGTCTGAGTCCATGCTTGCAGAGGACAGAAGTAGGCTTGAATCAGAGGATTTACCTATTTACAGTATACAGGCAGCTATTAGAAATAACTTTTGCAACAGACTTAAAACTCAAAGATGGGATTATATAGTTTGCATTTGGATTAGTTTGGCTAGAGGTTAAGTTATTTTAAGGAGTAATTTAAAGCCATTCAGACTAGTATGACTTAAAACATACCTTGCTTTGCCATCATGGATTTGGCACAAAGGTTCATAAACAGCTTTATAAATGTTCTCAAACAAAAAATAAAACGCTATTTGTCACAACTTTGCCTGCTTTGGTTTGACAGTCAAACTATATTTAAACCATTATAACCTGAATCTTTCTGAATCGGTTTCCAACTCATTCCTTTTATGCTGTTTCACTGCTTACAAGGATCAAGCCTCAAGTGTATAGGCTAGATGCAGTGTGCAGGATTCAATGCATCTATAGCAAAAACAATGAGAGTCCCTGTGGCACCTCAAAGACTAGAAAATTTCTTCAAGCAAAAGATTTTGCTACTTATGTGTACACAAAAGAATAAATATGTCCATTTATACTTATGCAAAAGAATAAATGGACACAAATAAGACATCAGAAATGGCAATAGCCATAAACCAGTAGGAGAACACTTCAATCTCCCCGGACACTCAATGCACACTTGGAAGTTGCCATACTTCAACAAGAAAAAACTTCAAAAACAGATTCAGTGTGAAACTGCAGAGCTGGAACTGATTTGCAAACTTGACACAATCAAACTGGGTCTGAACAGGGACCTGGAATGGTTAGCACAGTACAGAAAATAATTGTCCCTGTTAACACATTCTCACCTTCTAATCAACTGATGTGAATGGGCCTCATCTTGAATTGACTTTGCTAACACTTGGCCTCCTTCATCCTGACACATGTATATATACACCTCTCAACTGTCATTTCTACTTCATGCATCTGACAAAGTGGGTTGAAGCCCATGAAAGCTTATGCCTGAAGAAATTTGTTAGTCTAGTCAGTTAGTTTAAGGTGCCCCAGGACTCTTGTTGTTTTTGCTGTATGCAGACTAACACTGTAGATGGTATCTACAAATTCTTCTATGGGATTTCTCCCCACTCTTCAGCAAAATATGTACTAGACTCAAGCAGAATGATAAAGTGGATCTTAAAATACAAACTATGTATTTGTTAATGTTTCAGTGCCAAGAGCAGAGAAAAAATGAATGCTAGAATGGACAGTTTACCAACATGGTATTATGTGATGGATGAACAGAATGGGATTGAACATAATTGTTGGCTTGGGATGGTATACGTTATCTGAAGTCTGTAATTTTCAGGAAAAGAAAAGATAGATTTTTAATGTTAGTTTGGAGAAATGAGCTGATCTGAATTGGTTTTAGGCACATTCATTTTGTGGTTCTGGAATTGCTAAACACAGTGACACCAGCTGTTCCTCAGGAGAGAAAGATTATTCAGGTTTCTTTTGAAGGCAGCAGCTAACTTAGTAGTATGTTGATATTTTGATTTTAAATGTTGAGATATACTTAGATGATTATGAATTATTAAAATTAGCATTTCCTCCCCACTCCTTGTTGTCCTTTTGAGCAAATATGTTTCAATTATACACAATTCTAATTCAACACAGTGAATTTCTCTGGGAAACAACCACCACTAAACCATTTCATTCAGAGACCAAAAGGTTAAAATTATTAAAACAACCTAAACTTGACTATCAAAATAATATTTCACAGGTTTGTTCCCATTCATACAGCCACAGTGATGAAAAATAATTTCCTTTACAGAAAAAAAAGATTTCATGTTCAATCTGTAGCATGGCATAGACTGAACAAAAAGAATAATTCCATGCACTCAAAGGCAGCTCTTGTATTCACTGACATTTGGCAGTGAGTACACACTACATCTACAGTACAAGTGACAAGAATACTAAGTTGCAGAAGCTTCCATTCATAGAATGAAGAACTTGTCAGAACTTAAAGTTTTGCTGTGATCTTTTCATTTTTTAAGCTTTAAAAACTACAGGAAACCTACATCAAAACTTTAAAACTATATTTGTTAATATTTCCTTCCTGGAAGGCATGGGAAAGGACTAATGGTTGGCAAAAATTTCATAAGAATATCTTCTAATGAAATACGCTAAAATTCTTTCTCCTATAATATTGCAAAGAGCATTATTCTACATAATACTTTTTTAGCATTTTAAGTTCACATTGCAAAGCTAAATAATTTTTATTTTTCAAACACAAAATAAGAAATTCCCAAAGAGCTCAAGCCATTAACAGACAGTTCTACACTGAAAACAAGATGACTCATTGAGCAAATAACTTTGGGAACACAGCACACACTGGGCCAGTCCCACTCAGCACAATGGAAGTATATCCAGCTATTTATGCCCACAGTGAACTTGGCCCACTGCTTTCAAGAAGACTTTTTTTTTTTTTTTTGGTTGTTCAGTAAGCCAGAAATGTGTTCCCTACTGGAGCCTAGCTTTAACCTTAATCAGAAATTTTTTTTTTGAAGGCACTGAAAAATTAAACTTAAGTTGGTACAATGGCTTTCTTTTCAAACTGATACTTTGCCATGACAGATACTAAGAGTACCCGAGTAGATGTTTTCTCTCACCGAATATTTTTAGTGAACATTACATAAGAATTTCTGAGCTGTCTTGACGCTTCTTTTTCATTTCTGACACTACCAATGAGACTGAGCTGCATGAGTTAAGAAACAGTGGAGCTCACATTATGACACCTAATAAAAATGTTGCATCTTCTTACATTGTTGGCTAGAGGTTGCTCTCTGAGACATCTTTAGTCTTTGCTCTCTGGGAACTGAGCTGCTGATGCATCTCCTCCTTCTCAGCTAAAACTTCCAACTCTTGAACCAATGTCCCAAATCTTAGCAACTCCTTAAAATGCTTCAAGTCATCATGTGCTTAAACTAATGAGAAAGCCATATCCTCAAAACAGTGTGAGGAGGAACCAATGCCTTCTTGATGGTCAAGCACAGCTGATGAGGAATTTTCCAACAAAAAAGTTTTTCCCATTCGAAAATGAGATTCATCAAAACAGAAGTGTTTCATGGAAACTTCTTGCCTTTCATGAATTTCCACCAAAACATAGGCAGGGTCCCAATACTGGGCAACCCACCTTCATTCTGGAAAGCTGGGGAGTCTGAGATTCCAAGACATTTCGAAACAAGCCGTTTCATAATAAAGGGTTATTTCGAAACACCTTACTTCTGTTTTCGAAATAAGGGACCGAAATAGCATGTCCACAGTGTGAACATGCTATTTCGCTTGGGGAGGGGACTGCAGGCACCCGCGGGGTGAAGCACAGCCTGGCGCCTCACCCCGCGGGTGCCTGCAGAGGGCTAAGCACCCTGGGAGGAAGGGCTGCCCACTCAGCACCCTGGCCAGGGTGCTGAAGGGTGTCCCCTGGCCGGCAGAGGGGGACTATAGGCACCCACGGGGTGAAGGGAAGTAGATTTAAGCCCTTCAAAAGAACGGCTCCCATTTCAAAACAAGGGGTTTCCTTGTTTCGAAATGGCCGTACATCGTGTGAACATGGCATTTCTTATTTCGAAACAACCTCTGAACACACCCTAGATTTTGCCTTCTGGCTTCACAGCCAGCAACCTGGAAACCCTAAGAATCCCAGCTCAAAATAGGGCTTCCGGGCCCACTGAAAGCATAAGTCTACCACTTGAGCTTGGTTTGTAGCTGGAGGCTATATCCTCTGCAGACAGGAAAGGGAACACATAACACATGTAGCATATGAATTACAGAAACACTGAGCAAATGCAAAAATAGCAAAAAACAAAAGTAACAGTTTATCTATATTAGCAGGTGTGCATTAAACCAGGAAATCAGGAGGAAATTTACTGAGCGTAAGTTACTGACCGGCTGTTCTTCTCAGTGAAGTGAAAGGCTTGTCTCATGTCACCTTTCTAGCTTTAATATGCCAGAGCACTTGTGTCATACCATGGCCAAAAAGACAGAATATGTCAGACAGCCCTTTACTTCACCAAGAGGCATCCTATAAAATGCTGAAACGCCTACAAAAATGCCACAAAGCACAGAAGGAAACAGTCTTTAAAAGTGTCACTGAAATCTGTAGGAGAAAGTAAAAGGTTAAAATAGGAAAAATGAGTAGAAGTGTCTAGATGTTAGCTTAAGGGCTAACAATGTACTCCAACAGGTGGGCCTGAATGGAATGTACAGTGGGCCTGAACTAAACATATAGATATGAAACAAATTGTGAAGTTCAACTTCACTGGAACTGGAAAGAAACATGCTGAAATTGTAGTAAGTATGAAAAATGGAAAAGTACCTGAAAGGTATTAAGTCAGTCTAATAACAAGGAACAACGCCAAAGAAATAGGGAGGTATTATATAACTAACCTGGGCAAAGGTAAGGTTTCAGTCAGACCATGACACCTTGATGGATGGAGATGTCCAATGATGCGTGGACCTATCAAATCAATGGGTGGTATCAAGAAAGGGGTATGTGGACCAAGCAAGGTAAATTTGGATCCCAAAGGGGGTTGAGTCAGTAGATCTGAGTAAAGTATAAGAATACGAGCCCCAGAGCCCATACTTTGTGTGCTTGAGAGGGTAACAGTGAGTCCTGCAGTCAGTTGAGCTGTCCCATTGCATTGAGAGCACCAATACTGCCAACAAATCTCTTGAAACAGATTGTTTGCCGTAGTGCTATGTTTCAATACAGCCTGTCCTGGCACATTCATTTCTACAAAGATCTGTGGTCTTGTTGGTTTTTTGCAACTATGATTGTTGCCTCAGTTTACCTCTTGCACACAAGGTATGCATAGGCAGGGGCACTGCTGCTCCGGGGAAGGACCCGGGGCACGGGCCCCAGCCCCGATTCTGCGCTGAGGCCAACCCGGCCTCAGGTGCCTGCTGCTGCCAACCTGGCTCCGGATCCCTGGCCAGGGACAGGGCAGGGAGCGTCAGCCGCCACAGTGGGTGGCCCAGCGTAGGACAGGGGCCAGAAGCGGCTGCAGCCACCGCGGGCAGCAGGGCCCCAGATCTCCCGCTGGTGACCAGAAGAGGCAGGGGCTGAGGACCAGGACTCAGGGCATTGGCACTGGGATTCAGGGCACGATACCCGTGTGCCCAGCACTAGCGACGCCCCTGCGCATAGGCTCCAAATCACTTAGCTAACTGAGTCTGAGTTAAGATCCAAGCGAGGCTCTAGATCACTGGGCTAACAGAATCCACACTAGAGATCTGAGCCAGGGGTAATCCTGAGGGAGCATGCTTTCAGAGACTCACACATGCATTCACACACACAACCAAACTGATATCAGCACCAGACACAGAACAACATTGATAAAAACACATCTTGACTGACATGCCTGACCACACTCCATCCAGCATACCACAAATTCCTTGTTTGTTTTGCTGAACTAGACTAACACGGCTGCCCCTTCAGAACATGGAAGACCATGCGTTTTAAAACACAGAACTGGGAATCAGGAGATCTCAATTCTAGTTTCAGCTCTGGAACAAGCCCTCTTGTGAGCAAGTAACTGGCATGTGTCTCAATTTTTCTGTCAACTGTGACAATATCGTTACTTCGGATGGGTATTTGTGCTTAATTCACTCTTCATAAAGCTCTCTGATCACTAGATGGAAGATGCTATCAAAGTACCAATTTTCATTATACTGATCATGTCTATTGTATCATTAGCTGCTGTATATACAGTTCTTGTCTGATACAGTTGTACAATAAGTATGATTCAGAGCAATTAATGTAGTGAATTTCCTTGTTCAACACATGGTTAAGTTGTCTGTACCCTGAAATTTCAGGCTAATATTTATTGCTTACTGTTACAGAGAAGCTCACCTCTATAAACGAAGCTCCTCTGTGCCAGAATAAGTGTTCCCAGTTTGGCAGGCAGTACGTATGGGCTATAAAGGACCAAAGAGGACACAGAGAGACCCTGTCAATCAACAGAACATGATAGCATAGGACAGAGGCAGGTGAGAACTGGCTAGGAGAGTCTGCAAAGAATGGAATGCTCTGCAGGCTCTCCCTGGGAAGAGGAGGATGAACTGGATATAAGTGGCTGGCAGAGGGACTAGTTAACTGGCCCTTTAGCACGGGACAGGGGTGTTGCTACATATGAAGATTAGCTGGGGAGCAGGCCCCCAACAGGTCTGAGCTCCACCTCCTAGCCTCAGCCCCAGCCCCAGCCCCAGCCCTTCTCAGCCATGCCCCCTCTCCCCTACCCACGCCCACCTGGTCCAGGCTTAGTGTCACGCAATACACATCTGTGCATCCAGGGTTATGATACCATTTTTCTGTTCACTTATACACTGGGATTGTATGTTTTTATGCCAATTATGCCATACAAAGTTTCTTTGTGGATGCTCATAACCTATTCTATGTGGCTACTATGACAATAAGTTTCCTGCAGCCACATGTGAAAACAAAGACACACCTGGAAGAGCTTTTTTGTTTTCACTTCTCACCCCTCCCCTTCTGACAGAGGTGATTTCTTTGTCTCCTCTGAGCCACCTCAATCAGCATATCTTTGTAAAAACAAACAGGGAGTCCTGTGGCACTTAAATTTATTTATTGCATGAGCTTCTCCCACTTCGTCAGACACTTTGAAGATGAGGGAAATTTCAGAATTCTGTAATCTCCCTCATCTTCAAAGCATCTGATAAAATGGGATTTTCTCACACAAAAGCTCATGCAATAAATAAATTTGTTAGTCTTTAAGTGCCACAGAACTCCTTGTCTGTTTTACTGAACCAGACTACCATGGCTACCCCTTTGTGTCTCAGCAACCTATCTTTGTTGCCTCCTTGCTCGCAGCTTTTGTTGTTTATCTCTTGCTGGAAGACAGTTCTGTCTGTCTCCCAACTACCTGAGACATGTTACATGTCTGCACACATGCACGTGGCTGCAGGAAACATACCATCATTAGCAATACTGCATAAGTTAATACCATTGTACTTCACTCAAGAAATTCCTTTCCATAACTGTATTCATCCTACTAGTGTTGGCTGAAGGCTTCTATAGCCACAGTGTAGGGACACAGATAGACAAAATGAATAGATTCTACCATTAAAGCAGCTGTTAGGAAACAGTGTATCTGTTCTTTAATATCATAACTAAAATAACTAACTCAGTTTAATAGACATTATGTCCAATGTCTAACAAAGATCTATATTGTGAATGTGGAACTTCATTTTGTGTTCTTGAAACTTGTTTTAGATGTATGCTGTGTAATTTCATTTCAATGTATGAACAGGGCATGTGAATGAAGGGCATGTGTGATGGGATCAGTTAACAGTAGCCTTTCCTGATGAAATGCAAGTACCACCTTAATGGCTAAATAATGCAAACAAATCCCTGAAAAAGAAGAAAGATCTACCCCAGACAGAAAAGAACAAAATATAAGATGAAGGTCATATCTGCAAATGACTGGTGATCAATGATCATGGGAGCAGTGAGGCAGCAAGACACAGCAGGTCCCATAGACTTACAGAAGAGACAGCAAGTATTAAAAAATGATGGGTAAAAAGATGAAAACCTTGGGTCTTGTTCTGTGACTTATTTTGGAGCATCAGATACATGAATGACAGAGGCCTGGCTCTCTTCTCTAGACTGGCCCATGCAATATATAAAAGAGCTTGAAATAATATCACACCAACTTCCACAATATTGTGCTTATGAACAGAACAAAGGAGGAATCCTTGGCACTTTTAAAGCCTAACAAATTTATTTATTGCATGAGCTTCCATGAGAAAAAAATCCCATGTTCAAGCATCAGATGAATTGGGACTTTCTCCCACAAAAGTTCATGTGATAAATAAATTTGCTAGTCTTTAAAAATGCCACAAGACTTCTTGTTTGTTTTTTATTGAAGTAGACTAATCTGGCTATTATGTAGTTGTGTGTGTCTGGGGTTTTTTGCTATTTTTACATTTACAAATAAATGTGGCACATTGCCTTGTCCCCTGAAGAGATCCCGTTGCTAGTATGGTGGAGGGAGGGGTAGAGCCACCCGCACGCCCCCCCCCCAGTGATGCCTCCTGAGCTTGGGGGGGGGAGCAGAGAGGTGAGACCCCAGCCACACTGTCTGGGCTGTGTTGGGGGAGCTCCCCTTTGCAAAGTGCTTTGAGATGAAGTATGCTATAAGGGCTAAATCTGACAGGAGCAACAGATTATTTCTGTGTCTATTTAGCAGTGTTCAGCTGTAGATCTCAAAGCACTTTACAAAGGGAGGTAAACATCATCGCCATTTTTATTCTGAAGGTGAGGAAACTAAGTCCCAGGAAGGAAAAGTGACTTTCCCCCACAAGTCAGGGCCGAGCCAGAAAGAGACCTTTGGTCTCTCAAGTGTCACACCCAGTGCTTTAGGAAATGCTGTCCCTCTGTGTATAGTTTAACCTGAAAAAAAAAAAAACAAACAAACAAAACTAGAGACGTGTCATTGGTTTTAAACCAGATCATGTTACCTTTAGCAAGCACAGGTATTCTCTCCCCTCCATAGCCACCAAGGGGAACTAGATGACAGAGGAAGGGAAAAGAGACTGTTAAATGTTTGATGTCACCAGCCCAAAAGCCTGTGTCCTCCCTCTTCATTACACTGACTAGATAACTATGCTCAGATCCAACTGTATCCACATAGAAGTGACTGTCAGCAGCGGGGAGCACCAGCTCCTAAAAATCCAGTGCCCCTTGCTCTTTCTGTTTCCCTTTGGTGACCTGGTCCTGAAACAGCAATCCCAAGAGCCCCACTGAACTCACTGTCCTGTGTGCCACTTCAGGAAATGCTGCTTTGACTCCAGCTCCTCCTGGTCCCGCAGGGAACACTGCCGCTTGGGCTCCATGCATGGGACAGTGAGAGTGGGAAAAGACCCTGACCATGCTTTTCCGGGCTTGAGGGGGGAGGAGTAGAGCTGCCTGCAACTCCCCAGCCATGCCACCTAGGCTTGTAGGGTGGTAGGGGGGATGTCCTAGCTCACGCCACCCTGCTGGGGGAAGAGAGCTGCCTGCAGCTCTACACGGCCTGACCTCCCCCAGAGGGGCTGATCCTCCAAACAGTATCACCTTCTGTCCCAGTCCCCCTGCTGCCTGATCATGGGCCAGAGGAGCCAATACCCTACCCCACCACACTGCCTTGCCTATAGTTGTCCCTCCCCAACTGTGAGGAGGGTGAGTCACTGAAAAAGCATGCAGGCAGAGTCTGCCTGCTGAGGGATTTAAAGTTCCCTCTGCCTACCCAACTCAAGCTGCAGGCTAACTAACTATGCCTACGCTGCTGGGAAAGCAGAGCGTAGTTCAAGCTAGTTTGTTCAAATGGTTAATTCAAACTTAAGTTCAAACCAGCACGATGTAGTCGTGTAGTTCGAACCAAGAGGTTAGTTCGAACTAAAAAGTTAGTCTGAACTAAGAAAAAGCATGGCTACTTCAAACTAGAAAATTAATTTGAACTAAAAGCTGCAGTTAGTTCAGACTAACCAGGCATTGGTTAGTTTGGACTAAACAAGTCCAGACTTAGCTTGCTAATGTAGACATAGCCTTAGTGCCTTCACTGACAGTTGCTTTAGACCATTAAAGATCAAAACATTTAATGTTAATATTTCATTGTAGCTACCTGAGTCAGCATCCTGAGATTGCTGGTCTTTTTGTGGACAGCTGATGGGGCCTTGACTTTGTCTTATTATTATTTAACACCAGTATGCTATCAAATATCAGATGCGATGTTCCAGAGGACCTAGCTATCTGTTGGCTCCAAATCCCATACTTTCTTGACCTCACTATGGGCAGTGAATGAATGTTGCATTGACACAATTTATGTTAAATTTTCAGACATGTTGTTACCTGTTCTGTTCCTTGCTCTTGCTGACAAATTTAGAAGCCCGTTTTAAGTCACTTCTGTTCTGAACATACATTGGCTGTCATGTAGAAATACATAAGTGTAAGAAGAACATCTCTATCAGGGAGTATGCTCTTGCTGCAGGCTGTGACACAACATGTGCATCTGCCTCAGTCTTTCTTCGGTCCAGCCGTTAAAAAGAAGTAAGTTTCTTCTGGGTCCACTAAGAATCCTTCCTTTAGGCAAAATTTATTCAGGTATTCAGCTAATAGCTGGTAAAACTGTTCTCCAGTTCTCATAGTAAAACAGAAATATATAGTGATTTTTTTTTTCTCCAAGCTCTTTACCCATGAGTCCAGTGTTTGTTTCCTAGTCCCTTTTTTCTGGTCCAGCTTTGTCTAGTGGGTCAACCCCTTTGCAGCCTCTTGGCGCTGGCTCATCAGCTAAGAAGGGTCAATAAATTAGCCTTTTCACTGGTTTCCTAGCCTTCAGCCCTTTTCAGCCTCCTGGCAAAATGGCTCTTCAACACAGAAAGATGAGCAGGATAATCACAGAATCAAAAGATGGAAGGGACCTCATGAGGTCATCTAGTCCAACCCCTTGCCAAAAAAGCAGGACTACTCCCGCTAAATTATCCCAGCCAGAGTTTTATCCAGCTGGGCCTTAAATATCTCCAAAGATGGAGAGTCCACTTCCTCCCTAGGTAGCCCATTCCAGTGCTTCACCACTCGCCTAGTAAGAAAGTTTTTCCTAATATCCAGCCTCGACTTCCCCAGCTGCAACTTGAAACCATTGCTCCTTGTTCTGTTCTCTGTTACTACGGAGAACAGCCAAGCTCCCCCCTCCTCCTTGGAGCATCCCTTCAAGGAGTTGAAGGTTCCTATCAAATCCCCCCTCAGTCTTCTCTTCTGCAGGCTAAATAAGCCTAGGTCCTTCAGCCTTTCTTCACAGGTCTTGTGCTCCAGCCTCTTGATCATTTTTGTTGCCCCCTGCTGGACTCTTTCTGATTTGTCCACATCCTTTTTGTAGTGGGGAGCCCAAAACTCAACACGGTATTCCAGATGCGGCCTCACCAGTGCTGAATAGAAGGGGATGATCACATCCCTCGATCTGCTGGCAACACTTCTTCTGACGCATCCCAGTCAATTCTTCTCTGTTTGTGAGCAGCAGGTTGAGAGGTGAAAGGCCGCTAATTGGTTCCTCCAGCATTTGTACCAGAAGTTGTCCTCAACACTCTCCAGAAACTTCCTGGATTGCCTATGCACTGCTGTATTGGCTTCCCAGCAGATGTCAGGGTAACTGAAGTCCCCCATGAGAACCAGGGCCTATGATCTAGAAACTTCTGCCGGTTGTCCATAGAATGCCTTATCCACGTCCTCCTTCTGGTCTGGAGGTCTATAGCAGACACCCACCACAACATTCCCCTTGTTGCCCTCTCCTCTACACTTAACCCACAGACTTTCAACTGGCTCCATTCCACTTCCATAATGGAGCTCTGAGCAGTCATAGAGCTCTTTTACATATAGCGCTACTCCTCCTCCTCTTCTTCCCTGCCTGTCCTTCCTGAACAACTGATAAAATTTTTTTTAGTTTGAACTACGCAAAGCCAAGTGTAGACAGGGACCAAATTAGTCCAGATTAAGCCTCCTTAATCTGGACTAATTTGCTAGTGTAGAGATAGCTAAGACACTTCCCATTAGCTTTAATAAGAGAAGAGCTGGTCTTGAAGAGGCAATGTTCACAGGAATCTAGAAATGAGACCCCATATTATTAATTAATTCAACTAATCTAACAATTTGTTCTCATTCACGGGAGACTTGTTTAAACTCTGCTGACTCAGTAAAGAAAGAAAGTAAAGTAAAAACAGCAAGAGTCCGGTGGCACCATCTGACACATCTGACAAAGTGGGCTGGAGCCCACAAAAGCTTATGCTTGAAGAAATGTTAGTCTTTAAGATGCCATAGGACTCTTGCTTTTGCTGTACACAGACTAACATGGCTTCCCCTCTGAAACTGAATTTACCAAAAATTAGACATCTGCTTTTCATGTACTTACAGTAAGCATAAGTTGTTCTACTTATAACAGCTGTAGTTCATGAGCCAATGTACTTATTGAACTATAGATCAGTGATTTCAAGCTTTTTTCCCTCAGGACCCAGTTGAAAAAAAAAATCACTTATGCCCACAACCCAGCAACTGCATCTTTGAGTACTGCATTGCAGTCTTTTGGCAGTGGCAGCAAGGGGTACAACAACCCAGTAACTGAGCATCTGTGACCCAGGACTGGGTCCTGACCCTGAAAGAAGGTTATTCACCGTGTACAGTAACTGGAGTTCTTTGAGATGAGTGTCCCTGTGGGTGCCCCACAGTTGGTGTGTGCATGTCCATGCATAGGCAGATTGGAGAAGTTAGTAACAATGCTTGTCGTGCCACGCACATGGCTCACGAGTCTCGCGCCAGTCTTCTGCACCTCTTCGTAGCACGCACAGCTCAAGTTCCCTCAGTTCCCTCTCTAACCAGAAGGTGATTCCAAAATAGAAGGAGAAGGAAGGAGAGTTGTGGAGCACCCCCAAGGACAAACATCTCGAAGAAGTCAAGTCACTGCACAAGGTGAGTAACCTTCCTTTCTCCTTTGAGAGACATCCCTGTGGGTGCCCCAGAGTTGGTAACCACAAACAGTACCCTCACAGGGTAGGAAGGACTTCGGAATACTCATTATGGATAGTGAAAAGGACTGAGGGTCCCAGTACTGAATCTTTATGAGCTAACTGGTTGATAGCATAATGTTTTATAAAAGTATGCATAGAAGACCATGTTGCTGCTTTGCATATTTCGTTGATTGGTATGTTTTTGAGAAAAGTTACAGTGGTAGACATGGCTCTAGTTAAATATGTCTTTATGTGAACAGTGGTGGGATGTTTGATTATTTGTAACATTCATATACACCCCCAGAAATCCACTTAGAAAGTCTGATTTGTGTTAATCTCCTTTGCATCTTTTGGCTATGCCAGCAATAGTCTGTTGGGAGATCTAAAGAATTTTGTTCTGTTTAGGTAGATGAGGAGGGCTTGCCTGACATCCAGAGTGTGAAGGAGCACTTCACGAGGAGTGGAGTATGGCTTCAGCAAAAATACAGGTATGTTTATTGGTTAATTAAGATGAAAAGGTGAGTATACTTTTGGTATAAATTTAGGATGAGCTTGGAGAATAACTTTGTCCTTGTGGAAAACAGTAAAAAGGGGATCAGCCATAAGGGCTCTTATTTTACTGACACATCTCACAGAAGTGATAGCTACGAGGAATGAGACCTTCCTAGATAGATGCAAAAGGGAACATGCCACTAGGGACTCAAAAGGTGGTCTAGTGATAGACTTTAGGACAAGGTTCAGGTCCCATAATGGAGCAGGTTGTTGTATTTCTGGGTACAGATTTTAAATGTCAAGGAAGAAGCATTTTACTACGGGGTTAGTAAAGAGTGAATTGTTGTTTATACCATCGTGAAAAGCATTTATGCCGGTGCGGTGGACCTTTATGGATGTTAGTGAGAGACCTGCATCCTTTAATTGTAGGAGATAATCAAGTAGATCATGGATGGGTGCTGTTGTGGGAGCAGTATTTAGTTTTGCACATCAACAAGAGAATCTACATCATTTTTTCAGATAAGTGTTTCTAGTGGAAATCTTTCTGCTGTTCAAAAGGGACATGTTTTACTGGTTCAGAGCCTCATAGTTCTTCCTTTTGGAACCATAGAGGAACCATACAGTTAGGTGAGTTTGTGTAGATGGAGATATGTGGTTAGACCATTGTTCTGCTTCAGGAGATTGGGATAGAGGGGCAGCATCACTGGTGATCTTTTGGACATGTTGTTCAATACTGTGAATCAGGTTTGTCTGGGCCACACTGGGACAATCAGTACAATTGTCACCTTGTCTCTGTGTATTTTCAGAAGAGTTTTCATCATCAGAGGAAATGGAGGGAAGGCATAAACTTCTTGTTTCCAAGGAGTAGGAAGGCATCTCCCATTGACTTGACTGACTCAGGAACAGTAAAAATTACACTTTTGGTTGTGAAATGTTTCAAAGAGGTCTATTAAAAGAAAACCCTACTGTTGAAATATGCTTTTGATTATATCTCGGTGAATTTCCCATTTGTGTTGTGGGAGGAAGGACCTGCTGAGCCAATCTGATGTTGTGTTTTGAACTCCTGGTAAACATGCAGTGGACATCATGACGTGGTTTTGTATGCACCAATGCCAAACTTTTAGTGCTTCTGTACAAAGGTTGTTGGCTCTCACTCCAACCTGTCTGTATATGTAAAACATACATCCAATGTTGTCTGTAAGGATCCTTATATGCTGCAAAATAAGGTGTTGTTTAAAATGGTGGAACGTGTTGTGAACTGCTTGAAGTTTGAGTAGATTTATGTGTAAGGTGTTTTTTTGAGGAGACCATAGTCCCTGTGCAGACAGGGCCTATAGATGGGTACCATATCCCATAAGCGATGTGTCTGTCAACATTATCAGTGAAGGTTCCCTCTTGGAGAATGGAATGCCCTGCATGAGGTTGGTAAGGTCTGTCCATCATCTCAAAGGCTGTGTTCACACAGCACTCTTATTTCGAAACAAGAGAGGTTGTTTCGAAATAAGAAATACCCTGTTCACATGACACACGGTTGTTTCAAAACAAGTTAAACCCCACGCGGGGACGAAACAACCTTGTTTCAAAACAATTGTTTCGAAACACCGCCGTGTGAACACATTGTTTCAAAACAACAGTGACTTGTTTCGAAATAACTGTTGTCTGAACCTGCTATTTCGCTTTGAGATTTTTCCTTAATTCGAATTAACAAACTGTTAATTTGAATTAAGTTATTTCGAAATAAGGCATTATTTTCAAACAAGTTGTTTCAAAACAACCGTATCGAAATAACCCCCTGTGTGTGAACACAGCCAAGGATTCCTTGATTGCTGCTTGCAGAGCAATCGTTTAGTGAATTGAGTGTTTGTGTGACTTGTATACTCCCTATTGCCAGAGCTGTAGAGGGTGCATGTGCAGCCATGTGTATCTGACCACCTGTGTCGTGACTGCCATGTGACCTAACACTTGAAGGGAATGCATTGCTTGAACTGTGGTAGATTTGGAAATGGTTTCTACCAGCTGTGCTATGGTCTGGAAACTAGGTATTGGTAAGAAGGCCCTTGCAGCATGAGTATCTAGGCATGCTCCTATGAAGTCTATTATCTGTGAGGGATTTATGGTAGATTTTTTTAAAATTTATCAGGAGACCGAGACTTTGGAATAGGTTCATTGTATATGTGAGGTCTTGAGCAGCCTGTTCTTTGAAGTCTAACTTTATGAGACAATCTTCCAGATATGGAAAAATGGTGATGTTGTTTCTGCACAAGTGTGCTGTGATGACCACAAGAACCTTGAAGAAAACTCTTGGGGCTGTGGAAAGACCGAATGGGAGGACTGCATATTCGTAGTGCTCTTGATCTTTGATGAATCTGAGAAATCGCCTGTGAGCTGGGTGTACAGATATACAAAAGTATTCATCTTGTAGGTCAAGAGCCATAAGCCAATGGTGGGATTCCAGGTTGGGTATTATGGAAGATAGAGTTACCATACTTTTCTTGTGGTTTCATATGTTTAACTTTCTGAGATCGAGTATCAAC
Source organism: Podocnemis expansa (assembly GCA_007922195.1). Classification (NCBI taxonomy): domain Eukaryota; kingdom Metazoa; phylum Chordata; order Testudines; family Podocnemididae; genus Podocnemis; species Podocnemis expansa. The sequence continues at coordinate 12,193,993 of ML681966.1, read as the reverse complement.
CTCCTGATTTCCTTTGCGTCAGGAAGTAGGGAGAATAGTAACCTTTTCCCCAGTATTGTTCGGGGCCCCTCCACACTGCTCCTATGTCTAGGAGATAAGCAATTTCTTGTTTGAGACGTTTGTGAGATGTGTCCCTGAGGAGGGATGGGGCAGGGTGATTGGGAAAAGGCTATGAAGTAAACAGAATGGTGTAACCCACCTCTATTAATGTTAGGACCTACCTGTCCATAGTTATTGCTCCCCAAGTGTGGTAGAAAGGCTGCAGTCCATTCTGGTAAAGTAAAGGATAGGCACACTCTGGAGATCCAAGGAGGTTTTGTGGGCTCCCAACCAGATTTTCAAAATTGTGGTTTGGATGCAAGTGGTGGTTACGTGGCAGGTGGCAGGTTGCTAGAGTGTCTGTGGCATTACTGCCTATGCCTGCCTCTTGGAAGGTCCTGTCTCCTGTTTTGCTGTCTGCAAGGATAGTAGTATTGATATCTAGAGTTGTAAGGTTGATATCTGTAGGATCGTCTTCTGGTTGCTGGAGTATAGATTTCAGAGGTTTGAAGGGTAGCTCTGGAATCCTTTGAAGTGTGCATTAGCTCACTGGTCTTTCATAAAAAGAGTTTCTTCTTATCTAACAGTAGGTCTTTGATAATAGACTGAAGAGATGTTGGAAGATCGGCTGAATGCAACCAGGAAGAGCATTGTAGGACAATGCCCGTAACCATGGTGTGTGCTTCTGTATCTGCCACATCAAGGGGTGCCTAAAGCGCAGTTCAGGAAACGAGTTTCCCTTCCCTAACAATGGAATGAAACTTATTTCTTGGCTTCAGGTATGTATTTGATAAAGTCTGCCAGTTTTATGTAGTTTGAATGATCGCAATTTGCCAGTAAAGCAGAATAATTTGCCACTCTGAGTTGTAGCATGGATGATGTGTATGTCTTATGCCCAAGAAGATCCACCTTCTTATCTTCTTTATCATGTGGAATGGATCTATTACAGACTTGTTTAAATCTGTGGCTAGCAGCCTAAACCTCCACTGAATTTGGAAGTCGGAGAGTAAAAAGATACTCTGATTGCATAGGTGGGATGCAGTATTTTTTTATCAGCTCTTTTGCAGGTGGGCTGTATAGAGGCTGGTGTTTGTCAGATGTTACTGGGTGGTTCAAGGAGGGCATCATTCATAAGGAGTGCAACTCCTGTTGAGGGCATTGATTGTAGGATTTTTAGTAGCTTGTGTTCAGATTGTGGTACATCTTTCATGTGTAACTCAAGAGATTCTGCAACTCTTTTGAAGAGTTCCTGGAACTACTTAAAGTCATCTGCTGTTGTTGGGGGTGGAGGAATAATTGTTTCATCTGGAGAAAATGTAGAATTATGAAGAGAAGATACAGCCTCTAGAATCTCACCTTCTTCTACAGATTCCTGGATCTCCCAAACTGCAAGTGCCAGCTCTGATGGTTTGTTCATAGGAGTTGGCTTTGTCGTTGTTTTATATGCTTGTGAAGTGGACAGTCTACAGTAACAGCTGGAGTATGGGGACCAAGGTTCCCAACCTTGCCAATAGTAAGGATGAGAGTCAGGAGGAGGTCCATAATATGGGGACCTTATCCGATGATGAGGGGGTAAGGCTCGATAATATTGATATAGTTGAGATCTATGTCTGGATCGGACAGATGCTGGCTGTGGACAGAAGGTGGCAGCCTGGTCATCTAGATCGTCATTGGACGAGAAAGGGATTGCTGAGATCGTACATTCTCTCATAAAAGGTGAGGGAGATATGTTGTCTGAGGAGAAAGAGTATGCAAGGGTGATACTCCATCGTCCTCATGGGTGTCTGTTTCTCTTTTCTGAATGTTTACGCTAAACCGTGAGATCCTGTTCTGGGATTGGTGCCAAAGTGGCCAGTTCCATACCTGTTTCTGTAGGTAGTGCAGGGGAACTCATCTGTCCCAGCGTCATAGGCTGTTACGGCACCGATACCATAACTGAAGATGGTTCCATGGCCCAAACAGTGGCAGATGGCCAGGAGTCTGCTATCAGTGCCAGGGTTTGAGATGGTGCCAACGGTTCCTTTGGTGCCATCAGTTCCGAGATTGCCAAGATGGCCTTTCTATGACCCGTCTTGTGTTGGTGGTCTCTGGCAGATAACAGCTGTTTGACAGATTTCTTAGACAATGTACTAGAGGGACCGGGAGCCCCATAGGTACGCAACAAAGTAGGAGAGGCGGCAGGGGTTTTTCTCCTTCTTCCTAAGTGCTTTGGAGTGCCTCTCTGATGGTTCTTGAGGCAGCTTTTCCTGGCCTGCATCAGAGGATGGCCTGAGGGATTTCTCCATTAAGAGCAATTTGCAGTGGAGATCTCTATCAAGCAGAGCTCTGGAACTAAGATTCCAGCAGTTAGGGCACTTTTGTGAAATGTGCTCTTCTCCTAAGCATTGTATACACACAGCTTGTCCATAGGATGCCAGCATCGCATCTTGATAGGATCCAAATTTAAAGCCAGGTGAACCAGACATGTTGGTGTAAGAAAAGTTGGGGGCGAGGGGGCAGTGTTGGTAGAAAAAGGCAAAAAATAACATGAAATAGGACAAATAATAAGTTGGTAATTGAAGCTCTTTTGTGAGGAAGAAAAAAATAATGAGCGAGGATGAAAGAGGTTATGCCCCATCTGTTACCACAGACAGTTAAAGAGAACTGAGGGAGCTCGAGCCGTGTCCACTGCAAAAATGTTCAAAAGATCAGTGTGAGGCTCCTGAGCCACATATGCAGCGTGACAAGCATTGTTACTAACTTCTCCAATCTGCCTGTGCATGGATGTGCACACAGCAACTGTGGGGCACCCACAGGGACATCTCTCCCAAAGAAGTTTGAAAACCACTGCTATAGCTAAACAACAGAATAACTCCAAACTTAAATCAAAGTCAACCTGATTTTTCTACTTTTTTTAAAGTGTCCCCAACCAAACCGGAAATAAAATAATGTGAGAAATATTATCATTATCACTATTAATATTTCTTCAGAAGAAGAGTCTTTTTAAGTTATCCTAAATGTATTTTTTTCTCCAAACTCACTCATAGCCAGCAAACTAACTATAATACAAAAATTACATCTTAAATTGAATGCCTCCTTTCTCTAGGGATAAATAAGAATAATTTCTTCTCAAAAAAAGAAAACACCATTTTTACCAAAATAACCTGATTTATTGAGTAAACTGATATGGAGTAATCAGATAATACTCTGAGGAGGAGAAAGGGGGTTTTGCATGGTTGGAACTGATATAAAGTAACTATGCTTTCCGTACAGCTATCTTCAGACAAATGGTATTGTAATAAAATAATGTCAAACCTATGTCATGTTTGATCTTTTTAATTTTTTTAATTAACATTCCTCCAAGCTGTTGGTCTAACAAGCTCTTGAGACTGAAGTCTGTGGTTTATCCACTGTGCTCTTCCACCATCCCAACTAATTAGCAGGAGTTAAAGTAAGCTGGAATGCACAAGAACACCATTCCAGAGTCCACATTTTTTAGGGGCCAGTATTCCAGGGCCCCTAAAAGTAGAAAAATGGGGCAGAACACAGAGTTCTGGGGTGTGCCCCTTGCACACTTTTTAAAGCTCCCAACGGGGGGGGGAAGCTCCCTGCTGGTTGGAAGGCTGTGTCTTCCAGCTGGGTAAGAGCTGTGGCTGCCACACACAGCTGGCAGCTGCAGCCTGCACCCAGCCAGAAGAACAGTCTTCTGGCCAGCAGAGAGTTTCCCCCATGCTGGGAGTTTTAAAACTCCCACCCTGAGCATCCTCTGAGCATGCTCAGTGCAGGAGGAGCAGCCTGTGGTGTGGTCACTCCGCTCTGGCAGCCAGGGAAGGGTGCCCTGAAGAGGTTTGGGGACTGTTGGGCTGGCTCCAGGGCTCAGCTCAGGGGCTTGGCATGACCCAGGACAGGGCTCAGGGATTCAGTGTGATCCAGGACTGGGCTTGGGGGCTCAGCATGGCCTGCAGCTCCTTGGCCCAGCTAGGGGCCAGGCCTGCATCTTGGCCCAACCCAAGGCTCAGCCAATGGTGCAGCCCATGGCCCAATCAGGTGGGGGTGGCGGGGGAGGACCACTGGTGGCAGAGTCTGTGTGCTCCTAATGTTTTTTAGGGCAGCAATACCCCTGGCTGAAAGGGTGTGGAGTGGGAGAATGGGGAGAAGGGGACTGAAAGGAGCTAGGAAGGTGTGGAGGGGGTTGGGGGTGGAGTGAAAACTACGGGGGTGGGGGTTAGGAGGGCTGGAGTGGGGACTTGGGAGCAGGGAGTTTAGGGAATGGGGATGGGGGCTTAGGAGGACATGGGAAAGATGAGTCTAACATGGGCACTAGTGGACAAGATTGAGGTGATGTGGATTTGAGGTTGTGCTTCATGTGTGAGGAAGAGCTGGAGGGGCTCAAAAATGCCTACCTTGGCTGGGGCCCACAGAGACATGAAGTGCCTGTCAAATTATACTTTAACCACTGCTAACTAGAAGGTAGTTCAGTGTGCATTCATCCTTTTCTTTTCTTTATGAACACTGAAATGAAATAAAGGTACTCTCATATGGACACAGAATTTACCTTATGTGTACCCAAGAGCAGAATTTGGCCCTCGATGCAAACAGCAAAACATTGAATTATACAACTCTCCTAAACTTTGCCCTTGGTATTAGTTATAATTTCCTTATATAAAAAGCTAATTTAAGATATCATTTAAAAATTTTTTCCAGTGTCTATTTAACTTTTTGCCAGAAAAACACAACAGAACTAAAATAAAGATTTTAGAAAAACACTTTGGCAGTATAAAAATATTAGAGTACATAAACAGGGTACTGCAGTGACAATTGGAGACACAGTATGTCAAAACCTCAACACCTGCTCCTAAGATGCTCCAAATACAGCAGCCTGCAGGTCCTTCCTGACCTCCAAGCCACATAAGATGAAGCTGTAAGTGACTCTGTTAAACCTCCTGACAACTAGCTTTTATCTGAAATTGATACCAGTTCAGTCATAGGTATTTTCAATATGTGACCTATCCAACCTTCCTGAAGTCTTGAGTTCAAAGGTATCTTAACTTTTAGAAATCAGATCAGTTCTTTCTAACAGAACCATAACTTTTAGAGCATTTTTAGTATTTTACCTCACATAAAAGCCCACGTTGCCATATGTAGACTGCCTCACCAGAAATTGCCTTGCAAATTTTTCTGAAGGGCTTCTTGAAATTTATGCAGTATGTATATTTTTCCTCTTTAGTAGTCTGTTCACTGACTTGGCATTAAGTGATTAGGTGATAGATGGCCAGAAAAAGCCAACTTTTCACAATACAATGTTATTTGTACTTAACATAGTTAATGTACATCCAGCTCCAAGTCATGCAGATTATACCCTTCATAGGTAAAACCATTTTTGTGCAAGCAAACTGAGATGTGCGCATAAGTGACTTTGAACCATTTAAATTCTACCACATATGCATAAAAGTCAGAGAGGGTAAAAAAAATGCACATAAAAATGATTGCCCACAAGAAGTTATAAAGACACAAAGACACCTCTTCACACCACTCTGAAAACAAGCCCTTGTGATTTGCCTGCTGATGTAGTCTAATGTTAATTTGTTATACTTTTGTTATAAATCTGAATTGGTAATACTTAGCTTCTTTGGGTCTGAAAGGTCAAGCCACATTAAACAGAGAGTCACTAAACATGGGAATAGTAATAGGAAGTTCACACAGCTCAAAGCTTTCTGTACTCATCAGTTACAATGGTTTTTCCTGTAACAATTTTACTAAGTGTCCCCTGTCATTTGAGCTGGTTACATTTTCCTCAGATGCTGTGCCACCAGGAGGACAAGACAGACAAGTCCATTTTCAAGTACATTATTTAGTTCATATAACTAGGGAATGACCAGGCAAAATGGCCAATATGTTTAAAACAGGGGGGAAAAAAATCACACTAACTACCATTCTGATCTTTAATCAAGTTTCAGTGATTAAACTGTGCTTGAGCTGTCAAACCACAACACAAGGAACCACTTTATATTGTCATATACAACATACTTTTATTTTGTAACAAGTAAGTGGCCCACAAATCTGCCTAAAATACAATTACAATTTTTATTAAATATTGGTAAATATTTATTCATAAAAGCACATGTCATGAAACCCTTAATGTCACACAAGCATAGAGAAAAGGATTTCCTATTCAGGTGGTATCAGTGATGGCCCCTCAGCTTCAAAACCCACACAGCTCCATTAGACAGCAGCACAAAAAAGGTTAATCTATGCATTCAAGGTTTGAGGATGACAGATGCTTGAAAGGGGCTGAGGTTTGTAGAGAAAGAAAATCTGGGGGACTTTTGATGTGAGTTGGGTTTTATAAGAGGTAGCCAGCTCATGTTAGATGTTACTTTCAGAAGACTTCTGTTTTTAATTCATGCAGCACTACTGTAAATTCAAGAATTAACAGATATCATGGTACATATATCATAGTAACAGGTTCTGAGAGGCCAATAGAGGAGTATAGCTTTGTAGGACTGTGCCAAGAATTGCACTGCAAATTTAAGCCATAATTTTCTTCTTTGTGGAATGCATCAAGACATTTAATAGGTCAAGTCAATTTTCAGCTACTGCACAGATTTTTATTAGAGGCAGACATGGCAGCAACATCTCTAGTTAAATTGCCTAGTACCCCCTAGTAAAAACACTTAGTTTAAAGTTAATTATACCTTGATTAAATTTCAACCATTTGAGCTGAAATTTTCTATGTGGGGTATCTGCATCAGGCTGAACCTTAAAAAAAAAAAAAACCACACACACACACACACACACACAACTGTTTCTGAAATAAAGTTTGGGGAAAACAATGTACCCTCACCTATATTCAAATTGATAATTATTTCATAAAGGCGGCTTGGTGCCTGCCTGCTTTAGAACAGGGATGTAAAATTTTCCTAAAAGACTAACCCAGGGCTCAAGGGGTGTCTTTATAGTTTCTGAAAATCCATCCAAATATGGATGAATTATAAACCTATGAAAATTGGTGTTTGCCTATGTTCTTAAAAGCATATAGATGACTTAATTCTTATGAAGTTAATGAGACTGTTCACAAATAAGGTAAGCAGGACTTCACAACTAAAGGAATTTTAGTTTGTACTGTTCATAACAGGGAAGAAGGGAGAGAGAGAAGCTATATTTGCTTCAAGTCACAGCCAAAAGTATGAGTACTTGAAAATGCATCTACACCAGTGGTTCCCAGCCTGTGGGCTACGGACACCTGGGGGGGGGGCTGCAGAGCAGCTCCAGGGGGTCCGCGGACAGGCTGGGAGCTGGAGCCAGATGCTGCCAGGGTCTCCAGAAGCCAGGGAGACCCAGGCTTCCAGCCAGCCACCAGGAAGCTTCTCCCAGGCTAGGAGTTTTAAATGCCCCGAGTAGCCGGGGCGGGGGGGGGGGAGCAGTCAGGTGCCCCCGGCTCCAACGGCCAGGTAAGGGGGGGAAGAGACTGTGTGGAGGGGTGTTGAGGATGGGGAGCCAGTGGGGAAGAGGGACGGAGAACAGGCGGGCCAGTGAGAAGGGAACACTGGGCAGGGGGCCATGGCTGCAGCATCTCCCTGGCTCAAGCAAGGGGGCCATGGCCACGGTGGCTCTCTGGCTCCCCGGCTCAGGGCAGGGAGCCATGGCCATGGTGGCTCTCCGGCTTAGGGCAGGGGGCCATGGCCATGGCGGCTCTCCAGCTCCTGGCAGGGGGCCATGGCTGCAGCAGCTCCACGACTCCACACAGGCCACATTCTGCCCTGCATGGGCCACATTCAGAGCGCGGAGGTGCCGCCACTCAAAATAGGGGGCCACAGACTTTCTTTCCCCTCACAAGTGGGTCCCCAGGCTCAAAAAGGTTGGGAACCACTGATCTACAGAAATTAAAGGAAGCCAATATTTAACCAGTTTGGATGACACTCAAAATGAGTGATAACTTATTTTAAAGGTACTATAATTAAGTCTCCATGTGTTGCAGTTTCCTTAAGCCATTGTCTCATTCTCTAGCTGCTCAGATGGGAATGGTTTAATAAAAAACAACAGTTAATATTCTTATACTCTACTGAAGGGGAAACAAATTTCAATTGTGAATTTTAGCTCCCAAATTTGGTACATGAAATTTTAAGTTAAAAACGGCATTGCTATAGAAATGTTAAAAAATAAAACTTTTCTTGTTTTAAAATAACTAATTTTCAATTTCCAGCTCGAATTATGATTTCTAAAAAAAATTCAGATGTAAAGCATTCACCAGTATGTTGAAAACTCAAGAGTGTTGCTACATTTTAGAGGGGAAACTCCCTGTTGGATCATTGGCAACACCTGTTAGACAGAAACGCAAATGGTACGTGTTTTAAATTAGGCATACTATTATTTGTATCCCGGGCCTCCTGGGATAACCTCCTGAATGTGCAAAAACCAGGGGCCAAACCCCCAAACCACTGAGGGGCAGCACTTAATCCAGTCTCCCAGTCAGGTTCTGACTCCCCAGTCTGGTCATCACCAAGCATAACAAAATAGAAACAGCCCCCTTTATTGCACATCAGCTCCTCTGGTCCCCACATAGCCACTGGGTCTCTTAAAGAAATAGGTTCTCCTGACCCTAAATGGCCAGCCACATTACCCAGAACAACATAGGCTTGGATCTTCCCAAAATACCACACTGCCAGCCAATCCTCTAGTAACTACAATTAAAGGTTTAATATAAAAAGAAAAGAAACAAAATGAGAGATGTGAAAGGGTCTAAGTGAACCTCATACATACAAGCGAGTTAGAGTCTTTAGAAAGTAAGTCCTTGAAGAATCTGTAGTTTGCAGGTTAATCCAATTCCTCTGCTATACACCCAGCCCCAGGGTGGGTCTCAGTCCTTTGTTCAGTGCAGCAGAATAGTTCAAGGGCACTGATCACAGGTTTGAGACTGAAGACCAAATGGAGAGGAGGACACTACCCTTCATCACCTCTGGCTTTCCCCATGCTCTGCAGAGTCCTTGCCAAATCAAAATGCAGTTGAATCACATGGTCAGTCTGGGTGACTCATCAAACGGGTTTCTTCCTAGGCCCACTGTAGCTGGCAGCTTCCTTAATGGGCCATTAAGGGGACAACAGTTTTGCAGTCACCCAGTCTGGAAGTGCCTTAGAATGAAATAACTTGGAACACAAATAGAAGAAACATATCCCTAACTTAATACAGATATGACACCTTCATATAAACCATACAGTCATTCTTAGTAGATTACAACCTTTCTATTGGTACCAAACATGGCATATCACATATCGATTATTGTGAATATGAAATATTAATATTAAAGATAATCATAAACAATCCCCTAAACATAGACAGCATCACATTATTGTTAGTCAAAGTCCTGTATTGTAAAAATAATTCTAGCTATTGTCCATTTTCTCTAAAACTGAGTCACATCCATAGTTGAAGGCAACATATTTTGCTACATACAGCTTTACAGTTGAGGAAGAGAAACATAAGTCAATCACTGGACTGTTTGCCCTAGTTAATGGAGTACTGTATCTTGATAATGAATATAGCACATCTGGTTGTATCATTTAGTATATTACTATTTTAGCCTGATTTTTAAAGGGGATGATTAGTTGCCAGTTCCTATGGACCTCACTGGCAGTTGTGGGTGATCAGCACTTCTGAAAAATCTAGTCTTTTTCTTTTAGGGTTTGATGATGCAATTGGATACATGTAGGCAGGTCCCTGCATTGGCACAGAACTCTACTCAAGTCACTGAGCCCTGGTCTATACTGCCATGCAATTTGAGCAGCAATTGAAAGGAGATATGCAAAGTACTTAAAAAACCTTGCATACTTCCCTCGGATTCCCTATCTTCTGCTTACCATATTGTCTTCAGTAGCCTGAACCGGAGAACCCTCTGATTCAGGGCTACTCCTTCTGCAGGGGCTGTCTTCCCATGCTAGCCTCCTGCTTTGCTGACCAGGTCTTCACAACCCAATCAATCAATCAATCAGGGAGATCGACCTGCATTCATCCAGTTGCAAAACTAGGGGCCTTCATCATAAACTCCTTCGAGACAAACCTTATGCTTCTTTCTAATATTTGGAGAACTCCTAGCACATTGTGGGAGCTACTAGAAATCAGTAACAAAAATACAGTAGGCAGTAAAAATTGACACGTTCAAATTACTTTTTTTTTTGGCTAGTATCTACCAGAAATATTGTTCATTTTCAGTGAAAAGGTCTGCTCTGAAATGGCCACTGACTATTTATAAGAGCTATACAATATAAATTAATTCATCGCTCTTAGATAAAACATTTCTTCAGTGAAGAGAATCACATGACATACATTTTAACTTCATTTGCAGACTAACTTTATTTTCAATAAAACTGCACAGATTAAATACAATATGCTAATGTTTTACTTCAGGGTATGTGATAATAAAATGCCAAAGAACAAGCTGCAAGCTGTTTGTGACTTAAGATACTCAAAGAATTAATTTTATGCTGGCATATACTGTAATTAGAAATGGCTCTGTGCATCGTGATTAAGCTAGTAACTATAGTAACCAAGACAGAACACAACGAGTGTAAAAGACGACAAGCTGAATAATCCAATGCATAAGCCACCATTAATCTGTTTATTTTTATTTAATCTTCATCAAAGAAAATGCGAATAATATAAAATAATAGACATTTTGATTGTCCTCTTCACTTGTTTAGGACAGAATGAAATATTGTTCTTAAAGTGCTTTTTAATTCAGATAGCATAGATTCTGTTTTTACAGCAGAACTTCTCAGCCCACACAGTGCTAAAACACATGTACAGTGCCATGTTCCATTCTATATTAAACAGGTGGCATTTGGTGGCATATATTTATCTCTGTGCAAAATGACATATCTGCAGGTTTGATTTGAAAAATTTATGCTACGCCAAAATGTTCACCTCTATTTTTATAGAAAAGCACTTGCTGTTTAATCATAGAGATGTCAAGAATAGTTTTAAAATTTGTATGCAGGCAAAGTGAAATCATAAATGCATGAGTATTTTAATTTAACATTCATTACCACCACCAAACAGCTAGGTCACTTAACACAATTTCTCTCCAGAGGTTCATCAGACAGCATGTTCAACAGAAGGCACCGAAACAAAATGGAGCAAAACGATTCGGCTTCTAAGCATTTTTTTAATGTATTTTCTATTCTACTTGTACTTTGCCAGTGATTTGCCATACTGTCATACTCACCAGTAGTCACTAGAGGGAAAACTATTCAAAGACTATCAAATTTTAAAAGAACTGTTTTGTTCTAAGATTCAAGATAGATTATATTTTCATTGGTTTCTTCCACTTGAAACTGAAGAACAGATATAGAAAAAAGGGGAAGGAATGATTAAGAGGCACATAGGAGCTTGGAAGTACTCCATCATAGTAGCCCTCTGGCCAAATAAGTAAAGAAGTCAAAGACATGGGCTGGCCTAGTGAAATGATGTTTTGCATTGTCATGCATGAAACTAGAAAGCAATTCCAGATCAGTCGCCTGTTTCTCATCATGGCAGAAAATGCCATTACTGCAGTAACTGAATACTCAGCTCCAGGCAGGTTGCAGACGAAGAAATACTTGACATTACTCATCACACCTCTCTAGACAATCTCGTAATGAGTGCCACACAGACATGAGGGTACCTCTACATGCAGTAGTTAGCAGAGTCTGGGCCTTGGAGAGCACCATTAACTGGCACAGCTAGAGTTCTATTCCTCCCCATAGTTTGAAGGATTTGGGCCAAGAGATGTAGAGATCCAGGCTATAATGATCAATGTTCTCTCCCATTGCTTCCTTGTGTTCCCCAATCAGTCTGCATGTATCCATCTGTTAACTTAGACTGTAAGCTCTTTGAGGGCTAGGAGCATCTTCTTGTTCTGTATGTGTGCAGTACCTAGTACAGCAATGACTGACTTATGTTTATCTTCTGCAACTATAAAGCTGGATATACCAAGGAATGTTGCCTCTCCCTATGACTGTGACTTAACTACAGGGAAAACAAAAAATGGGATTCTGGTCCATGACTGGAGAGTATGCAGTACAGTAGTACTACTACTAATAAAGTTAAGTACAGAAAGGAAAAGAGATTTATGAAATAGAGCAAAGGATATGCAGACCTTCAAAGCAAAAGTGATAACACGTTTTGCAATGCTGATTCAAGAAGGTGGGAGCAGCCAGGCCAGGCCACCCTTGCAGCTCTAGTCAGGTGAGGTAGGGAGATAGGAGGGGGTTAGGGAGGCATGTGGGGCAAGGAGGGCCAGGGCTGCTGAAGGGAAATGGGGGCAGGGGGGCAATGCTTAGAGCAGGCAGCAGCAAAGCCCAGTGAGGCAGCAGCCAATCAGGAGAGGAGGCCGCAGGGGGGTGGCCAAGTGGTGGTCATGGAGGCCCAGGGGGAGGCGGTGGTGAGGCCAGGGGTGGGGCAGAGGGGGCCCAGCAAGCCCCAGGTACTTTATTCTTATTCAAAGTGGGTTTGGTGTGAATTAAAGAGGAGGAGCATCCTTGACTTTTTCCCAAGGCCCCAGAATCACTAAGACCACCCCTGGAAATAAAAGTATGTATGTCTGATTGTCCCTAGACAAGAGAAAAACTAAAAGTTAAAATGTTTGAGCAAGATTGAACCATTAGCTCTGTTCACCCCAGCAAAATTAATCTTAACAGATATTGGAAGATAACAGCAGAAATCAGCACATGAAACTAAAAAAATCTAGTTAAGGTTGCTCAGCCACAAAAAGGGAAAAGTAAACTGACAGCAGAGAAGTGGGAACGGGCTGGCATGGCACATGAAAAGCCAATCACCATATACAGGGCAAGATAATTTACATTTAATTATACACATTAAATTTTCTCCCCTCTGCAAATGCATTAGTCTTTTTAATTAGCACATGAAACCCAACTCCAAAAATAACATTACGAATATAAAGCCCCTTCATTTTATGAGAGGAATAAAAAGCCTTTGGTTCATTGTCCAAGAATCAGGAATGTAAATAACCAACACTTTAAATAAGAAAGGGATCTGCATTCTACCCTAGCTTCTTCAAGTTTATTTCTGTAGAAACAGGCTAGAGAGAATATTACAAAATTTTGAGTATCACTAATAGAACAGCAGCACAAGTCAGGCAGCATTCTGACATCTGGATTATCCAGAGCCATTGAGGAACTTTTAAGTAGAGTGATCACCACACAGGCTACATATGTGCCCTCAGAATGGCAGAATTTGGCCCTTTTTTACTTATGCCAAGTTGTATTTTATTCTGTAACCGGTCTCATTACATTAAGAACTAATCATGGAAAGATGAATTCCCTTGAATGGCACGAAAATAAAAATTCCATTTCACTCACACACACACACACACAAAAGGTTCAACATCTACTTTCAACCCAAAGCATAACATTCAGAATATAGGAGATTCAGGTTCAAATCCCCAGTCTGCTGGTTTCAGGCCAGGGATTTAAAACCATGAGTGCTCTAACTGCACTACTGGCTATGGTGTGGTGGCTCACCCTCAACTATATCCTATACCTGAAAAATCTTCTCAACAAACATTTTATTACAGCTACTAGATTTTCACAAAAGTTTCAGTTTATACCAATCTGCATCCTCCAAGAGGAAAAAAAAGTTTCATCAAAAAAGTTCCAATAAACTTTAGTAATACTTAGCTTGAAAAGACTGCAGAATCTGGACAAAAGTAAAAATGGAAAGTTGATCAAACTGAGCCCACAACACTCCACACAGGAGATCCACTTCCTCGACACTACAGTACAAATCATGGATAGACACATCACCACCACCCTGTACCGAAAACCTACTGATCGGTTTAGTTACCTACATCCTTCGAGCTTCCATCCTAAACACACCACACGATCCATTGTCTACAGCCAAGCCCTAAGATATAACCGCATCTGCTCTGATCCCTCAGACAG
>ML681966.1:12133750-12179640 GCA_007922195.1 Podocnemis expansa | reverse complement strand
CCTGCTACTCCATCAAAGGCTCATTTACCTGCTCATCTACTAATGTGGTCTATGCCATCATGTGCAAGAAATGCCCCAACACCTTATACATTGGACAAACAGGACGATCGCTGCGCAAAAGGATAAATGAACACAGAGCTGATACCAGAAATCACAGAACAAAGAAACCAGTTGCTGAGCATTTCCATCTTTCTAATCACTCGATAAATGATTTGTTAATGACTGTAGTCAGAGATGTGGCTGGGACATTGATACTTCAAAGAGAAACAGCTGAACTCGAATTAATAGGCAAGCTAAATTCTGTGAAAGCAGGACTTAATCGAGACTATGGATTCTTTTCCCATTACAAAAGGTCATTTGACTTCAGGCTTCCCATTGTCTGAACCTAACAACTGCTCTGATTTGCTGTTACTGTATGACCTGATCCTATGTTTTACACCCCCTTGCATTTATCTTCATTCAATTCTGTAAGTTCACCCATCTTCAAAGCATCTGACGAGGTGGGATTTTCTCCCACGAAAGCTCATGCGAAAAATAAATCTGTTAGCCTTAAAGTGCCACACAACTCCTTGGTTTTTTTGCTGGACTAGACTAACACGGCTATCCCTTTGGCAACTGAAATTAGGCATTTATGAGTCATAATTAGGAAGTCAGAAAAACTGATAGTAGAGAATCTTTTCTTCGACCATGGGCACATATGTGCATTTCATTCTTTGGGCTGTTGCTACAAGCGATGTTAGGAAGTTCAGATACGACATATATTATTTCATCTTTTGGTCTGAGCCATTAGCCAATGTTCCAAGTCTTGTGGATTGCTTTCATTAGGAGGAGAAATTTATGACTGAGTCAGGTATTTTTTGAGAGAAACCTGTTAACTTACAAGGAATCTACACAAAGTCCTGTTTCTCTGAACACAGGAGGAGCTTGTTTAATAGAGCCAATTTCTTTGCTCATAGTTCTAAAGCTTCTCTCCAAACAGCCCTCTACCTAAAAAAGCAGAACAAGCCTTCTCTCAGGGCTAGGTTTTCCAGTGTTTTTCAGCTTGTCTCCTTGGCTTTCTTACTACATTCTCTGTCTGTTCCTGCTAACTAATCCTCTCTCTCTCTCTCTCTCCCCCTCTCTCTTCCATTAAACAATACAATAGCCAGTAAAAATTCTCTACTCACATAAGGTTCTGACTGGTCTTGAATATGGCTTACATTATGGGTTATAGCTCATAGTTTTAGCTACTTTACTCCGAAGAGCTTTACTGCTTCTTACATTATCCTGAATGAAGGGCATCTGTTACACCCACCAACTTGAATGAGGTTTCACCCAACCTCCATCGTAACAGTATTTTTGTAAAGAAAATTGTTAGAGTATCTTTTACCTAAAGAGTATCATCTGTGTAATGATTACATTCTCTACATCATGTGCTGCATTTGGTGTTATGTCTCTTGATCAGCACAAGCAGATGATTAGGATTTTGGAGAGGAGTTCATTAATAGAAAAAAAAAAAAAGACAATGGTACCAGCTTTGTGTTTGCTGGTGGCATCCAGTGAGTGTTGTATTTATCTCCACAAAGACATGCTAACTGACATTGTGCATTCCTCGCAGATAGTACATTTCTGTAAAGAAGGGTGATACAAAGTTTCAGCTTAAAATCTTCATAAAGCTACTAGAATGATTTGCTATCTGGGAATCTGATGAAAACTCACAGTTCTCGGGATGCCTTCTAGGAGGTTGCCAATGAATTTTAAGCGCCTTTGGGAGAAGGGAAAGTAAAGCCCCATTAAAGTGATCTCAGCACTAGATACTGAATTAGATCAGAAAGAACAAAGTTGTGCCTAGCTAGGTTATCTGTAAAGTATTAAAATAACTGGCATCAGTACTTCAAGTGAAAAAAAAATCAATAGCATAGTAAAAGTAAGTATGAATTGATATGGAGTTTGAAAAAATATATTGTACATCATTAGCCACACACCTAACCACAGCAGCTGAAGTTATATTTCCAATGATAGCCCCATCTCACCCCTATTCTGTATCATCATTGAACTCCATAGGTGACATCTTCAGAAGAAGCTCACTCTGTGCTTCCTGTTCAGTGGCCCCATTGCCTGTGTTGGCCTTTCACTACTAGGTTTATGATAAAATAATATTCTCTCTACCTCCTTTGCTGCCTTTCCCTGGCTCCTTGAAGGAGCAGGTCGCTCTCTCTTTCCTAATCAGGTACTTCTGGTTTAGGGCTATAGGTTAACTCCTATGGCAATACTCCAATCCTATATCTTTTCCCCACCTTCCATTCCCCCCACCTACTACATCTTCTACCCATCTATTCAGTTGTGGATCATCATCCCTCATGAACAAGTTACATGCCTTAATCAGTTTACCCCCACAGCAGCAGAGAGAAACTGACTCTATTCTTCTCAAGTTCTAGAGGGATAGCCATGTGAGTCTACTTCAGCAAAACAACCAAGGAGTATTGTGGCACTTTTAAAGATTAACAAATTTATTTATCACATAAATTCTTGTAGGTATAATCCCACTTTATCAGATCCCTGAAATAGAAGCTGTAGTATGTTAAGTGGATTTATATATTTTTTTCTCTTAAAAAAGGGTAAGTCACAAGGTCAGTTTAGTCTTTTTCATCAACCAAACAGGTTTTTTCGTATTCAGTGTGGAACAATACATAAGAAGGTGGGAATGTTAAGAGAGGGGGAAATTACCTTGGGTAATGAGTTAGCCACCTGAAGTCCCTATTCAGACCTAATCTGATGGTGTCAAATTTGCATATGAATTCCAGCTCTGCAGTTTCATATTGAAGACTGGTTTTAAAGAGGGTTTGGCGTTTTTTTGTTTGTTTGTTTGCTTGTTTGCTTGTTTGTTAGCTTTTTCCCTGAAACACTGCAATGCTCAAGTCTTTTACAGAATGTCCAAGGAGGCTGAGTGCTCCCCTATTGTTAGATTGTATCACAGTCAGGTTCCTGACATAATCCTGAACACACTGAGTCCCCAAAATTTCCAGAAGGGTATAATTTTTCTCATGCTTATTTATGCCAAAATTGACAAATGTGCAGACCTTCCTAAATCTACATTTAAAGTCTGTTAAATAAAAGTAGCTTCATTTTCAAAACATGATGTATAACTGACTTCAACAGTATTTTTGGTCGTTCAGAACTTCTGAAAGTCAGGCCACCTTCAAAGGTGTTTAAATACAGATTAAACAGCTTAAATGTTAGGCTGCCAAATTTGAAATTTTGGACTTAGGCAGTAATCTCTTTAAGTCAAGATTCATATCACCTGTTTCTTGCACAGCACACTGCACTCTGTAAGTACTCAAGAAGTTAGGCTCCAAACGTCCAACTTCTTAAACACAAGCAGACCACTACTCCTACACAGCTATTTTCACCTAAAAAAGAAGAAATACAACTGAAAACTCCTCTTAGCCATAAAGTAAGATAAACTTGACACCTGTTAGAGCCCTGTGATATAGTCACTCTGACTATAACAGGACAACAATAACCACAGGTGGCTGATCCCAGCAGACGGAAGGAAGAAACAGGAGTACAGAGTAGTTATAAAAATACTCAATATTCCAGCTTCGTTACATCCTTATACCATCTAGAAAATATGCCTATTTTCACTTAATTTGCCAAAGATATGCTGCTGTTTTGGAAAGGCTTTTGCATTAAAAAAATATGCACAACTGTGTATTTAATAAATTCTCTATGTGAAAAAAGCTTTTTGAAATTTCAATAAATGTCAGATACAAAAAAGTGAAAAAAGTTGTGCACAAAAATTCCCCAAAAACAAAAAACTGAATTTCTGACTTTGCTGTCTGAAATGTTCTGGTATGTAAATATACACTTCCCTCTTTTAATGGAATAATAAATCTTTGTGGCTATCTTGTCTAGTAGTGGTTAGCCTGCAAACTGGCTAATAATGTCAATACAAGTGTTGGATGCCTATAATTTTACATCCTGAAGAGCTGAATTGTTTTTCATGTAGCTGTGTTGTTTGAGCCAGTTTCTTATGGACAAATGGATTATCTGAGCATTGAGGGTACAAGACTGTAGTTTGTTTACAGGACCAAGCCAGTTGTTACAGGGAAAACACATAAACACCCCCATACACACAACAGAGCTGCTCTGTGGTAACTCAGCCAGGCCACCTTTCCTATGAATGAAAATAGGATTAGTGGAAAATGACAGCAAGAGGGCGGAAATGCTCCTTCAATGTCTCTGCATAATGTCATGACCTCTTTGGCTAACCAACAGGGAGACTGAAAGTAAAGGGCCAAGAAGTCCCAACTCTTCTGTCATGCAAAAAAATTTGCAGATGGATCTGAAACAGACCTGGCAGCTGGTAAGGAGATACACTGCAGTTAAAAATCCAAAACAAAAACTCACCTAGAGTAAGAGTGAAAGAAGAAGAGCAGCAATGCCCCAATACTGCCACCCTATGATTTGATTGATTGATTGATTGATTGAAATACCTGCCTCCTCATGTACTGAACTTTAATTGGCTTACAGTACACTGAACTACTCTCCTTAGTCCCCCCTTAATCCCATGCAGAATGCTGCATGGAAACTACATATACCTGTAGAGTAGACTGTCATTCCTGTTGTCTCTCCCTGTAAGGGAGAGAAAAGCAGCAGGATTTAACTAGAGCACTTTACCTGAGCCCCCATAGATCACAGCCACCAGTATGTTATTATCTAATTTAAGTATTAGGGAGCTAAGTGCCCTAGTTTATTCTACAGGACAATGCTAGTAAAGGCATCACCTCCTCCGTGATCCATCAGGAATGCAGAAAGAGAAAGAAAGCACATGAGCATTCCCAGTACTATTGAGTGCAGGGATTGCAATTGTAGTTGGCCTTGCACAGGACACTCATACGGGTGCCCAGGGCCTTCCTTGGGGGGCAAGCTGGGTGACCGTCCTGGTCCCTATAGTTCCATGAGTCCTGCTGCCCCCCACCATCTTCAGCAGCAAACCAAAGGCAAGGGGTGGGTTGGAAGTAGGGATACCAGCCTGCTCCATGGCTGGGGCACAACAGAAGTGTGGACCCAGCTCTCTGGGCTGCCTTACCACACTCTGCTACCTCAGCACAGGGAGAGGCCGGGGGTCCCGATGGGCCTATTGGCCCTGGGCCCCATCCCTCCCTTGGGACACTCCTACATGGGCCCACCCTGGCAACCCACACAAGGGCCAGTCACAATCACCAGGGTTTTCAGCATATTTTGTTTCCATCCTTGTTCTTCTTTTGTCCCCATCCTTGGAACAGCTGCTCCAAAGTGGATGACTCCAGACTGCAAGTTAAAGAAGTCAGCAACTGTGCTAGTCAGAGCTGGGCTAAGGAGCCTGCTGTCACTTTTGGGGTGCAAGCTAGACCAGTGAGGGATTGTCACTGCCTGTCCTGTAATCCTAAGTGTCTCAAACAGCTCTGCTGCTAGGGTTCTCTTGTCTGGATGCTGCCAGTCAGCATGGAAGCCAGCACAGAGCAGCCGTTATTCAGCAATTTTGATTCCAGTATCCTGCTCATTATATGTCAGACACATTCTGGTTATACCTGGCTAGCTGACCGCAAAACATTACCAGTCCCAAATTTTCCCAAAATCATGTGCTCTGCAATCTCCAGCCCCCTCCTGGGCCATTCAGAAATAGACTGAAGTTTGTTTGTTCTGTTAAAGGTACAAAACACTGAGGGATGGATTACTACAGGGGCTATGAAGGCTGAATCACTGGGCCCTGGGCAAGAGGGGGACAGTAGGCTCCAGTCCCTAAAACCCCTACAGTAATACAGCACTCTATCCGTGCCTCACTCTTGCCCTGTTGACACTGTAGGAAGGGGGGAGAGCAGGGCCCTGGAGTCGGAGGCCAGGTTCTGTGCTTCCTGTCCACTCCTGGGCAAGCTGGCTCACCACCAGGGGCAAGATGAGGTGAGTCATTGCCTTCTCTCTCTGACTAGGGATTGGGCCAGCTGGAGTGGTCTCCACTCCAGCCTGGCACACAGCTCTCCAGGACCTGTGGCTCTGGGGGGCTTCATCGGGGGCCACTGTGCTGCTTGTCAGCCAACCTCACAGCAGAGTGGCCAGATCACCCTCTGGCTCCATGACCACCCTCGTCCCAGCAGTGGGGCACAAGGTTGGGGGGCACCTACAGTGGGGCACAGCCCAGGGTCCTCTGGCTAGTTAATCTGACCCTGAATACTCTGCAGCTTGCCACATAACAGGAGCCAAAATCACTTTAAATCAAACACAGCACCGGGTTGGTTTAGACTAAAAGTAAAACAAGTTAATTAACAAACGGAGATAACATTTTAAGTGAGCTCAAATATAAAAGACAGCATTAGAAATGGCTGTGAATAAATAAAAATAAAGCACACTTGCCAGAGGACAGGACTTAAGTAAATAAGCTGCTCTCTTTTTTCAAGGTAGTTTCCTTACCAATCTCCTTCCCACAGCTGACCACCACTTTAGTCAGGATCCCCCCACTATGTCCAAAGACCTCTGTTGATTTATTTTCTTAGATGACTATAAAAAGAGAGGAAAAGAACCCCACGTTCAGTAAATCAATGGATTCTTCTAATGATTATTCCCAAAATAAGATTTATTTAGCCTAAAAGGAAGACAACATGTAATGCCTTGGTGAATGAAGTTTCATGCTGGTTGCTTCCCCCACTAACACTTGTAAAAATGCAAAATTAATCTATTTCCTGCGATCTCCTCCCCTTGCTGTCATCATGGTCCAATGTATTGTCTATGTAATTTGCATTCCCATTGTCTCAATGTACCTTGCTGATGCCTTCCAGATGGCAGAACCACATTTCTTCATCTAAGACAGAATAATTTTAGCTCTTCCTAGCAAACATACTTTGGTAACATAATTTCCAGTATGCTTGTAATTTTGAATTTGTCCTCTAAATGTATACCACACAATAACATTAATGCTCAGTATGTTATAGACTCATAGACTTTATGGTCAGAAGGGACCAATATAATAATCTTGTCTGACCTCCTGCACAATGCAGGCCACAGAATCTTACTCACACCCACCTACAATAAACTTCTAACCTATGACTAAGCTATTAAGGGCTTCAAATCACAATTTAAGAATTCAAGGTACAAAGAATCCACCAGCAATTGTGTCATGCCCAGTAGCAAGTTTCAGCTGGCCTGGTGAGTTCAGTGTACCACACCTCATTATAATAATTTTTATCTAAAAGTTGTCACATGAACTATCAAAATTCCTTTCTGACCCCAACAAAGTGATCAGTTAAACCCTGAACATGTGGACAAGATTCACCAGCCAGACACTCAAGAAAAAATTCTACAATAACTCAGAATGCACCCCATCAATCAACATATCTACCACCACATTATTAGCTTACTATTGATAGTTCATGTGACACCTTTTAGATATGATAATGAGGTATGACGCACTGAACTCACCATGCCAGCTGAAACCTGCTACTGGGTATCAGTGAGACCCTTATCCTCTTGCACTGAGATGCCCTTGGGAATCACATCTCCCTACTGGGATAAGGCAAGTCAGTTTTAATCCACTCCCATATTCTTATTGGTAATGTTCAAAAAATAACTACTCTGTCAGATTAAACTGCCTCGTTTTATTTAAAAAGAAAGTTCATTGTGTAAAACTACTAAGATAGGTTACTATTCAGAGACGTGTCACTACCCAAACTGCATAAGATATGTTTGATAATCTATCCAAACTCCATGGTGATGATGCATTCATGACCTCCAGGCTGGGCTACTACAACTCTTTACAACCATCTCTGAGCAGCCCAATAACTAATTAATCCAGAGCACAGCATCCTGCTATTTCAGCAGCACCAGCAGCCAACAGCACATCAGCCAAGTGGTCTACTCAGTATATTGGTACCCCACAGAATACGAAATAAAATTCAGTCTTAGTGCTAATCTTCAAGGCCTTTTAGGGAATAAGTCTAAAAAGGGATCTTTCACTCTCTCTCTTTCTCTCTGCCTCTCCCTCTCCCCCAGATGTTGACTTCACCCAACAACCACATTCATAAGGAACAAATGTGAAGTCATAAGGTTAGAGGGACAGCTCTCTCACCGCAACAGGGCCAAAGCTTTGAACTTTCTACTTAAGAAGATTAATTTGTGTCACTATGTCAAACCTATGTTTTTAACTTAGTTTTCCCCACAGCTGCAAATGAAACCAGTAAAAAAAGATGAGAGACAGGCAGTAGTAGAGAAAGGTGAGCAGGAAGAGGAGATGGGCAAGGATCAGTGACAGAGAAGAATATAGAAGAAATTAGATATATCTAACAACTTCAGGAGAAATAGGAATGAAAATAAATCAGATCTAGCTAAAACACTAGCTTATCTTCTCTGGGAGTCATTCAGTTGTTATGGGGAAGGGTTTTGTTAAAACTACCCACATAAAGTCCGTAAACTGTATTGATGCAAAACAAAGCCCTAATCCTGCTCATGTTGGCGATACTGGGAAATGCACAGGAAATGGGTAGGAACAGAGAATTACTTGGTTTGCATGTACTTGTAGTAGACCAACTTGTTTTGATTTTGTAAGAGTCAAACACACAAACACACTTCATACTTTGGCAAGCCACACAGATTTATACTTAGTTTTCCACTGATGTGCTTGAATTCCCTCCTGTATTTCACATTAATGCTGAAAAAGCTATGCTCGTCAAGAGGTCACAGAGAGTCACTGACAACTTGTAAAACTGATTGTTATTTTCTTTCAGACTGTGTGCTATTCCCCATATTCTGCAAAGTATATGTTATATGTAAATATATTTTCCTGCTTGTAAATTCTTGGGTCTAAAGCAGATCAGTGTGATTATTGCAAATAGTTTATTAATCCAAGCAATCTGTCAAGACCCAGATAGAGTATATAAAACACATCTTTGGAGCTATTAGAATGCCAGCTGTAAGTTTTATCATTTTGTTTACTATGCATGAGGCAGACTCAAATCCCTTTACTGTAATCTAAGAAACAAAGTATTATTATCCTTGCTCTGAAATATGTCTGTTTTCTAATTGCTTGAAAAAGCAGATTCACATTTGTTTTAATCACGTATATTTAAGATTATAAATAATGCAAGTACAGAATTAAAATTTCTCAGCTGATTAAATTGTTAACCTTAGAACATTAGCCTAAAATTCTCTCTCAATTTCTACATATATATACATATACATATTTAAAAAATTCCTCTCTCACCCCCTATGGGTGGGATGTGTCATCCTCAACCTCGGGTCCTCTACCAGAAGCCTGGGAGTTTGAGGGTTCTGCGCAGTATCTTAGCTGTTCCTAGCACGGCACTCTTCTGGACAGAGAGCTCTGATGTTGTTCCTGGGATCTGTTGGAGCCACTCTCCCAGCTTAGGAGTCACAGCCCCGACTGCTCCTACCACCACCGGGACCACTTTGGCCTTCACTTTCCACATCCGCTCTAGTTCCTCTTTCAGGCCCTGGTACTTCTCCAGCTTCTCATACTCCTTCTTCCTGATGTTGCTGTCACTTGGCACTGCTACATCTATCACCACCGCTGTCTTCTGGTCCTTGTCTACTACCACGATGTCTGGTTGATTGGCCAGTACCTGCCTGTCCGTCTGGATCTGGAAGTCCCACAGGATCTTAGCCCTGTTATTCTCCACAACCTTCTGTGGGATCTCCCATCTGGTCTTGGGAGGGTCTAGCCCATACACTGTGCAGATGTTCCTGTACACAATGCCAGCTACTTGGTTGTGCCGTTCAGTGTATGCTGTTCCTGCCTGCATCTTACATCCTGCCACTATGTGTTGGACTGTCTCTGAGGCCTCTCTGCACAGTCTGCACCTTGGGTCCTGTCTAGTGTGGTAGACCCCTGCTTCAATGGATCTGGTGCTCAGTGCCTGTTCTTGTGCTGCTATGATCAGTGCCTCAGTGCTGTCTTTTAGTCCAGCCTTTTCCAGCCACTGGTAGGATTTCCCAGTGTCAGCCACCTCAGCTATCTGTCGATGGTACATTCCATGCAGGGTCTTGTCTTGCCATGGCACTTCTTCTACTTGATCTTCCTGCCATGTCTGCTGCTGCCTCAGGCATTCTCTCAGCAGCTCATCTTTGGGTGCCATCTTACTGATGTACTCCTGGATGCTCTGGGTTTCATCCAGGACAGTGACTTTGACACTCACCAAACCCTGCCCGCCTTCTTTCCGGCTGGCGTACAGTCTCTGGGTGTTGGACTTGGGGTGGAAACCTCCATACATTGTGAGGAGCTTCCGGGTCTTCACATCGGCAGCCTCCATGTCCTCCTTTGGCCAGCTCACTATACCGGCAGGGTATCTGATGACTGGCAGGGCGTACCTGTTGATGGCGTGGATCTTGTTCTTCCCATTGAGCTGGGTCTTCAGGACCTGTCTTATCCGCTGGTGGTACTTGGATGTTGCCGCCTTCCTTGCCTCCTCATCGTGGGTCCCATGTGACTGTGGGATGCCAAGGTACTTGTAGCTGGTCTGTATGTCTGCTATGTGGCCTGCTGGTAGTTCCACCCCATCAGTCTTCATTACCTTTCCTCTCTTTACTACCATCCGGCCACACTTCTCCAGTCCAAATGACATCCCAATATCCTCACTGTAGATCCGTGTCAGGTGGATTAGCGAGTCGATGTCTCATTCATTCTTAGCATACAGCTTGATGTCATCCATGTAGAGGAGGTGGCTGATGGTAGTTCCACTCTTGAACTTGTATCCATATCCAGTCCTTGTGATTATCTGGCTGAGGGGGTTCAAGCCAATGCAGAACAGCAGCGGGGACAGCGCATCACCTTGGTATATGCCGCACTTGATGGCCACTTGTGCAAGCTGTCTTGAGTTGACTTCCAGTGTTGTCTTCCACAGTCCCATTGAGTTCTTGAGGAAGGTCCTTAGTGTCCTGTTGACTTTGTATAGTGCCAAACATTCACAGATCCATGTGTGCGGCATTAAGTCGTAGGCTTTCCTGTAGTCATTCCAGGCTGTGCACAGATTGGTCTGTCTAGACCTTGAGTCTTGGGCGATTGCTCTATCTATGAGCAGCTGGTGTTTTGAGCCTCTGGTGTTGTTCCCAATGCCCTACTGAGCTGTGCTCAGGTACTGGCCCATGTGGTCCTGTAGCTTGGCAGCTAGGATGCCTGATAGGACTTTCCATGTTGTGGGGAGGCAGGTTATTGGCCAGTAGTTGGATGGTGCTGTTCCCTTGTGGGGGTCTTTCATGATCAGCACTGTCCTTCCTTGTGTTAGCCAGTCTGGGTGGGAGCCTGCTGCTAGCAGCTGGTTCATCTGTGCTGCTAGGCGTTCATGCACTGCTGTTAGTTTCTTTAGCCAGTAGGTGTGGATCATGTCCGGGCCAGGTGCTGTCCAGCTCTTCATGTTCTTGACCCGCTGTTGGATGTCTGCTACTGTGATGATGACTGGTTCCTGTTCCGGGAGATTGCTGTGGTCTCTTCTCAGGTCCTGAAGCCACTTTGCACTGGTGTTATGAGTCTTCTCTTTCTCCCATATGTTCTTCCAGTACTGTTCAGTTTCTGCTGTTGGTGGCTCTGCTGTTATTGTGTTGTTGCACTGCAGGATGGAGTACACCTTGGATGGTTCTTTGGAGAACAGGGCATTTATCTTTTTGGCCTCTGCTTCTCTAGTGTATCTCCTTAGCCTGGTGGCCAGTGCTGTGAGCCTTTGCTTAGCAGTCTCTAGGGCTTCAGATGGAGTCAGGCCCTTGTATTTTCTCAGTAGCCAAGTCTTATCCTTAATCTCTACACCCTTCTGTAGTTCCACCAGTCGGCTAACTTCTCTCCGGGTTGCCTTGATCTTATCCTCCAACCTCATTTTCCAGGGGGGGTATGTACTGGTGTTCTTCTTGATTGTGTAGCCAAGCATCTCCAGGATTACAGAGGCTGTAGCGTATACCAGTTCATTGGTTTCAGTGATGGTGGTAGTAGGAATTGTCATTAGGGCTCTATTGGCATCTTCTAGCATACTATCTGATGGTACTTCTCCAACAAGCCTTGGTAATCGGTCTCGAGGGTTGACTGTAGCTAGTTTATCCATGATCTTATACCTCATATCAGCTGCTGTGCTCTGTAATGGAGGGGGTGGCAGTGAAGTTACAGCGTCGGGTGGTGGCTGCACCTCTAGTTGTTCTTCTGGGGCTTCTTCTTGAGTCCGGGAGGTAATGTGGAGTTGGTCTATCTCCAGTTGTGAGAGCAGCTACCTCTTTACTATGTTGAAGCGTTAGGTAACTAACTGTTTCTCGGTTAGTGTGGATGTAGGTCTTTTGTCCATCTATAGTCCCCTCCTGTGTTTCATATATCCCCTCTCATTAGGTCTGCTGTTGTAGTAGCAGTCCATCAATTCCAGGTTCTCTTGTCTCATCCATGCATGGTTTGTTCCAGTAGCCTACTTATCGTCAGATTGTCCTGGTTCCCCAACATCTGGCACGGACCTTGTTAATCCGGGCGACTTCCGAGGCAGCATGACTCTCCTAGTTCGTGTCACTCTCATATTCGAGGTAGGCAAGTGAGGCGTTAGGGGGTCTTTTGCCCAAGGACCCCTACTGGGAAGGTAGACAGGTACCCACCGGGATTTGAACCCCAGTCTCCCATATCAAAGGGCGTCGCTCTTAACCACTACGCTATCCAGTCACCTGGAGATAGATATAGATATATATAGATATATATAGATATATATATTAAGAGCAACACCCTTTGATACAGGAGACTGGGGTTCAAATCCCAGTGGGTACCTGTCTACCTTCCCAGTAGGGGTCCTTGGGCAAAAGACCCCCTAATGCCTCACTTGCCTACCTCAAATATGAGAGTGACACAAACTAGGAGAGTCATGCTGGCAAGTGTCTTTCTTTGTTTCCCTTCCACCTCACCCCTCCCCTTCCAGTCAGAGGTGATCCCTTTGTCTGAGTTTGAGCCACCTCAATTAGCATATCTTTGCCGCTTCCTCCAGGTGCTTGTTTGCTTGCTGCAAAAGAGCTGTCCATCTTCCACCACCTTGAGCCATATTAAATGTGCTACCCATCTGTGCACATGCATGAGGCTGCAGGAAACATGATATCATACTAATCATGTAGAATAGCTTATGAGAATCCATAAAGAAACATTGCATGGCATAATTGGCAACAAATCACACAATCATGGTGTATAAGAACAGGAAAGTCATATAGATCATAACCCACAATGGACAGATGTCCATTCTGTGACAAGAGCCTTTAACAACTTGAACTAAGAAACCCTGTCTATTAGCATGACAGCAACAGCAGACAAACTTCTGTGCAAGGTTTCCTTTCTAGAGAATGACAAAAGGCCACATTAGGTAAGCATGTATTAAACAATCACACAATTTAATGCATTTGTTCTGAGACATTTTGCCAACATGGAGGAGATCTGAGCCATCATATCAGAGCATAGGATTCCATTCAAAGATCTCCCTGAATCACATCATGAACGCTTTTAGTTACTTGATGTGGAAAATGAAAGAATGATAGTTGCACTCCCTGCCTGTAGAGCGACATAGCCTTACTTAATAATATTTCTGCATGCTATGCAGGGCCGGATCACCTCAGGGGCTATACGGTGTGAAACCCAGGCCCCAGCCTAAAGGTGAGCCACAAGCTCCAGCCCCTAAGGTCCCTGCATGATCCAAGAGGCACAGCTCCTGCCACCCCACTCAGCCCCCACAACAACAGCAAGGTCGGGGGGGGGTACTCTGAGGGCCCCTGCTGGCACTGGGAGGGGCAGGGCCCTGGATCCAAAGGCCAGGCTGCGCAGCCCTCTGACCTCAACAGTGGGCCGATGGTCTGTCTTTGATGGCAGGGCAGATGGGTATGTGTTTGCTCTGCTCTAGGGATGGGGCCTGCTGGTGCATGGTGCAGCCTCCAGTGCAGCATTCCAAAGCCCATGGTCCTGGACGGCCACATTAGAGGCTGCACCGCATGCCAGCCAGCCCCACCTCAAGAGCAAACCAGCCAGACCAGGACTAGAGGCTGGGCAGGAGCGCTCCAGACAGCAACCTCTTGCTTCAGGTACCACCCTCCATCACCAGTCCACCCACAGGCTGCCATGGTGAGAGGTCAGGATCCAAGGGGGAGGGCAGGGTGATGGGCAGTCCAAGCCAGAGGCAAGATTCCAATTTATTCTCTCTTGGCTTACAGGTGACAGCGCAACTCTGTAGAGGCCACAGAGTATTGTATGGGGTATTTTCGTAGAATCATAGGGTTGGAAGGGACCTCACGAGGTCATCTAGTCCAACCCCCTGCCAAAAAAAGCAAGACCACTCCCACTAAATTATTCCAGCTAGAGTTTTATCTAGCTGGACCTTAAACATCTCCAATGACGGAGATTCCACCACCTCCCTAGGTAGCCCATTCCAGTTTTTCCTAATATCCAGCCTCAACAACCCCAGCTGCAACTTGAAACCATTGCTCCTTGTTCCGTCCTCTGTTACTACTGAGAACAGCCGAGCTCCATCCTCCTTGGAGCATCCTTTCAGGTAGTTGAAGGTTGCTATAAAATCCCCCCTCAGTCTTCTCTTCTGCAGGCTAAATAAGCCTAGTTCCTTCAGTCTTTCTTCATAGGGTTTGCGCTCCAGCCCCTTGATCATTTTTGTTGCCCTCCGCTGGACTCTTTCTAATTTGTCCACATCCTTTCTCTAGTGGGGAGCCCAAAACTGGACACGCTATTCCAGATGCAGCCTCACCAGTGCCGAACAGAGGGGAATGATCACATCCCTTGATCTGCTGGCAGCGCTTCTTCTGATGCAGCCCAGTATGCCATTGGCCTTTTTGGCAGCAAGAGCACACTGCTGACTCATATCCAGGTTCCCATCCAGCAGGACCCCCAGGTCCCTTTCTACAGTGCTGCTACTTAGCTGATCGCTCCCCAGCCTATAGCAGTGAATGGGGATTTTCTGTCCCAAGTGCAAGACTTTGCACTTGTTCTTGTTGAGCTTCATGAGATTTCTATTGGCCCACTGCTCCAATTTGTCAAGGTCTTCCTGAATCTTCTCCCTACCCTCCAGTGCGTCTAGCATTCCCCCAAGCTTGGTGTCATCTGCAAACTTACTGAGTGTGCAGTAAATCCCATCATCCAGATCATTAATGAAAATACTGAACAGAACTGGCCCCAGGACCGACCCCTGGGGCACACCACTCATTACTGGTTGCCAACTAGACATGGAGCCATTGATTTCTACACACTGAAATCGTTGATCTAGCCAGTTCTCTATCCACCTTACAGTCTACACATCCAACCCATACTTCCTTAACTTGCCAACAAGAATGCTGTGGGAAACTGTATCAAAAGCCTTGCTAAAGTCAAAGTATATCACATCAACAGCTCTTCCCACATCCACAAATCCAGTCATCTCATCATAGAAGGCAATGAAGTTGGTCAGGCACAATTTACCCCTGGTGAATCCATGCTGACTGTTCCTGATCACTCTATTTTCCTCCAAGTGTTTCAGGATGGATTCTTTCAGAACCTGCTCCATGATTTTTCCAGGGATGGAAGTGAGGCTGACAGCTCTGTAAGTCCCTGGATCCTCCTTTTCGCCTTTCTTGAAGATAGGCACTATATTTGCTTTTTTCCAGTCCTCCAGCACCCCTGCCGTTCGCCATGAGTTTTCAAAGATAATGGCCAGCGGTACTGCTACCTCATTGGCCAACTCCCTCAGCACCCTTGGATGAAGGTTGTCCGGCCCCATGGACTTGTGGACATCCAGCTTCTTTAGGCAGTCCCTAACCTGACCTTCTGTCACCAAGGGCCTCTCTTTTTCTCTCCAATCTGCCATGCCCAGTGTAGTGGGCTGGGAGCTGGCCCTCCCTGTGAAAACTGAAGTAAAAGAAGCATTGAGCGCTTCAGCTTTTTCCTCATCCTTCAACACGAGGATACCTGCGCTATTCAGTAAGGGACCTACACCAGCCCTGAACCTCTTCTTGTTATTGACATACTTGTAGAACCCCTTCCTGTTATCCTTCACCCCCCTTGCTAGCCGCAACTCTAGTTATCCTTTGGCCTTTCTGATTTTATGCCTGCAGTGTCGAGTAATATCTTTATATGCCTCCTTAGTCATCTGTCCAAGCTTCCACTTCCTGTAAGCTTCCTTTTTATGCTTTAGCTCAGTGCAGAGTTCTCTGTTAAGCCACACTGGGTGCCTTCCACATATCCTGTTCTTCCTGCTCATCGGAATGGTATCTTCCTGTTACCTTAGCAGGGTTTCTTTAAAATGCAACCAGCTCTCTTGGACACCTTTCCCCTTCAGATCAGCCTCCCAAGGGATCCTACCCATCAGTTCCCTGAGGGAGCCAAAATCTGCTTTTCTGAAGTCTAGCATCTGCGTTTTGCTTCCTTCCTTTTTTCCGTTAATCAGCAGCTTGAACTCTATCATCTCATGGTCCCTGCTGCCCAGGTTGCTATTAACTTCTATGTCCCCAATCAATTCTTCTGTTTGTGAGCAGCAGGTCAAGAGGTGCAAGGCCCCTAGTTGGTTCCTCCAGCATTTATATGAGGAAGCTGTCCTCAACACTCTCCAAAAACTTCCTGGATTGCCTATGCACTGCTGTATTGGCCTCCCAGCAGATGTCAGGGCAACTGAAGTCCCCCATGAAAACCAGGGCCTGTGGTCTGGAAACTTCTGCCAAGATGTGCAAATCTGTATGCATATTTATACACTCTTTACAATGTGCACAAATTAAATGAAAATAAAATTTAATGGTTGCTATTTTCATATAAAATTATGCAGGTGCCATCAAGTATGTACAGAAAATGGATTGAAAGCATTTCTCACAGCATGGAATGCACCTCACGAAGGGGCGTAAAGATCCTTTATCTTCCTCACTTCTTCTCCATAGTCCCAAGTTCATTTAAAAAAATGTTTCACTACCTCTTATGGTTCAAAACTTTGAAAACATGATCCAAGTGTAAATGTTGCAGCAGTATGCCCCTGAATGCAGTGAACCTAAAACAGTAGCTCTGTGATATAAACTGCTCCATTTATTTTTGTTATGATATTCCAGATATTTACATTAAGCTATTTCACTGCTCAAAGTCTGCAAGAAAGGACAAGAATCATCATACTATGAAGATGTACATAATCTACTCCAAGTGACCTCTGATTTTGGATAGGCCTTTAACATCTAAAGACAGAGTTGCAGGGGGAAGGGACAATTGCTTTCATTTTCCCGAAGGAGGATTCAGCTTTGAAAGGTTTTGGAAACAATGGATAAAATGAACCATTAAATATTGTCATGGCAATATTTGAGGGGCAGGGAGAACAAGCCAAAGCTCCATGTCTCTTTCTGATTCAAAAGAGCTCAAACACAGAAGAAATAATATTGTTCCAGTGCCCTGAGCAGACCAAAGACATCATCATGCTGGAGAAGAAGGCCTGCTTCTATGCAGCATCTCACAATTCTCTTTACCGGAATATTAGAGCACTGGTGGGGAGCTACAGGAGCTTGGATTCACTGAACAGCCAGCCAACACATAAGGGTAATGGGAAGCACAGTAGGAGAGATCAATTACTATTCACCACAAGTTGCTATAACATTCAGACTGCAAAAGGTCCTCCACAATCTACCTCTGAAGGGGAAATGGAGAAAAGAAAAGGGATTCTATCACAAAGCACATAAACAAAGAAGGCCTACACTTCAATGTCTTTTGAATTATATTTTGTACAAGTGACCAGAGTTCCATCTTATTTACTGATTTGGGACACTAAAATGTTTCTCTTTTAGGCAGCTGTAGGGTTACCAGATGTCAGGCCAAAGGTGTCCTCCTTTTTACCTTCACATCCTCTGTCCAGCAGGCATTTTAAAAATACATGATTTTGTCTGGCTTTTTACTTACAGAGGTTAAAGTACACCAGAACATCCTGGAACACCCTATTTTTAGGGGGAAGCATTTCAGGGCCCCCTGATATCAGAAAAATATTACATTAATACTACATTTTCTCCATGTGTCCTCCAATGTTCTCCTTTCCATATTTCCCTGTTCTCCTTTCCATGCTTTGGTACCTGGTAACCCTGGGTAGGTGTGGATTAGGAGGAAGGTCCATAAACTGCAGTTCCACTCTGAAAACCGACTATGAAACTGACTTTGGAGAATTTAATACTCATTGTCCTGCCCTGACTCCATATGAAATGTGCTACTTTTTTATATATAAAAGATATTTTTTTTTCCTGAATTTGCAAACTTGTTTCCTCAAACTTGGATAAGCATCAAGCTGAATTTTTAACCTCAATGACACCTGTGCAACATCAGTTTTCAATGGAACTGAAAAGGTGCAACTGATTGCTAAATTTCAATTACAGAACTAAACAATGTATGTTGATGCACAAGCAGCTTTTTCTTATTTGTGTGGGCTGTGACACTAAGGAATGTAACAGCAGTAAAAGTTTACTTTTGTCACGTTCATAGATTAACTGAGCGAATACACAAAGGGAGTAGCTATGTTGAGTAAGAAGTTGCTGTTTCTACAATCACTCTTAAGACTAGAACCAAAGAAATTACAGAGAAGCCAACACTCCCACAGAGCAAATTTATACATTGATATAAAAATTCCTTTCTGATCTTGCATACCAGCAAGATTTTGATGGAGATCTAACAAAGAGGCCATTGTAAATCTCTGTAAGGGGATTTCAAAAGTTAAACACGAATGAGTTGTGTACAACTTGTATTCTCCATAACTTACTAAGCTGCAAGCTTATCTCTAACCAAAGTTGTAAATTACATAAACCATTCCAAGGAGAGCCACTTTATGACCTGCACCAATGATTTTTCAGTGATGCTCAAGATCAGATTCTAAGAACATAGATCAATCTTCTGTTAGATTTATAGCTCCAAAAGCTACCCACGCATGAATGTTATTTATTAAGTCATGTACATTTGCTATCAGTCCTGTAAGATATAAATATTATATTATTGATAGATTATGCAGCGTATTGTGTGTTATATTATAGATACAGATAACATATAAGCTGATATAGATCGTAGTACCCGTTAGGTAACTTGCTCCATCAGAGCATTAAACAAAATGACATTTAATTTCTTAAACAGTCAGTGAATAGCCCAGTCAAGAAATACAACATGACTGGAATACTAAGAGCCCAAGAATTAATCAGAGAAGGAGAACTTCTTAACACACATATATTTAGGGTTGTTTTTACCTTGAAAAAAGATAAATCCAAATGAATACTGAGCTCAACCAAAATAAAAAGGGTGCAAAACTGCTATTTAAGATGTGGGACTGCCTATGCCTTTGCAGAGCAAACCAACAAAATTTACCATACATAGTATAGTAACTATGAAAATAATGTACAAATCTCTACTATCATTAAAATGGCACAATTGCATCATTGTCAGTGTTTTAAATGTGCTCATTTTAGACAGCGAAACATCAAAATCAGCAACAAAAAAAAAACAAAACCTTCTCAAAAGTTCAACAACTATTAAAAATAGTGTTGGTGCCCATAACCACTTCTTCTGCTATCCATACTGGCTGAAGGTGATCCTAGGAGACTCTCAGACAGAGCTTCAATCTATATAATAGCCAACCTAATCTCACCACGCTCTCCTGCATCCTAGACATCTTACATGCTAACAAAAAGTTACATTTAAGACTATCAAACAGTTAAGTAAACTAACCAACCTAGTTCTAAACACACATTACTGACTGTCACCATGTGCTAGTACTATTTCTAGAACTAATTTACATATCACAAATACTAATAGAAGTAATGTTATTGACAATGCAACAAAAATGAAGAAATTGACAAGTTACATGGATTTTCAGAACATACAAAAATGTGTATCATCTGCAAAATAAACAATGAAGGTGCCTTTTAGTAACTCAGAAGCTATAACAACATATCAATATAAAATATTATATTAATATTATACTATATTGTATATGTTATATAATATATTCTATTATTATTTATAACACAATAAAATATAGGACAGTCACATCTCTGCTATCCAGTTCTTCAGCTAAAAAGTATTCTCTCTGTCCCAGTCAAGACAGCTAATTAATGTGAATATGTATATTCTGTACTATGCAAGGTAAGTACTGCAGTCCAAACCCTAACTCACTCCTTTTCTGAGGCTTGGCTTCAGTCGTAATTCAGAGAAAACTCATCTTGAATTTTCTTTTCTAGTCAAGCTCTTCCTTCCTGCAGACATTTTATTCCAAATAAAATAGAAAGAGTAGAAATCACTGAAATAATTAGTTGGTTATAAATTATTCAAAATATGAAATATATACAGATAGCAGCTTCAACTTTCTGCTAACTGAATGAAAGAAAAACACTTAATATTAAGAAATTGAAAATCGTCTAAAGTCTGAAGTGTGAAGAGCTATATACTTAAATTGAGAGTATATCACCTTCCTAAGAGGCTATTAAGCTCATGACTTACTCAGGATAAAACGCCAAATAAATCAAATTCATAATTCACAGGAAATACTCTTCCCCATGAGATACATCTACTGTCATTTTTGTTTGTCACAGATTGAGCGTGATTGTATTTGAAGATACAGTCAAAAGAATGCAAGTAAATATACTTCTCAAGTCAACAGCTATTTGCTTTCAGACTTAAATGCAACTGTTAAAAAGAAAGATCAATTTATCTGAGAGAAGACTAGAGAAGTAAGGAAGCAGTGGTATCTAGTCTTAAAAAAACAAGGAGTCGTGTGGCACTTCAAGACTAACAGATTTATTTTTCACATGAGTTTTCGTGGGAGAAAATCCCACTTCCTCAGATGCTTCGAAGATGGATGAACTTAGAATACAGTCATACCTGTAAAGGGAAGGCCTACATATAAAGAAGAAAAATGTATTTGTTGTTATTCTCAAAGTATTACGAGCTGAGAACTCAAAAAATCAATTCATGAAAGTATGGCCTAAAATCCTGATGGGTTCGGTGAGGCATCTAAAACATGACCTGAGTCATCATAATGTCAATGCTCTGTTAAGTTTTCTTTCATTCCTCCCTTTCTTTGTACTTTGATGATTTCCTTGGCTTAGCACTTACCTTTGTAAATTAGAGAAATCAATATATAAGTAGAATAGAAAATAATCAACCAACAGTCAATCACGTAATACACAATACAAGCAAGTCTTGCCTCAGAACCAAATAATAGTTTGCCAAGAGGAACAAACTGGAAAGACAAGGGCCTTGAAATGAGACTATGTTGCTAGTGGTCTTGGAGAATTCAAAGATAGCAGCAGGCAAAAAAAGCCTCCAAGTCAAATTCTGATTGTTATAAGATAAGAGGTACACAGTCATAACTAGCTCCCGGACAATCCAAAACTTTTAAGACCACAAGTTCCCCAGCCTTATTCCCTGGAATGTAGCTTTTGTACATCATCATACCCTACAACGATGATGATGGAGAGATGAGGGCATAGGACAAATGCGGCATTGTGGCATTTATCATGATTCCCAAACTATAGGTTCCACTAGATTACTGATTATGAGACTGAATGAATGAGCAATAAATACTTCCTGGAGTCTGATGGGGTTCATCAGTTCCGAGAGTAGACTGTAAAATAGTACCATCCCCACAATGCAACAAGAAAAACTCAGCCTTAAGGATACAGAGATGTAATCAGGACAAAGTTATTCTTCCCACCCTATTTCTTTTGCCAACCCCCAAAGTTTAGTGTTTCTAGAAGACAATGCTTGTATCTGAGGATTTATAAGGATTCCTGACACTCACTTCTTTCAGCATATTTAACTCAATATCAACAGACTGAAAGCACATGGTACTTAATGTGGAATAGCACAAAACTTTTACTGAAATTGAATTCTCTCAGTCAGACTGCAGGGATATTGTACGATTAATATCACTTATTATTCTGCTGTAAATAAGTCAACAATGTAAATCCCTGCATTTGATTCAGTAATGGCCTGAGACCTCGCAACACACACTTTTGATCATTTTTAATTACAAATAAATAACAAGAATGCACGGGTAACAAAAGCAAGCAGCACAAGACAGGGTTTTTTTTGAACCTGTTGCCTTTCCATGCACGTAGTTCCCTTTAAATTTAAGATAAATGGCAGGAACTTCAGGAACTGCCCCTCACTGGTAACTTGCCACCAACCACCACCGCCCACCTCCACACACACACACACACACACTCTTAAGTGCCAGCTTCCAAACTCTGAATTAAAAATAACTAGTAATTGACAATTTCAATGGAGAGCCATTATAAGATTTTTGGTTTTTTTCCGCAAAGTCTACACATTCAATTATGCTTTGTTTTTGTTTTCCATCTTAATCTTTTGGTCAGCAAAATTAGTTCTGGAAAGAAATTAAATGAATATGTTTAATTACAGAGGAATATGTAAGACTATAAACCTCTCGCTTTTTTCATCTATTGGTAGCTCAGGTGACAAGGCAGAATAATCAGTCTCCTGGTAACATAACTGTGGTGTTTTGGACTACCTAGGTCATTGGGGTTGTCACAGTGATAAATGGGAGGGTCGTTTAGGTGCTAGGGAAACCTGTCTCTTGGGTCCTCTCTCTCTCAGTTCTCTTTCAATAAAGACTCCTTACACAGCTTTGAATATGCTGCCTCTCCTTACTGGATTATAATTTCCCCTAAAACTCTACAATAATAATATAGCCCTAAGTGCCCAGAAACATCAAGAGACCAGTGTGCAGATAGGAGTAGTACCCTTAGCCTCACTCTTGAGATAGTATGAAATCTTAAATCGAGGAAACTTCACCTTGGTCACCACTTGTTTGCCCACCACACAGGATGTTTCTTCAGCATTACCTTATGCTGTAGATTTCAGCAACTTCTGTACAGAATGATAAGAGACAATGAAGTGTGCTCTTCTGAGGCCTCACCTCAATTCACAACACCCCCTGAATCCACAATGACAAATTCTCACAAAGAGGTTTCCAGAACAAGGAAAGATGAGGCTGTTTCAGTGTCTTTACCCCTTTCAGCAGATAATGGCCAGTTTTGGCTGTACAGTATTGGCAGTGTCAGGACCCTTCAATCCTTTAAGGGAAACATAGTACCCTTCTGTTTTAAAGCTATTTAACCCCCATACCCATTTTAAAATTGTATTTATTTATTTTACCTGAATCATCATGTCTCCTCTGTAACAGGTCAAAGCAATAAAGGTAGGAAATTTCTAATTCTGAAAGATCTTTTCTTTAAAGACAATAATGAAAACTAGTATCAAGGGAACATCTGTAAACATGGGGGCTGACAAAAAGTGTTCCTAAACAAACTTACATTCGAATACCTCTTAACATCAAAGCTATACATAATACATGTATCAAAACATGGCATTAACTATGTTTAGTATATCAGATTAAAACACAAATATTTCCATAAGCTAACTTGCTAAAAGACATTCCAGTCTCTTGGGTATGTATTGAATGTTTTAGGAACAAGAAAATACTTGTTAAATCTAAACACTGATGTTTAAAATTCATTAATCAGTCCCTCGTGGGACTTATTTCAGAAAATAAGAATGGCTTCTAGGTCCTTTGAGTATTCGAATTGCATTCAAGAAACCGCTTGGGTCTCAATTTGTTAATATACTGTAGGCACGTACTCTAGTCATAATTATGGTTTACAATTACATATTTACTGAGGCTCGATCCTGCAAACACTTAAATGTGTGTACCTTTATATATGAGCAGTCTCATCAAGTTCAGTGAAAGTATTTTTATCAATAAAGTTAAGCACAAGAATATTTAAGAGATCCACTTAGAAAAAAAGATACACTTATCAATAAGAAATAAGGTACCAATCCTACTCTCAATGAAGTCAATAGCAGAACTCTCCTCAATGCAGCAGCACATAGCTGGTCCCAACATAGTCTAAGAAGATTATTAAATAAATAGGTCTGAAGCAGTGACTAAACTGATCCAGCTGCAAAAATCTGTAGAGACAGCATTTCAGAAAATTATACAGTATTTACCTATACAAAGCTCAGTTAGTGTCAACACTGAGCATTTACCACAAGTTTGCCATATACCAACTCCAAGATGCGCTTGGATGCCACTCAAACCTTTCTTTCTTAACAAAACATACATAAAATGAAAAAAATCCACATAACTGTACAGTGATTGGATTTCTATCAAATAACTTCCAAACAAGATATACTTTCCTCCACTACCCAAAAACACACACTGAAATAAATATCTAAAGAAACCTATGGCAGACCAAAAATCAGAGCTATACTAAAATAAACAACTCTGTTTCTCATTGCAGGAGTTTATATATATAAAAAAGTGGAT
The DNA here is from genome assembly GCA_007922195.1 of Podocnemis expansa. Lineage (NCBI taxonomy): Eukaryota > Metazoa > Chordata > Testudines > Podocnemididae > Podocnemis > Podocnemis expansa. The sequence continues at coordinate 12,155,359 of ML681966.1, read as the reverse complement.
TTATCACTATCACTATCACTCAGCCCTAGTAATACATCCAATCATTCATTGCTTCTTACATCAGGATGTTTTGTTTCCAGCAAGTCCCCCAAAGAAGGACAAGAACTCAAGTGTGATCCTAATGATTACTTATTCAGAATTAGTAAGTCAGTTACTTAAATGTTGCCACCCTGACTTCTGTGGGGCTATGACTTCACACTTTGATCTTTTTTACTGCACTGAATTAGTTTTTTATTTGGTTTCCTTGGAACAATGCATTATTCCATACTCCATATAAGGATCATGACATTTCTCTGTTCGCAAAGATGAAGGTTCAGTTTCAGAGTCTGGTCCATTACTAGGTATATTCACCCAATTGCTTTAGCCTCCATTGGTGACTCAGATGTCAAGATGCTACTACACAATTCAGTGATAAGGAAAAGAAAGACAAATATGACATTATAAGTAATGGAGTAGGCTTTATTGTTTGCGCACTGTTGTTTCACAGCCTTCTTGCTAGCGTGAGTGTGCTGGCAACGCATGAATAAGAAGTAAATGTAAAACTGTGAAATGCAAGTAAAAGCGCTTCATAACTTCCATACTTCTACCGAGTATAAGTCTCGTAAGACGCTGGAATACTCCAAATTCCACAGCTCATAGGCATTATCCCTTCCTTCACATAAGAAAGAAAAGCTCTGTGTATGCTCAAATGTTCGTCTCTTCCACCAACAAAAGTTTATCCAGTAAAAAAAACATCACCTCACCCAATAATGACTTGCTAATATCCTGGGATCAACACACTACAGCAAAATTGCAAACACATACAAGTTAAATAAGAAGTCTAGTGGCACTTTTAAAGACTAACAAACTTATTTATCATGAGTTTTTGTGTGACAAACTCCGACTTTATCAGATGCTTGAAGATGGGGGACTTAAAGCAGAGCCATCGGGGGGGGGGAGAGGCAGGGCCCAAGGCCAATAGGCCAGTGAGGGGACCCTGCTTACCCCTTGCTGGAGGAGGTGGGGAGGGCCAGCCCAGTGGCTGGCCCTGTGCTCTCAGCCCTGCCCTGGGCCAGCCACTCTGCCCCTGGGGCAGGGTGGGCTAACCCAGAGACTGGGCTTGGCTCCCCAGCCCCACCTCTGGTCTAGCCCTCCTTGCCCCCCACCAGCAGTGTGGCACGAGAGCAGAACCCAGCCTCTGGGCCAGCCACCTGGCCCCTGGGTCACCTGTTCAGCTCTGGGGGTGGGAAGGGCCAGCCCAGAGGCCAGGTTCTTCTGCTTCCACCTCATTTTGCTGCCTTCAACTTCCCGAAGCAGGCAGTGGAGCAGGGTACAGTGCGGCAGTAGGCGGGGCAGCAGTGCAGGCTCCACACTTGCCCTGCTCGTCCCCTGCCAGGGATAGTCCTGACTTAAAGTCCCAGAACTTAAAGAATGAGAGAAGGGCGGATGCAGGGAGGCATGTGTCATAGGCCTGGCTTAGATCAGACCATTACAGTAACATGACGGCTGTAACAGCCCAATCTGATCCTATGATTTAAACTTCCCTGCATTTATTTTCCGCCCATTCTTTAAGTCCCCCATCTTCAAGCATCTGAGAAAGTAAGATTTTCTCCCATGGAAGTTCATGAGATAAATAAATTTGTTGGTCTTTAAAAGTGCCACTAGACTCCTTGGCTGCGTTCGCACAGCACTCTTATTTTGAAACAACAGAAGTTGTTTCAAAATAAGAAATACCCTGTTCACACGATGCACAGTTGTTTCGAAACAACGGCACCCATTGTTTCAAAACAACGGCGTTGTTTTGAAACAACTTAAACACCATTTGGGGGCAAAACAACGTTGTTTCGAAACAATTGTTTCGAAACAATGCAGTCTGAACATGTTGTTTCGAAACAACAGTGACTTGTTTCAAAATCACTGTTCCCTGAAGCTGCTATTTCGCTTTGAGCTTTTTTCCTTAATTCGAATTAACAAACTGTTAATTCGAATTAAGTTATTTCGAAATAAGGCATTATTTTGATACAAATTGTTTCGACACAACTTGTATCGAAATAATGCCTGTGTGTGAACACAGCCCTTGTTTTTTTGGTGAACTAGACTGACACAGCTACTCCTTCGAAATAAGTCATTCATCCTGCCTTCCCAGTAGTGATATATATCACATCATGCCAGTATGCTCAATTCCACATAAAAGTTGGACTACAAACATAGCAGCTCCGGTTTCTGAGGGGAGAAACAGAAGGAGAAAAGAGGACCAGTTGTGAGGAAACCAGGTAGTTGGGAGAGAAGAAGGGAGGATCAGAGATGGAAGGTACTACTTGACATTGAAGAGGCAAGGTACTGGGACAGGGAAGATGGAAAAAGCAGTGGGAGAAGTAAGTAGCTGAGATAGATGGCGAGAAGCACACAGAAGTAGCAGCAAATGGACAGAGGTTAAGTTAGGACAAACTGAGAACACAGGAAACATTCAGCAACTACCCAATTACAGAGACGATGGATAAAAAAGGTGGATACATCTGAGTTTTCGCCTTAGACCCTGCTTCAAATTCGAATGGCTGACTAGAGAACAAGTTAAGATTATACTAATAAAAGCCAAGTCATGGTGCAGCCAAGCACACTACTGCAAACCCTAGATCTGGATGGACCAGGCCAATTCCTGCTCCTCACTTTGCAAGCTCCATTGCTCTTAGAGAGCAAACAAGTTCAGCTGCTTCTTTCCTAACATTTTCAAGATCAACAACGTTCTAAGAGTAGTTGTGATATGTACAGTCCTCCCCCTCATCCCATTCCCTAGTGTTTTTTTTAAAACACTTTATAGCAGTGGTTTTCAAACTTTTTTCCTCAGGACCCAGTTGAAAAAAGAAATAATTTATGCCTGCAACCCAACAATTACATCCTTCTGAAATGCATTCCAGTCTTTCGGTGGTGCTAGCAGGGGCCTATGACCTCGCACCTGAGGGTCTGAGACACAGTACAGGGTCCTGATCCGTGATTTGAAAACCACTGCTTTATACCACAGTGTGAGAATCTACCCACTTCTTGTGGATGAAGAGAAGCTGCATGCAGACTAAATTTTGGTGCTAGAACTGGACGGTGTGCAGCCAGTCAAATCCAGAAAGCTACAGAAGATTCCTCAGAATCGTTGCGGGTGTCTTATTATACGCTGTAGTGCAGGGGTCTCAAGCACGCAGCCCCTAAAGGTACTTTCTGCATCCTACAAGAACACTATTGCCAAGCTCTAAAGGGGCAGCTGTATTAGTCTAGTAAAGCAAAATAAGCAAGGAGTCTTGTGGCACATAAAAACTAACAGACTTATTTATTGCATGAGCTTCCATGGGAGAAAATCCCACTTTGTCAGATGCTTTGAAGAGGGTGAACTTACAATGCAGAGGAATGTAAAACAGGGGATCAGGTCATACTGCAACACCAAATCAGAGTGTTTGTAAGGATTCAAACTCTAGGAAACAGCTGTTTGAATCCTTACAAATACTCTGATTTGCTGTTGCAGTATGACCTGAGCCCATGTCTTACACACTCCCCTGCATTTATTTTCATCCCATTCTGTTAAGTTCCCCCTCTTCTAAGAGTCTGGTGAAGTGGGATTTTCTCCCACGAAAGCCCTTGCAATAAATAAATCTGTTAGTCTTCATGTGCCACATGACCCCTTGTTTTTTTAACGGCACTATCATCACCGACGTTTGCAACATCGTTGTATGAAAAGGTTTCAGTGGTGCGGCCCCTGGGCTAACATGCTAGTCCTCATGCAGCCCTGTGCTAGTTCTCATGCGGCGGTCGTGGTGATTTGAGTTTGAGACCCCTGCTGTGGTGAAGCCAGATGGTTTTGGTGGAAGAGCAGAACACATCTCTTTTGAAGACAGTTTGGGTGCCCAAAATGTGGCAGGAGCCTGGGTCCAATGCAGGGTTTTGGAGCACTGTGAAATCAGTTTGCAGGACTTTTTTCCCCCCCTGTGACAAAAGCAGCTTAATTTGCCCCCCATTTAAGCAGCAAAATTCAGGATGTGGGACCAAAAACCAGCAGTGACTATGCCCCAGAGAGCCAGGGCTCAGCAGCCGCCCAGCTAAATGAACACACAAGCACCCTGGCCATGCGCTCAGCCTGAGCAATTTGAACCCGGTGCCCGCCACAACTTGCTCCAGCCAACTACAGGATTCCTCCCTAGCTAGGGCTACCAGATGCCAAAGCCTGGAAAGGAGGCGAGGGAAGTACAAAAAGGAGAGCATTGGAGGACAGGTGGAGAAAATGGAGTATTAATAGAATACTCTTCTGGTTTTAGGGGCCCCTGGAAAGCTTGCCCCTAAAAATAAGATATTCTGTGGCCTTCCAGCATACTTTAAGTAAAAAGCCAGGCGAAATCGTGTATTTTAAAAAGCCTGCCAGAGGCAGGACGTGCAGGTAAAAAGGACATGTCCCCCTTTTGCCTGCCGTCTGGTAACCCTAGCCCTAGCGAGGCGGGAGCGGCTCTCAAGCAGGGCTTTGCCCAGCAACCAAACAAGCAGCGCGGCTCGGGGCAGCCGCGGGCGGGAAGCGGCCGGGCAGGCGCGCGCGGAGCCGCAGTGAGTGCGGGGCGCCCCGGGGGCGCACGGGCCGCGCTCCCCTCACCACTCACCCATGGCGCCGCCGCCGCCGCCGCCGCTCCCGCCGCTCCCGCCCCGGGCGCCTCGGAGCTAGGGGCGGGCCAGGGAGCCCCTCCCCGCTCCACCTGCCGCCTTCCCGCCCTGAGGAGAAGCTGGGCCTGGGGCTAAAGCCATTCACACGGGCCGGGCCAGCCTGCCTGTGCAGTGCTCCTGGGGCTGGGAGTGGAGCCGCCTGTGACTCCTTAGCAAGCCCCAAAGGGTTACCCTGTTAGTCTCCTTCAACCTAGGGAGATTATCCCCACAAATAGGGTTACCAGGTGTCAGGCAAAAGGAGGACGTGACTTGCTTTTTACCCTCACGTCCTCCGTCTGGCAGGCGTTTTAAAATACATGATGCTGTCTGGCTTTTTACTTGCAGGGGTTCAAGTATGCTGGAATGCCACCCAAGACCTTATTGTTCCGGGAAAGTTCAATCAATCGGCTGGAAGGGACCTGGTGAGATCATCAAGTCCAACCCCCTGGGAATTGAACCCAGGACCTTCTGCATGTTAAGCAGAGGTGCTCCAAGCCCCCTAAAAACAGAAGACTATGGCTGTGTTCACACAGCACTCTTATTTCGAAACAACAGAGGTTGTTTCAAAATAAGAAATACCCTGTTCATACGACATACGGTTGTTTCAAAACAACGGCGTTGTTTCGAAACAACTTAAACCACATTTGGGGGCGAAACAACGCTGTTTCGAAACAATGCAGTCTGAACATGTTGCTTCGAAACAACAGTGACTTGTTTCTAAATAACTGTTGCCTGAAACTGCTATTTCGCTTTGAGCTTTTTTCCTTAATTCGAATTAACTAACTGTTAATTCGAATTAAGTTATTTCGAAATAAGGCATTATTTCGATACAAGTTGTTTCGACACAACTTGTATCGAAATAATGCCTGTGTGTGAACACAGCCTATGGGTATGGCCACACACACTTCTTATTTCGAAACAACACAGGTTGTTTCGAAATAAGAAGTGCCATGGCCACACGACGCGTGGCCATTTCGAAACAAGCAAACAGCTTGTTTCAAAATGGCCGTGGTTCTATCGACATAGCTTAAACCTGGTTTGCTGTCGAAACAGTGTGTTCAAAGTGTTCCGAAACAACATGTCAACTTCCTCCCAGGGTACTAAGCACCCTGGGAGGAAGGGCAGCCCCCCCTCAGCACCCTGGCCAGGGTGCTGAGGGGTGTCCGCTCGCAAAGCTGATAGCTTCTGCTAAGGTGTCCTTTGGAGGCAGGGGACTGCAGGCACCGGCGGAGTGCCGCGCAGCCCCACACCTCACCTGGCCGGTGCCTGCAGCCCCTGCAGGCACCCACCAGGAGAGGGGCAGTGGGGCACCTCACCCCAGGGGCTTTAAAGCCCCCAAACCTCTTGTTTCAAAACAAGCCCTCCCCATGTGAACATAGCCTATGACATTAATACTACATTTTCTCCATGTGTCCTCCAACATCCTTTTCATACTTCCCTGGACTCCTTTCCAGGCTTTGGTATCTGGTAGGCCTACCCACCAATTGTCATGCAATAAATAAATTTGTTAGTCTTTGGGTAAGTTTACACTTAGAGCAGAATTGGAATTGATTCTCATCAATTTGAATTCTGTTAAGTGCATGGACATACCCGCTTTCATCAATTCGAACTGAGGCACTCCTGGGTTTGAATGGATGAAAGCTGACTTTGAATTCATCAAACCTTGTTTGACATCAAAGTTGCGGTCAGTTCAAACTGAGGAGTTTGAATCGATACAGTGTGGCCATATCAATTGGAACTCACCGTGAGTTCGAATTCACATGGGCTGACCTTTCTTCCAGGGTGGATGGCACCCTGGAAGGAAGACCAGTCCTTTGGTACTGGGGGCCAGCAGCCCCAAAGATGCTTCACACCCAGCCAGATCCAGCTAGTGGAGGGAATGGGGTTCTTGTCCCCTGGCTTTCCTCCATGTGCAACTGCCCAGGGAGAAGCCATGCACAGGGTTGCTTTCCCTGCACCCAGCCATCCCCGCAGGGGCCATGCACAGGGGTGCTTTCCCCACACACAGTTGCCTGGGGAGAAGCCATGCACAGGGGCAGCTAGGAGGGATGGACCCCCCCCCCAGCAGCAGGACTCCAGCCCACTGGGAGGCAAGCAGGGCTCCAGCCCTGAGGAGAGATTCCCACCCCTGCACCAGCAGCCCTTTGGGGAAATCTCCCCTACCAGGCTCCAGCACTCTGAGCCTGGCATGGGGTAACGCATTGCAGTTAGAGCTGGGAAAGGGATGCTTTTCCCTGTGCTGGGGTCAGAGTGCTGGAGCCTGGCAGGAGATCGGCTGTGGCGGTGGCCGTTTTCCATGGCCATCTTGCCACACCTCCCATGATGTCCCACTCCAATTCAAATTGGCAAGTCCAGTCTACTGCGGGCCTGTCATTTCAAAGTTACTGAATTCAAATTAAAAATTATTAATTCAAATTGACTAATTTGAATTCAGTAATTTGAATTGAAACTCTAAGTGTGGACATAGCCTTTAAGTGCCACAGGACTCCTTGTCTGTTTGTTTTACTGAACTAGAGGAACACGCCCCCCCCCTTCGGCTCAAGGAATCCTGTGGCACTTTTAAAGACTGACAAATTCATTTATCACATGAGCTTTCATGGGAGAATCCCATTTCAAGCAACTGAGCAAGTGGAATTTTCTTCCACAAAAGCTTGTGAGATAAATTTGTGAGTCTTTTAAAGTGCTACAGGACTCCTTATTTGTCTTCCCTGGAGTGAGGGTCTCACTCAGCCCTTGTTTTCTAGTCAGCTATGAATTCACTGTCCTCCACTGATCCTCACTAGCCACCTCTCACATATGGGAAGTGTAAATAGTCATCTTCACAGAACAGCCCTTACTGTCCTCATAAAACTTTCCTTGCTCCCTTCTTTTAGATACAAAATGATTTCACCTCACACTCAGAAGTTCACAGCCTGAGAGTCACAATCCTTCCTTTCCCTTGTGTTAAGTAGGAGGGTGGTTCCTAATAAATCAGAAATGTGGCAGTTGGAGGGGGTGTAAGTACAGAAAAGTGTGCCAGAGCATAGAATAAGTGGATAACTTGCTAATTTTAATTTACTGTCATTATTATAAATTGACTGGGTAAATATGCAGCATTTAATTTGTGTGCCCATAGTTTTTCTGGCTTCCCTCAGCCTTGAACTTTGTCCCATTTTTCTGGGAGTAACTCTGCTGCTACTGAAATCAAAAATTTTGTCATTTGTGCTTGGGACATGGGATGAAATTTATTTATCAAGCCACCATATGTTTAGGGATATTATTTGGGTACTGGGATATGGGCAGGCACAAGTCTGCCAGCCTGTAACTAAAAGCCTCTACCCAGCCTTAGGGGAGGTCCAATGAATCTGGGATTCAACTAAATTCAGGCTACAAAAAAAATGAAAAACAAAATTAACGGACATGCAAGTCAAAGGGTTAGGTGGGGGGAACCTGAGAGGACACTAAGCAGAGAACCCCAGTCAGGACAGGTTTCGGGTTGGAGGGTCTGTTAAGAGACTCATTATGATAGGGACGTGGGAAGGGGCATTTGATCGAGTGGGTTCTGACTTATTACAGAGAAGTTCTTCTTGACTAGCTGTTGTGGACTTGCCCTCATGCCCAGGGTTTAACTGATCACCATATTTGGGGTCAGGAAGGAATTTTCCCCCAGGGCAGATTGGCTTGGGCCCTGGGGGTTTTTTGCCTTCCTCTGAAGCATTGGGCATGGCTCACTTGCTGGTTCATTCTCTGTATTAAAGTCTTTAAATCATGATTTGAGGACTTTAATAGCTCAGTTATGGGTTTGAGGTTCATTGTAGGAGTGGGTCGGTGAGCTTTTGTGGCCTGCACTGTACAGAAGGTCAGACTAGATGATCATATTGGTCCCTTCTGATCTGTGAGTCTATGAGATTGCCTAACATTTGTCTCAGAATGAAGAGATGTTCTGGATTGTAGGAAAAATTGTGATAGAAATATTATCAAACCATTATTTGAGAAACTTCAGACACTCTTGTCTGTTTGCATTCACACATACACCCTGGTCCGAACTCTTCCAATATATATACATACATCTATATCCCACTGGGTTTTCTCCAGCAACACCAGTTTGAACGTTTGTTAGAGTTCATTATCAGTTAAGCCAGTGAGGTTGTACAGGATAAATGAGGACAAAATTTGACCTACAGATAGTAGTTGCATTAACTTTGAGAACAAACTCATTCCTTTCCATGTATATAGTTGTTGAAAATAATCAAAAAATGCCTATGCTGTAATTACCAGTGCAGACCTTATTCTTCACTGCCTTTTGTAATCATTTAAAGCTATGGTAATTGGGCACATGGTTTTGTAAAATGATACCAGATTAGAATGGTAAGTGACTGCACAGAGTACAAGACAGTGGAATATCAGACTCTGTGTGTGTGTGTTCCTTTGATATCTTTATCTGTTAGAGTAAATAAGTGCTAAGATGTTTGGAAAAACTGCAGGGCACACAAATCATCATTTCTCAGCACCTTGTGTAGTCATTTACACTGCTACCTCTTCTTGACCTATACAATTAGGCAATTTTCAGGGTCCTGTGGGTCATTTTGAGTAGGAAAGACACTGCTGATGGATTCCAGTATTTCTTTGATGTAATGCTGTTTGTTTATGTGACAGAGTGCTGAGCAGCAACCCCTTAGTCAGGCCTGTGTGACACCACTCACAATTAAGTGAGGTAAATTGGAGCTGACTAGTAACACTGTTCCTAATTTATGAAGGAGATGCTGCTGTCTGCGTAGTTAGCCAGGGGCTATATATAGGCCCAGGTGAAGGCTATAAAGAAGAGCCAAAGGCTGGTAGTAGATCTTTGTATGTAGGAATGGTGTGATCCCTGAAGGTACTAGCCTAAACTGTATGGGGGTGTCAATAATGAGTGCATGCTATGAATAAATTATACTGGTGACTGCTAAACTAGGCAGTGTTGGCATCACTGGTGATCAAAAGGGTGGCTGAAGCAGAAGGGCTGTGACAGGGAACACTTACAGTTTATAAAACATATAAAGTTCTGTTTCCCTGAATATGGTAGAAATCAAAAAAGAAGAAAGATTTTCTTTGCTGACAGTTTCAAGTCCCTTTCCAGTGAGTAGTAGCTCCTAAAATTCTCATCTTTTTCTCAGAGTTGTATGACTAGTGGGCTGTGTCTCTAGCTTTCTGGTGTTTCTTTCACTTGCACAGATACACACAATTCCATCAATCAATGTCCCAGAATTTGCTATACAAATCCACAGGGAAACCAGTTGGGCTACATGGTCTAGCTTCTACTTAGACTTTGCCAGGTGCCTGAATTTTGAGTGGTGCTCTTTGTGTCCGGTAGCTGGTTCCTCTAAGGAGCTCTGTTACTTTTACAGCCTAAAGGAAAGGTGGCTGTTTTATATGCTACCTTCCTTGAGATTTAACTTAATCTGTAACAACACTAACGCATATGTTTTTGCATTCATCTTCAACTGGATAGGTAAGTACACAAAAAAAACCCAAGAGTCCTGCAGCACCATAAAGGCTAACAAATTTCTAGTCTTTAACGTGTCACAGGGTTCTTGTTTTGCTGTTCACAGACTAATTCAGCTACCCTGCTGGAACTACCTACACAAAGTGCAGGGCAAGGATGAATTGAGTCTACAATTTCAAATTTAACAATCATAGGCAAAGGAAAATGGATGGCTCATGGGAAAGGTAATATGTCCTACAACCTTTCATAGAATCACAAGGTTAGAAGGGAGGTCAAGAGGTCATCTGGTTTGCCCACCTGTGCCAAGGCAGGATTAAATATATCCAAACCATCCCTGACAGGTGTCTAACTCATTCTTAAAACCTCCAGTGATGTATATTCCAAATCTCCAAAGATAACTTATTCCAATAGTTAACTATCCATATAATTAGAAAATTTTTGCTAATATCTAACTTAAATATCCCTTGCTACATGCTAAGACAATTACCTCTTGTCTGACCCTTAGTAGACATGGAGAGCAATTGATCACTGTCCTCATAACAATATTTTACATATCTGAAAATATGTCCCCATTCAGCCTTCTTTTCGCTAGTCTCGTATAATCATTCTTAATTCTTCATAGGTCACATTTTCTAACTCTGTTCTCTCCCTACCCCCAGGACAGTCTTTGATTTGTTCATGTCTTCCTTAAAATATGGTATCCAAAACTGGACACAGTGGTCCAGCTGAACCCTTATGAAAGCTGTATGTTTCCTATGACACTCCTGTTAATGCATCCTAGAACGACACTTGCCTTTTTTGCAATAGCATCACATTGTATTGATTTGTGTTCAATTTCTGACCCGTTATAACTTTCAGATATTTTTCTGCAGTACTGCTGCCTAACTAGCTGTTCCCCATTTTGAATTTTACATTTGATTTTTCCTTCTTAAATGCAGTACTATTTACTTACCTTTATTGTTTCATCTTATTGATTTCAGACAATTTTGCCATTTCAGATTCTAATCATGTCCTCCAAAGTGCTCACAACCTCTCCCAGTTTCATAGCTTTATAAAGGTACTCTCTATTCATTTGTCTAAGTTGTTATGGAAAATACTAAATAGTACTAGACCCAGGACAGATCCTTTCAGGACCTCACTAGATTCATCCTCACAGTTTGACAGTGAACTACTGATAATTATTCAGCATGTTGGATTTTAATAGTAGTTTGATTTAGAACACCCCTCCCTAGTTTATTTATAAGAATGTCATTTGGGACTGTGTCAGAAATGTTATTAAAATCAAGATAAATCACATAGTGCTTTTCCCATTTACTAAGCCAGTAACCCTATCAAAAAAAAAAAAGAAATTAGGTTTGTTGGGAGTGATTTGTTCTTGACAAATCTATGCTGGCTATTACTTATCCTCCTGTTATCCCTTTATGTGCTTACAGAATGACTGATTAATCATTTCTTCCAGCATCTTTCCAGGTATCATAGGTGACAGGTATAAAAGGTTTACAGAGGCTAAGCCTCCCCAGACAGCTGCTGCCTGGAAGCTGCTCTCCTCCTTGCCTAGGCTCCACTTCTACTCTGCCCCACCCCCACTGAAGGATTGTGACTGTCTCTGCCCAGCTGGGGGGATGCAGAGGCACGGGAATAGCTGTTGTGACCTGCAAGGAATAGGTCCCTCACCCTGACTCCATGGGCTAGAGAGCCTTGGTGCCTACCACAGAGCCTGGGACTGCCTTGGATACAGCCCCCCCATCTGCATTGTTATGGAAGCATGCCATGTCCAGGAGCAGAGCGGCAGCAGCAAAAATGGAGTCATGATTGCTACAGCTGCTGAGAGCAATCAAGCATGTCTAAAGGTCTCCACCTGCAGCATCTCTCCTGGCCTGTCATCTTACAGGGCAGGCCACCCCCCAGACTCACCCTCTGCTCAGGAGTCTTTCTCGGGGCATCTCCCCTCTGCCCAGCTGGTGTGTTTTCTGCCTCCTAAAAGGCAGGAGTCATGTGCCACCCATGCCACATACCAGGAGCCAGGGGTTAAAGTGTAATTTGGTGAGCCCTGGAACCCTCTGTCATGGGTGGGCCCCTCAATACCTGTGCCCAGAACCCACCCCATCCCCCGATACCCACCCCTAGACACACACACACAGCCACCCCCAGACAGACACACATGCATACAAAGCCTCCTCCTCCCCAGTCCTTATCTCTGCTGTTTGCAGGCTGCTTGACCAGCTGGAAGCTGCTCCGCCCTGCAGGGGGGAGATTCACAAACTCCCAGCCTGCCCCAGCTCTCTGTTGGCTGGGCTTAAGCTGGAACAGTGTTTAAGGTGGAGCCACCAGAACAGTGAGTTCCGGCTGCCCGTGCTATTTTTAGGGGGGCCCCAAACCACAGCATTCCCATGTGTTCCTCTGTTTTTTAGGGGCCCTGGAATGCTGCCAGCCTAAAAATAGGGGGCCATGGAACCACGTTCCAGTGCGTTCCACCTTGCTTTAACCCCTGCCAGAAGCACCCCTGGCCTGGAAAAAGACCCAGTGCTTGGGTCCCAGGACTCAGGGTTTGCACGCTGTAAGCGCACCGCTGCTGCAGGCGCTGCTGTGGTGGACCCGGGGCTCTGGCGCCGGGACTTGGGGCTTGAAGCCTGTAAGCCCGGCACCAGCAACACCCCTACCAGGTACTGGAGTTAGGCTGACTGGTCTATAATTCCTTCAGTCCTCATTGTTCCCCTTTTTAAAGATAGGTACAGTACTATGTTTGCCCCTCTCCAGTCCTCTAGTTTACATCACCCATCCTCAGTGAGTTCTCAAAGACAATCACAGATTGATCTGAGATTGCTTCAGCTAGCTCCTTAACTATCCTAAAATGAATTTCATCAGGCCCTGCCAATTTGTATACGTCTAGCTTATCTAAATATTCTTTACTCTGTTCTTCCCTATTTCACCACCTATGTTCAGTGGTTTGTATATAATCCAGAACAGTAGTGAGTAAATGTGCTTTCTTGAGTCACAATTCTGTAAGCTGTTTCCTGGGAGTGTGCAGAGCCTCTTGATTCCGGTGAAGCTACACAGGAATAAGAAGCAGATTTATGAAGCAGATTGCAGGATCATAGTTCTTAGGGACAAGGGCTAGGTCTCTGCACATACTTCCCAAGTACAATGGGTCCTGAATGCTGGATGGAGCCTCTGGGAAGTACTGCAATATAAGTATTTAATAAAAGTAATAAAATTGTTAGGCTCTGATGGCTCTTCACCAACTTTTGTGAAATGAGATTGTGGTTTCAATGTATTTCTTAGATGACAGGACAAGATCACACACTGACACTAAATTCTCCCCCTTTTTGGCAGGCTCAGTGAACAGACCAAGAACTACTGGGCCATAAAGACTGAACTATCCTTGGATCACTAAGGCTGTGTTCACACAACACTTTTGTTTCGAAACAACGTTGTTGTTTCGAAACAAAAAAAACCATGCTCACACGACGCACCGTTGTTTCAAAACAACGGGAACCCGTTGTTTTGAAACAAGGGTGTTGTTTCGAAACAAGTTAAACCCCATTTGGGGACGAAACAACCTTTTTAAGCCGGTGGGGAGCAGCGCTCGGCAGCGCTGCAGCCCGCCGGTGCCTGCAGCCCCCTGAGGAAGCGAAATAGCAGGTTCACAGTGTGAACCTGCTATTTCGTTTCCCGCTTTTTTTCTTATTTCGAAATAACATTTTGTTAATTCGAAGTATGTTATTTCGAAATAAGGCGTTATTTTGAAACAAGTTGTTTTGACACAACTTGTTTCGAAATAACTATGTGTGTGTGAACACAGCCTAAAAGTGGTCCCTCTAATTTAGACCCAGTGGAAGTGCAGAATGGGGGCATTTTTACTCCATGCATCTCTCCTAGAAATAAATAATAATGCTCTCTTTCTCTTCCACCATTATTTCTACCCCCACACACACACCTCCCAAAAAATACAAATCACACATTTTTTAGTGGAAAATTCCCCTATTTTCTCTCTATAAAACTGTATCTCTCCTCTTTTAATAGAGATAAGTACGGGACCCAGATGACCAACTGGGAAACAATTTTGAGTCCATTCTCAAGCCAGCTGCAACACCAACCAGTTGCCTCTGGATTTTCCAGAAATAGTCTGCTGATAGAATGATGATTTGAGTTTTCCTTAATAAAAAACACTTGCTTGGGATTACATCTGAGCTGTATGAATTAATGTATTTTTATTGGCTTGATTTTAATGTTTACATAAATCCATCCCCCATCCCACCTGAGATCAATACAGAAGTATTTCCTGGTTTATAAGAGGAATGAGTCATGCAACTTTTTGGTTATTTTGATGAAAATTAATATTGCCACCCACATTGTTAGCCGTTGTTTACTGTTTTCCTTATTTTAAGTTGGATAGGACTTAAGCATCTGTTTAAATAGAGTTAGGCCTAAAAAAAGGGATGACTCCTTGCGTGATATTAGGTTGCTAACATGCTGATAGCCCTTGGTTACATTGTGAGATTATAAACAGGGGCAGGGACTGTCTCTTTCTTCTGTGTTTGCACAGAACCTAGCACCCTGGGTCCTTGTTCCCTTTGGTAATTCAAATTAAAAATAACTATCTTTACCCTTTTCAGTATCTACACAAGGTTAGGAACAAAGTCTTACTAGCTGTAGAAAGATAATTGTCTTTTTACTCCAAATACAATTCTTAATATAAAGGAATAGAGAAATAAACACATGGGCCTAAACCCTCAAAGGTATTTAGGTGCCTAACACCCACTGAAATAATAGGGTGGAAATAGGATTCCTAAATATCTTTGAGCCTGTGGGCCAAGTTACCTGCCATAAAGTTTTTAGAAAGGAAAATACTGGAAAGGAAGGAACAGGAGAAAAAGAATGACAAACACATACTGATATAGCCTATGTTATGTATTCAGAAATTTGCATAAATAGAATGTTAACAGAAATCTAGTTGAAGAAATAAAAGATAGCAAAAGATCCCAGGGTGTCTGGCACTTTAGGAATAGCTTGAACCAGCCTCATCTGTGATGGATTCAGTATGACCTAGGCTGACCATGTGGGAATGACCCGATTATTAAAACCAGCAAATGACTCATTTTTATTGAGAGATACAGGAATTATGTTGGTGGCAGGTTGTGTAGCAGGCTATTGCAGCCCTAGTCTACGCTTGAAGGGTTTTTCTGCGGCAGTCAATCGTCAGATACTCAAAGCACATAGAATGCCTTGCCTATCTGCAGGCGACACTGCTGAAAGCTGACCACAAATGGCTTGAGGTCAGCTTTCAGCTTCATCTGTTGGGGGTAGGACTTCTGGTGCTGACTTCCCGAGTGCAGCAGCGAGATCATACTAATCGCACCCAGAACGTTCAGCTGACGGCGGTGATTTTGCCGCTGTCAGTGAAGACATACCTTCAAGAAAGTTGCTGGTAGAGGACTAGATAAACCTCTGTAGAAGACTCTTGGTTGCGGGATAAATAACTAACGTGCTGAATTTGTACTAGATGGGAGAAAAAGGGCTTGAAGCAGATTCTGGGTGAGGGATTCGCTGGCTGGGGAGAGATGACAGGTCAACAGTCTGTATTTAAGTAAAAACTTTTGCACTCCCTGAAAAATCTCTATCTCCTCTCACAACATCATTTTGAACTTAATATCATTTCACTGAAGGAAAAGCACCATTGATGATAGGAAGCACTTAACTGTACAAAAACGAGAGTAAACCTGGCTGAGAGACAAGAATTATTGTTAGTAGAACATGGCACTAGGCCCCTTTGTTTTGTGAAGAGAATAGAGATCAAGTGCCTGCTTTAAACATGAACCAGCAGAGCATCAATCAATATCCTTTAGGCAGAAGAGTCTCTTGGATACATGTGTACAATTCAATTTTGTTTCACCAAAGCTTAAAAAAGATCCTAACAGATGAGGAATCTTTCTTTGGTGGCAGAAAATTTCAGCAAATGAAAAGGACAGATTTGTGTCTTGATTCTGATCTTGTTCACGCTGGCGTAAATCAGCAGTAATTTTGTTGGAATCAGCAGAGAGATATACTGACGTATAGCCAATGTGTTATTAGATTCAGGGTCTCTGTTATCTTTACGGATGCTCAAACACAAGGTTAGTTTCTAGATGTGCTTGAAACGTCTCTCCTGTTCTGCAAATAGAATAGAAAGAAAGAAATTAAAATCCAGCAAGATGTGTGGATTTCCTAGTATCATAGTAGATAGGGATGTCATCCTATGCAGTGCCCTGTGAGGTACTACTTATTGCCCTTAAATTCTGTAAAATGTCATGGGAGTTGAGGGTGCCACCCCAGCACTCTATGGGGGGTGTGGGTGGTTAGCAAACGCAGCTACATTCTGAATGAAGGATGTTTGATTTACAGAGGTGAAAAACTGAAATGATGATGTGTTTGTTGTGGTAGACTAAACAAAGACACAATTAACCTTTTGAGATACATGCATTTCTCTAAGGAGCCACACATTTTGTTATAAACCTTGTCTTGCTTTCCCCTTCACTTTAATTGTATCAAATTTACCAATTAATTCATTTAAATTTAATTGGGGTAAATCTCCAAGCTTTCTGAAAATAAACAAAGAAACTGTTTCTTTTAAAAATCAACAGATCAGGGAACTGAAATTGTCTTTGTTATGTGTTTCTAGAACATATAGTGCAATGGGACCCTTGTTTTGTGATTGGGTTGTCTGTTAGTCTTAAAGTGCCACACAACTCCTTGTTGTTTTTTTACTGGACTAGACTAACACGGCTATCCCTTTTGAAATTGTCTAGGTGCACCAGCAATATAAATAATATGACACTTTGGGAGTTATTTTTGAGATAGCACGAATCAGAAGAGGTTAGGAAACTTTTGTTTAGAAAGCGTTCTTTTCCCCCCCAAAAAATATGTGGCATACTTACATTTTTTTATGAACTTATCTGATTTGCCTCATACGTCTCAAAAAAAATTCTACCCCTCCCCTCCCTACATGAACATTTATGTGAAAATTCAAGAGGTCTGGTTTAATTAGAAAGTGGTCAATATCAGTCATATAAAAGACAGCTACATTTAGTGTTTGCCATAGAGCTTAGTATCTCTTCATATTTTAAAAGTAGTGCTGTAGAATTTTTTTGATTCTCTGAAATGTTTCATTCATTCATGGAACAATCCTAGATAGTAACCCTATAATATGTCACTTCCCAGCCTTTGTAAGCACTGTCAAAGGCTATCTTTGGTATCTTTCATTTTCCAAAAGAAGCAAATTGATAATACACTCGTTCATGCATTTTTGTTATAAAAATGTGTTGCTATTTTGCAGAATTTAATTATCACAATAGCAGTGAATGACTGTAATTCTGCAAAGCACTGTTGGGTTAAAATAGGTTGCCTTTGATGTGCTGTAGACTAGAGTAATTCAGTCTGGGTTGCACAAAAGCATTTTTATATTGAAATGTTATCTTTATCCTTGTTCCCTCTATTTAGAATTTTGAATAAATTGCTAAATTTCAAAATTGAAAGGAAAGGTGTTCAGAAGCTCTATCTTATTTCTGATTGAATGAGTACAATGAGACTGTGAGCTGCCAGCTTTGAGCTCTTGGTGCTCTATGGGATATTGTTATCACAGAGTGCCGTTTTCAACAAATGTAAATTAATTTGAAATTGCTATTAATTAAAAGGAGTATAATAATCTGCGAATCTTCTGAATAAATATATTTTACCTAACATTCTCGACCCATTTAAATTCACACCAAAAAGTGGAAAGCATCAAAAAATTTGGAAAAGGGTTTCTGTGTCATCTCTCTGATTTTGTTTTACATAACAATTTAGATTTCCAACCTTATTAATCTGTGGGTCAAACAGCTTTTAGAAACTAAGGCTGTGGGCCACAACTGTTGTCTCCTTGCCAGCATATTGAAATATTTAGGGCCACTGACTTTTTTCTTGCTGCTGGTGCCTCCAGGCACAGGACACTTTGTTATTTCTGTTTTGGGCAAAAATAGCAACTTTAGTTTTCCAGATCGGAGACATGGTCCCATAAGATACAGCAATTGTTCCTATACAGAGTGATGTCATGTCGATCCCAAAGATATGTCAGAAATGTTTTAACCCCAGCAAAAATCGGTGGCAGACTGCTGCAGCAAAGTGAGTAAAGAAAAGAAGATAACAAAGACTGGCTGCTCCATTCTGGCACAATTTCTGTGTACAGTTTCAGGGTTTTATGTGTGAGCATTTCTTTTCTGTCTAATGTGACAGAATTAGACTGAAACCAGCAACTCATTTGGAAGAGGATGCCGAACATTCTTCAGATAATAAATTCCAGTTACTACTCATCCAGAACGGAATTGTAAACATTGTACTAAAGGTTTTCAGCACCCACTAGCAGACCCTTGTACCAATCAGCTCTTCTTTTGTACAGCTGCATGTTAATAATAACTGCAGTTTCATATGAACTTTCTTCTGAACTACTGAGCATAAAAGTCAGGGGCCCTGGAATGGTACTATGACAGGTAGAGTCTGCTGATGCAGTATACTTTACCAAAAAGTGCACCTACCACAAAGAGGAAAGTGGATGAACCTGAGGAACAGAAATCACAGAAGCTTTATGCTCCCATATTATGGACTTGCATGGCCCAATGGAAGATAGGGAATAATATTTTTTATGAATGTACTTCTCAGGGGGAGGAGAGGGAAATTGGGGTCATAGATTATGAGAGATGTGGAATTTTAGTGCCATGCAATGTATTTATAAAAGATATGACCCCTTATGAAATGGGGAAGAGAAGGATTATTCACAGTATCGATTGATATAAGGAAGGGAAAGAAGTATGAATTGCACTGAGGGAAGGAGTAGTAGGGTACAGCAGCTGGACTGGGCTAGCTGCTGAACTGAGGCTTAATTAGAAGGGAAGAGGGAGCCAGCTGGGCAGACTTGCTAATGAGTTGGAATGAGGACCAGCTATAGGGTCTGGGAGGTCAATAAAAGCTCCCAGGAGGAGGAGGCTGGGGGTAGCTCAAGCAGGTTGAATATTGGGCTGCTTTGGGGGGGAGGGGGGTAAGAGAATAAGATTTGAATTAGGAGCATTGCTGCTGTAGGGCTGGAAGGGCTGCAGCCCCACCATGTCTCCATCCCAGCCCTGGCAAGCGGCTGGGGCTGGATCAGGCCCACTGGGGCCACAGTCACTGGCCAGCAGCAGTGGGAGCCAGATCCAGGCTGGGGCTGTTTACCGTTGGCTGGCAGGCAGCAGCAGGAGCCGGACTGGGCCCTGGCACCTGATTGGGCCCAGGGGTGGGTCTGTGGGCAGTGGACTGGGCTGGGGCCCAGGTACAGGCCCTGACTCTTTTTTCAGGGGAGAAATGCCCCTGACTTGAATGAGAGGAGCTGTGTAAATAGAGCAACACACTCTGAATAAAGCGTGTAGGTTCTGCATAAGAGTGGTTTGGGATGTGGTTTCTTGGACCAAGGGCCTGAAGAGCAAGTGGGAGCTGAGCTGGGAACTGTCACTTGTGGAGCTTGTCTGGGATCCAAAGCCAGTGATGCAGGTTAGCAACCCCTAGATGGAAAACACCTTGGTTAAGAAGCAGGCTGAGACCCAGAAGGCAATTCAGGATGCCCAACAGACCCACCAGGTAGAAAGACAGGTCCTACTGATATGGCAGACAACAGAATTTTTCAGGAATTTATCTGGGAACAGGCCAGTATGCAGTGATAACTCCTCCAGCATGAGTCTGGCTGGAGAGGATAGTAGCTGGACCCCCAGGTTTGTGTTCTGTAAGATGGGCCTGGCTGCTGATCCTGAGCTTGCTTTCTTTGAGCAGGTAGCTGTTGGTGCCACATGGGAGAAAGCCACCTAAGCCCTACTAACTGAAGGGCTGGATTATCACAGGATCTAAAGAGGCTGAAGCCCTGGGCCTTGGCCGAAAGGGGTGACCTTGGGCTCCAGCCTCTAAAGCTCTTGCAATAATCTGGCCCTACTCAGAGTTGGTGGGATTTAGGGGGATGAGTGCTCCTGCCCTTCTGGTGTAGGGGGAGGCCCTAGATCCAGAGGCTGGGCTCCATGTTCATGCCCTGCCCCTGGGCTGGCTGGTTTGCCCCTAGGGGTGGGACAGGCCAATGCCTGTTCATTGTGCGTGGGGTAGGGGTGGCAGGCTGGCTCGCATTCAGCATGTCCTGTGCTCTCAACAGCCTTCCAGAGCCCATGGGGGGGGGCTGCACCGTGGATGCACTGTGTCCCTGCTGCCCGCCCCCAGCCTCCAGCATAGACTGGCTGAAGTGAGGCAAGTCCAGGGTGGTAGTGCCCTTAGACTCCACAGCCCCTCTTCCCTCAGCAATGGCCTGCCTATAGGCTGCCATGCAGGGGGCTGGAGCCTCAGGAAGGAGGCTGCAGTGGGGAGCGGTTTGGGGTCCTGGCCAGCTCCCTACCTTACAGGTGAAGCCCCTGAGACATATATGGTCCTATATTGTACCATGCCACAGGACTATGAAGCAGTAAGGGCAGCCGTCCTCAACTTACTACGGAAAAATACTGCCAGCAGTGCAGGGTAATCAGTTGGACTGTGAGTATGTGGCCCCAGGCTTTTGCCCAAAGACTTATGGACTGGAGTGCATGGTGGCAAAGGCCAGAAACCCATCCAGTGGGGGAATAATGCACCTGCTTGTGCTAGAACAATTTATACAGAACCTTCCTGACAACTTGTGAATGTGGGTCCAGCAACACCAGCCTACAATGGTTGAGGCTGCTGTAAAGCTCACAGAAGGATAGATAGAGGTGGACTTCCCTTGTGAAGAAGGTCGGTCCTGTATGGGAATAGATGGGGGATGAAGACCAAGTGACCCCACAACAGGAAAGGGGCCTGCGAAGAGAAGGGAGGAGCCTTGGGTCATGTCAATTTCAAAAGGGATAGCTGTGTTAGTCTTGTCCAGTAAAAAAACAACAAGCAGTTATGTGGCACTTTAAGACTAACAGATTTATTTTTTGCATGAGCTTTCATGGGAGAAGATCCCACTTCCTCAGATGCTTCGAAGATGGGTGAACTTACAGAAAGGAATGAAACTAAATGCAGGGGGGCGTAAAACATAGGATCAGGTCATAAAGAAACAGCAAATCAGAGCAGTTTACAGGCTCAAACCATGGGAAGCCTGAAGTCAAATTACCCTTTGTAATGGGAAAAGAACCCATAGTCTCGATTGAGTCCTGCTTTCACAGAATTTAGCTTGCATATTAATTCGAGTTCAGCTGTTTCTCTTTGAAGTCTTGATGTCCCAGGTACATCTCTAAGGACAGTCGTTAACAAATCCATCATTGAGTGATTAGGAAGATGGCAGTGCTCAGCAACTGGTTTCTCTGTTCTTTGATTTCTGATATCAGCTCTGTGCTCATTCAGTCTCTTACGGAGCGATCGTCCTGTTTGTCCAATATATAAGGTGTTGGGGCATTTCTTGCACATGATGGCATAGACCACATTAGTAGATGAGCAGGTAAATGAGCCTTTGATGGAGTAGCAGG
>ML681966.1:12084115-12133740 GCA_007922195.1 Podocnemis expansa | reverse complement strand
CCTGCTACTCCATCAAAGGCTCATTTACCTGCTCATCTACTAATGTGGTCTATGCCATCATGTGCAAGAAATGCCCCAACACCTTATATATTGGACAAACAGGACGATCGCTCCGTAAGAGACTGAATGAGCACAGAGCTGATATCAGAAATCAAAGAACAGAGAAACCAGTTGCTGAGCACTTCCATCTTCCTAATCACTCGATGATGGATTTGTTAACAACCATCGTTAGAGCTGTACCTGGGACATCAAGACTTCAAAGAGAGGCAGCTGAACTCGAATTAATATGCAAGCTAAATTCTGTGAAAGCAGGACTCAATTGAGACTATGGGTTCTTTTCCCATTACAAAGGGTAATTTGACTTCAGGCTTCCCATGGTTTGAGCCTGTAAACTGCTGTGATTTGCTGTTACTTTATGACTTGATCCTGTTTTACACCCCCTTGCATTTAGTTTCATTCCTTTCTGTAAGTTCACCCATCCTTGGGTCATGGCCAGCAAGCCAGGCCAAGGTGCCTTCTGGAAGTGTGGACAATCGGGATATCAAAAAAAATGACTGCCTTCAGATGGACTATGGCAGGGCTAGGCAATCTCAGGAATATGTGCCCCACTGACTGCTGGGGCCCCGATCCGTTCCCTCCCCCCCCCCCGGCGGCTCTCCAAGCCCTTCCCAACCCCCCCCAGCGGCCCCATGGGACATTCCCTAACCCCCGGTCCCACTGCTGGCCCCTGCTGCCCTGGTCCAACCCCCCCACGCCTTTTCCCCGTGGCGCCAGCATGTCTGCCCCCAGCCCCAGCCCCTAGCTCCCTTACCTGGATGCCGGAGGGAGAGCAGGACCACGGCAGCGGCTGAGGCTCCTGACATGACCTTGCTCTCAGCATGATCAGAGCAGTGTTGGGCCAGAGCAGGAGTTTTAGAAACTCCCAGGCCCAGCCTGGGACAGCTACCTCCCGGCCAGAAGACTCTGTCTTCCAGCCTGGTACCGGCCACAGCCTAGCAGCATTCCCTGCGTGGGGGCATGACGGTGCACCCTTGTGCAGTTTAGTGGTGGGCTACTCAGGGACTGGCCCTGAGTTTCAGGGGGACTGAGGCCCCCTAAACCCCCGCCAGCAATTCCACTGGTGGCACCTGAGCCCATTCAGAGTGGCACATGGCACCCTCTGCAGTACCACAGAAATTGCCACTCCTGCCACCAAAAGCCACTCTGGGCGGCTTCCTTTGGGTGCAGCTGGGACACAGGGGGTCCCCTCATGTCTATGCCTTTGTGTGACACAGAAATAAGCTTCCCAGAGTGGCTCCTCTCTGTAGCGTGATGCTCCCCAAAGGAGCCACTCTGGGCAGCTTCTTTCCTCAGCATGCCTGGGAACCCCTGAAAGGAGCTGCTTCTTTTTGTGGCATGTCTGGGGACCCCTGTCCCCAGGCACACTGCCAAGATGAGCCACTCTGGGTGACTTCTTTCCGTGGCATGCCTGGGAAGTGCTCCCACTGCAGCCATGGCTGCTGCTGAACTTTCAGGCAGCCACAATTTTTCAGCAGAGGGGGCCGCTGGCACCAACTGAGGGTTGGGGAGGAAGGACCGGCACAGGGGCTGGCAAAGGTTACTGACCCCTCGACTATGGTTTAGCTAGATTCTACAGCTGGACACAAGCAGCAGGCAACCCTCCCCCTTAGAAGAGTGAGAAAAATGTAGGTGTGGCTGGTGGATACTGCCTCCACCTGCTCACTGATGCAGGTGCAATTGGTAAAGCCTCGTTGGGTGATCCCTGGGTTTAGGGCAGGGGTCGAAAACCTAGAACAGCACAAGAGCCATTCCTCCACCACCACCACCACCAAAACGGCATGAGCCCGAGTTGGGCCAGCGGTTGCGTCACGGCCCCTAGCGCTGGTGGAGAGTGTGCTGGTGGTGCACACTCCCTTCCATCCCTCCCTCTGCTAGCAAGGTGGAGCAGTGCTCCCCAGCTACCCCCAGCTGGCTGTCCCTCCCAAAAGCAGGCAGGGAAGAGCTGCAGGTTGTGGAGGAGGGGCCCTGGAACTGCTCCTCCATGGAATTCAGGCCACTTCAACCCATCCACTCCAGGCCCGAACGGACCCAATCCAGGGCCTGGAGGCAAGGCAACTTCCATTCAGGCCTGGAGTGGCTGGGTTGAAGCAGCCTGAACTCCATGGAGGGGTCGTTCCAGGACCCCATCCCCGCAAGCCGCAGCTCTCCCCGGCCGCTCTTGGGAGGGATGGCCGGCTCGGCTGGGCTGGTAGCACTGATCCATCCTGCCGACAGAGGGAGGGACAGAGGGAGCACGCACTGCCCACACACTTCCCACCAGCACTAGGGGCCATAGTATGGCCGCTGGGCCGGCTCAGGCTCATGCAGTTCTAGTGGGGGTCTGTGCTAGCCTGGAGCCACCTTATTCAGTTCCAATGCTGAGGCCAGCTGGGAGTCCCCGGAGCACACCTGGCTCCATGAAGACGATTGCCAGGAAGCCAGAAGGGGATGCTCAGGGAGCCACAGGTGGCTCACTGAGTCTGCGTTGCTGATCCCTGGCATAGGGAATGGGTGAGCATAAAGTGCATCCATGAGGTATAAGCAGAATTGCCTTGTGGCCCAGGTGTCCCTGGAGGCCCAGGGGAGGTTTGAATGGAAGCTGGTAGGAGTAGTTGAGGGATTGCCTTACACTGTTGTGCTTGGCACAGACTGGGACTACCTTCTGACTGGAAAGGAGAAAGTAGGGTGGAGGCCAATGAGGGGGAAGAACATCAACTGGAATATCCAGGGAGGGGTGATAGAACCCATGGGGCTACAAAACCCTTTTGGGAGTAGAAGTTGTGAGCCCCAGAGCCCAGTCTTGGGGAGGAATGATGCTGGACCCTGGGGCCTGGAGAATGAGGGGAACTCCAGGGAGGAGGCTGGAGCCCAGAAAAGAAGTTAAAGGAAAGGCCTAGGCAACAAAGACAATTAGAAGAGCAGATGAAGGAAGAGAAAAAGAGGAAGGTGGCTAGTCCCAGCACTGTTGTTCTCCCAACCCCTGGCACATTTCTGTACAAAATTTCAAATCACATTCATATTTGGGACAAATGATTTTGTCATCAAAGGACAGCATGGACTACATCTGATGGAAACAGATGTGTGAATAGAACATATTTCCCCAAACATGCATCCAGTTCATTGTTTCCAGGCACCTCAGGAGGCTGTAGAATGGTAACATGTTGTCATACTTACAAGCATTGCAATGTAAAGATATTATTTTTAAGAAACAGGAATGGGCCTACCAAAAACCTGTGCCTTTCCAATAAAAATACGCATTCAATATGTTCTCTACTATTTGCATATCTCATTTGCCATACTTAAGTCCATTTGGTACTGGATGTATGGCAATGAGAATCACGCCACTGGCATGCAACCCACCATTAGCAGATCGCACTGCTAGCCAGGACCTTCTCAGAACTTTTGCTTTGATTCTTAGATTAAGAAATATTAAATGGAGCTGGAAATTTGTTGCACTCCAGCAGAGATTCTTCCCATCTATATCTGCTACAGGCTCAGCAATGAGTTGTTCCTTAGGGGGCACACCAGTCCTCCAAGTAAGTATGTGCTGCTGCTGCTCCTGCTCTAAAGCCTGCTCAGGAACAGGGTTCCTATACAGAGTGACTTCACTATATCCACACCTAGTAGTCCCCCTGCTGGCTTATGGGGCCAGCAGGGCATTCTCTTGGGTAACCAGGTCATCCTTGCTTCATGCTGGATGCAGTGCGAGTCAAAATCCTTGTAAAACAAGAATGATTTTTTGCAGGTTGTCCAAGTTGCAGTTCTGCTCCTTGGTTTTCTGGTATTTGCTGCTGAGCCACTTAAACTATCCCCAACACTGGTCACTGACCTGGTAAGTTTGAAAAACTGCCATCTTCTTCATTGCTGGTATGCTTAATCATTCCTTGTTCTCTCACTACAGTCTAAAGTTTTGCTTGCCTTGCCCAGAGATTTACTGAAACCAGGCAGTATTCCTGAGACCATGAAGCAAGCATGCTTTGCAAAAGCCTTGCTCTGCTCAGTCTCCATTGCAGAGATAGGTAGTTATCTGCTGATATGTTTGCAGCTCAGTGGGGAAGACAACGGAAGGGTTAAAACACTGAATTCCACACTACGCCAAAGCTGGTTGTGTCTGTTTTCAATGGAGTGGACTAACGATTCTAAACAAAGGAAATTGGCCCATGGGATTGTGGGGTACCTTTTGGAGATTTCCCACAATCTGACTCAAATGGGGCTGTGACTAGTCTGCAAAGCAATAGGATTCAAATCCTGGATTAAGGCTTGACTTGGCTCTAACCCTGCAGCCCCACAGGCTCATGAGACCACAGCTCCAAGCCCTGGGTCAGTAGTACAGTGAGGGGGGCGGTGGGGACTAGGCCCCTAGGCACAGGGCTGCATGGGGTGCTGGGCCAGCCATTCACCAGAGCTGGTTTAGACGAACCCCAGACCAGGCCGCCCAGTTTCAGGGCACCACCCAGCACCCCCGACCTCCTAGTTCGTGGCCCAGATTGGTGGTGGGTGGCTGTGACCCTGGTGCTGGGGGGGGGGGCATTCAGTGCTTGGG
Organism: Podocnemis expansa; assembly: GCA_007922195.1. Lineage (NCBI taxonomy): Eukaryota > Metazoa > Chordata > Testudines > Podocnemididae > Podocnemis > Podocnemis expansa. Next base: position 12,129,158 of record ML681966.1, on the reverse strand, counting down.
GGCCAGGCTATAGACTGCCCCCCCTGCTGAAAAGCAGCATTTTCTGCCTTCCCCTGGCACTCCTGACTGGCTGCTGGACCACTCCAGGGCCCTCTCACTGGCTTACCCCAACCCCTGGGGTGGTCCAGCAACTGGTCAGGGGCAGGGCAGGGGCCAAAAAAATGCTGCTCCTCAGCAGAGAGAGGACAGCCTCTGGTCCGCATGCTAGGAGGGCAGGAGTACCAGACGGTGTCCCGAAACTGGGCAGCCTGGGCCGGGGCCCCTCTAATGTGACACTGGGATGGACTGGTGCCCCTGTGCAGCCTGGCATTGGGGTCCAGGCACCTGGTTCCTAGAGATAACACTCAGACAGCTGAGGAATGAGACTAGGATCCCTCCTGCCCTGTTCAGGGGGATGCACAAGACAGTGAGGGGGCATGAGGGAGGGAGCGACAAATTTGATTTGGCCCCTGGGCATCAGAGCACCTGACTATGCCCTGAGTTTGAGCCAAAGGTTACATTATGGTGTAGGCCAATGGTTCCCAACCTTTTTGACTCAAAGGCCATAAATATAATTTTTGCAACACTGAAGGGTCACCAGTGTATTTAATTAAAAAATTAAATTGAATTAGTTGAATTTTAGCAAATTATTATTAAAATAAAAATGTAATTGAATTCAAAATAGTGTTTATTAATTTAATTAATTAAAGTTCAATTTAATTACATTTATTTTATTTTTTTAATTAAATAGAGTGGTAGCCTTTTGGGGTTATAAAAATTATATTTGTAGCCTTCAAGCCAAAAAGATTTATTAAAAATTTGAATTTTTTTTAAAGGGCTGGATGTCCATGAACAGGGGCAGCTTGTTGGCAGGCTCATGAGCTTCAGCAGCAGTGTCACCCACACTTCCACCCCCTACATCCTGCAGCCATATCAGCCCACAGCCCCTTCTCACAGTCATGCCAGCCTCCTGTAGCTTGCAGCCCCCTGTAGTCACACTGCAGCAGCCCATGGCCCCGCAGCTATGCTATGCCATGCCAGCCTACAGTCCCCACACCACCTGTACAGCCCTGGAGTCCTTGACCCGTTGATCCCATCCCAAAGCCTTAATCTGGGCAGTCTCAGCCAGGTTCCCAGCTGGGCAACCGGACCAGACGGCTGTGGCCCAAATCCCAACTGGCCATCACAGGCCACTTTAAAAAGCCCTGCAGGCCACTTTTGGCCTACAGGCCAGGGGTTGGGGACCCCTGCTGTAGGCATACACATTGTTTTCTAAATTTTGAGATGCTGTCAGAGCAGGAGTGCATGTACGTGACTAGAGCTTGCATATTGTATATACTTAGTATACATGATTGTTTGGGTCCTTCTGTACTTACACGATTCCTCCACAGTATGTGTTATATAAAGAGCAAAAGATACAGCATTTGGCAATGGAGACGGACTGCTGATCGAAGAATGCAGCGAAACAAGTTAATGCATAGGTCTACTGAAAATGACGAGGAAATTGCAGCCACTGGGAATGAACTGCTAATTTAGACAAAAAAATATAAAGGTTATAAAATGGCTGATTTAGATCTACAGTGAGAGAACTTGATGAACTGTATCAAGAGACTGGAACAATATATAATCATAATAATAATTGAATTAAAAGGGGGTTTTACTGATTGAAATGGGAACTAAAACTTAAATCCTGCTTCTTAACCACCAGCTGCTATTAAACCCCAAAACATTTGCTGAGACTGGAAATTCTGCAAAATCACCTAACCCTGAAGCCACTGGTCATTGCAGAACATTTTTGCTTTTATAAAGAAAAATGAAAGTTAACCAGTTCCTGGATGCATGGTTGGATTAAATAAGTTAACAGAAAGAACACTGCTAGTTTGGAGAAAGTTTAAATGATGTGTTGAGGGGCCATTTGGTAGGTAATATGCAAAGTGAAGAAATCCAATAACAGCTATTGACTGAAGCTTATTTGAGTCAACCATGGAATATAAGTTGCTGTATCAATAGAGAACAGGAAAATGCAATAGCATCATGTACTCTGGAACAAATAAAATGAGGCATGGACAAGTAGCAAAGCATAAACACTCAGAGTATGTGCTTTCATTGGGGGAAACAGTCTCAGTGAAACTTATTGTTTTTTCAAGCACAAATCTCATAGAAATTTCAAGAAATTGGGGCACACCTTGAAAATGTACAAGCCAAAAAGCATCACAGCCCCTTTGTGAGGGTGATGATAAAGTAGTCCAAATTCATAAGCTTGACAGCATGGAGCCCACTAAATATGATATAATATCCCCATAACTCTTTGAGAAGACAATAAGTCAAGTGAATTTCTTTACAAATGGAAGGAGCAAGATTCTAAATATCGCTTGAGACAGGGTCTGTTTCTGTAATTTCACATATGTAGGATACACCCATAAGGCCATAGACTGATAGATCCCCAACGGCTGAAATTTGCAGGCACAAAAAGGATTAATGAGTTTTGTGAGCTCCTTCTACCTTAGTGCAATAAAAGGTCCTGCTGCATGTAATAATGTTGCACTCTAGTGTTTCCCGTCACTTTGATGTATCTGACCCTACCTCAGAAATTAGGACCAAATGTTAAATCGACAGGAAATGAGACAGAGTGGCTCTTGAAATAAAATATGTTTTAACAGATCAGCTTTTTAATCATACTGTAGAAACAGAATAACAGAGTGATGCCTCTCATGATCAGAGAGGTGCTGCTGTCTGGGTTTTGATATCAGCATATCATTAGTATGCTAACAAGTTGCCCAGAGGAAGTGAGCAGCAGCTGGGGAATCTCATTGCAAGTCAGTGCATCCAGCACAAGAATGAACTGCAATGAAACACTGAGCCATGTCAGAAATACTGCACTGGAGAGAAAAATCTGGATCTTACAATTCCTGGCATACCTCTATTGGCAGCAACAGCTTAAATTGGGCCCAGCTATTTAATTTAAATACTCCAGCTAAGACTAGGGTACTATGGCATAAACAAACTATAATAGACAAATATTAGTTTTCATATATGACTACATTTTTTTAAAAGATCTCTTGTACTGCTACCAGTAGACAGGTGAGGAAATGAAAATTGGAGGTGGAGGGGAAACAATTACATTACTGGCATATAATCATTTAAAGAATAACCTCCACAGATGGTGGATAAAAAAAATGAACTCTATGTATTGGGGTTTTTTTTTTTTTCTTAAAGGCATTCATAAATCAACTCCTGAACTGGTAAAGAAACTGTGAGCAGCAGGAGCTTCTCTTTTGTTGTTGCAATACCAGGATTCTGGGGAGAGGTTCATCTGTTGGAGGAGTTCTCTTCACATAGAAATTCAGAGTAATTGTCCTTCTTACATTCATGAACGTATAAGTTGTACCTGTTCCACACAGCCCTGCTTGGGGGTGAGGTTTGCGAAGTTGCATGACTTTTAAGGCAAAGGCTGGCTATAGGTGTTTTGCCCATGAGAGTGGAAAACATTTTCAGAATCCCCCACCACTGAGCAACCAAGCAAAAAATGAAGTAAACAAAGGCACTCAAAGTGACTGTTCTGCTTGCCTGAAGGTGGAGCACCAGAGACATTGTGTCACAGAAAAGCTGACTATTTCCTGAAATTCGCCTATGTCTTGGGAAGAGTTCATACCACAAGACCTCTTTAAGTAATGCAACATACTCTGCTGGCCACTGAACAGTCTCACACCCTTCTCTGTTGCAGGGCACCTACTATGATCAGTGTAGGTTATCAGAGACACATGGTGCACCCAATTTGCAGATCAAAAAGGTTTAATGTGCAAGGATTTCTCTAGATAGCTTGTTCAATACACAGCAATAAATTAACTAGAACATAGCCATACTCACTAGACCCAAAGAGTCATATGTTCTCTCCAGACACAGTACACAGGTACAGCTGTCTTCAGGAGCCCTGCCAGGTGCTCAGGGCAGTCTACATCTCCTGCAGAATCAGATGATGAGGAAGCACAAACCCTTGTCTGGGTGCTGGCTTTTTATACCCTTTTACACAACATCCATTTAAGGTGACAATTTCATGTCCTCTGCTTTCTCTAGTCTTCATTGTTAGCAATAACTAATATTCATGTTCTCACCATGATAAATTGGAGCTAAACAATATCTGATAGTGGGAGAGGTGAGAGGGAGGGGAATCAAACAGTGGGAAAGACCACTCCTTAACATAAATATATGAACTCGTGCTTGCTTGTTTTTATCTGTATGCACTGCAAACTAGTAAGGTATGTGCTGTATTGTGCCAAACCCATATTGGTTCCTTTCAAGCAGAGAATAAATCCCTGAAGTCACTACTGAATTTAGCACATTCTGCATAACAAACTTTTAAATTTTAATCATCAGCAGAAATATTAATTTTCAGAATACTTTTCAGAAAAATGTTGACACTGATTCCTGAACAGATTAAAATCACATTATTTTGAAATTTCTGCTGTTAGTCTAATTTTTATTAAGATATTGTAGTTTATGTATGTAATGCCCACACTTGAAAATAAGCACATAACTTAGTCCTACATAGGACACTGATACAGCCTAATTTAAAAAAAAAAAAAATCAGAGTTGCTTCAGGTCAGCACTCTAATTTCTTCTCTGTAATGAAAGCCGATTAAATCACAGTGTGTGTTTGCAACTTCTGCTACCCCAGTCATGGTAAAACTTCCTAGCTACCTTCCTATACAACCCTGTTGTACAATTCAGATCTCCAGTCCCATTTTCAAACCTCCCTCCCTGGTTACAATCCCCAGCCAACCCCTCGCTATTGCTTCTGTTGTATTCTGTATGGGTTTCATCACTGGTATTTGAACAACTTCCAGTAGTACTTTAACATGAATAACATCTGTCATGAATTTGTTCTCACATCCTCTCCCCAGAGGATGCATAAGGGCAATGATGATATATTTTCTATTGGACTTAAATAGATATAGATGTATATAAACATGCTGCTAAATGTTTGTTGGTGAAGGCAAGGCTGAAGAAGTGTTCTGTGAACTTGAATTAGAAGATGGTGAGGTTTGTGTTGGTCCTTAGCTCTTGTGGAAGTTTGTAGCATGGGCCGTGCCCCCTTGGTTAGGGGGGGCATCCTCCCCTCGGGTCTCTAGCCCCTGTTGGGCGAGACCACCCGGTCCTTTGTCCCCTTGCCCTAGGCAGGGGCTCAGCCCGCCCGGAGTGGGGGCGGGCCTCCCAGTCTTTCATCCCTCAGTCAGGTTCCAATGAGTGAGTATCATGGTCTCAGGAGTGGGGGTTTAGGGCTCTCTTGCATCACCGGAAGGGTTGCAAGTCGGGGAAGGGGGTTGGTGCTGGGTAATGGGATCAGTGGAGGTGTGGGGTCCTCCCACTCCACTGTGTCCCAGCTCAGGTCCCCAAGGGAGGCTAGAGCTGTGGGGCCTGGGTCAGTGGGGTCCGGGCCGCAACACACTGACCGCCGAGTACTGGAGGCTTCGGTGCATGGGTCAGCAGGGTCCCGGCCGCAACACACAGCCCGCAGAGCGTCAGGGGCCTCCATATAGGGGTCAGCGGGGTCCAGGCCGCAACACGCTGCCTCGGCGAGGAGACCCCCCCACGGAGGCCCGAGCCTCGATTTCCCCCTGGCCACCCTGGGGCCCTCATCTTAGCCATACCTCGCTGTCCAGTTCCTCCGGGTAGTCGCCCAGGGGTACATTGTAGAAGCCCTCTATCTCATCAGGTGGAAGCAAGTCCGGAAGTGTGCCCAGCTCCTCAGCGAGGGGTAGCTCCTCCAGGTCACATGAGGGGGGTGCCGGCACAGGATCCTCATCAGCCAGGGGTAGCTCCTCCAGATCGCATGGGTAGGCCAGGCACTGGGCTCTTCAGCAGCTAGGGGTAGCTCCTCCAGGTCCTCCAAGGTAGCTTGGGGTGCAGGCTCCCCATCCGGTGTCAGCTCTGGCCACCTCATCAATCCCCCTCCTGGTGGTCTCTCCAGGTGGCGGGGAACGACCCAGCACTTGGGTCGGGGGCCCCAGTCGCTGCCTCGGGGTGGCCCTGGCCAGGCCGACGGGTCTGGTTCAGGCTGCCAGAGCCCAGCTCCTCCAGGGTCAGGAGCAGGCAGAGTTGCAGCCTCCCCCTCCACCACCCTGGCCTCAACTGAGCTGCCTGCCTCTCCCTTTATACTTCCTGTCCCGCCCCTCCACTTCCGGGCTGACTGACAGCCCCTGCCTGACTCCGCCCTCCGGCCATTTTGCAGGTTTAGCTGCCTTTTCCCGGAGGGTGACCACATCTCTTTGCTACAAAGTTAAATCCACTCAGGGGCATCGCTGGTGCCGGGCACATGGTGCATGTGCCCCGAATCCCAGCACCAGTGCCCTGTGTCTGGTGGGGCCTGCCTCTCTTGGTCTCCGGCCCAATTGGGCTAGAGATCCAGGGCTCAGCCACCCATGGCCACGGCAGCCCATCCCTGGCCGGGGATCTGGGGCTCAGCCTCCCGCGGCCACAGCAGCCCCGTCCCCGACTGGGGATCCGGGGCTCAGCCACCCACGGCCACAGAGGCTGCTCCTGGCCCCGTCCCCAGCCAGAGATCCAGGGCCCAGTTGCCCGCAGCCACAGCCGCAGCTCCTGGCCCAGTCCCCGGCGTGGGATCCGGGACTCAGCCACTCGCAGCCACGTAGGCCGCTCCTGGCCCAGTCCCCGGCGTGGGATCTGGGGCTCAGCCGCTTGTGGCCACTCACGGCCCCATCCCCAGCCAGGGCATGGCCTGCAACCAGGGGCATGGCCTGGGCCAGTGCCCCGGGTGCTTCCCTGGGGCAGCAATGAGCCTGATCCCACTGTCTTGGGCTGCTCCCCAACAAAGCTCTCTCTTTTACACAGTGCTCCTTTGCGTACACATGCCCTGGCCTATTCCACCCCAGGCCACCTCCTGTGTTTCTGGTAAGATCTGCTGCAGGAAGCAGGTATCTCAGACAGAGGATCCTCTCTCCCAAATCATGGGAGGTCTGCCAATCTGAAAAGGAGTCTGTGTAATGGAACTGCAAACTCTCTTTCTTAGGCAACTTCGCCTGCAAGTCTCCCTGTGTGTGTGTCAGTTGCATTCCCCTGGTTCTGTTAAATAATTTGTTTATGGAGTAAAGAGCTTACAACAGTACACCAGACCCAGAGAAAGCCTAAGAAACAAAGCAGCTTTTCTGTCTGTCAGCTGTGCCTGGTTATTTCAATCTAAAAGAGTTTAGGTCCACAGAATGTTTCCTTGAATCGAAATAACAAGCTCCCCCATCTCGATTTAAGGAAAGTTAGATCAATTCATTAAAACCTCCTTTTAAATTGAAACATTGCTTGAATCGAAATGGTTGTTTCAAAATAACGCCGTTCAGATATGTTTGAAATAACCATCAAATCGATTCCAGTGTGAGTTCCCTTCCTCCTCCCAGCATGCCTGGCAACAGGAAGGAGGAAGTGACTTGCCCCAGCCAGGCTGTGTGCTCCAAGGCCGCTGACAGCATGGCAGTATGTGGAGCTGCAGCATCACAGGCTGGGGGGGGCCAGCAGTCAGGCTGGGCCATGCGTCGCCTCCCCCAAGTTCAGGTGGTGAGGCTGGGTGGGCAGGCCAGGCCAGGGGTCTTCCTTCCCATAAGCCCAGACACTGAGGCAGGGGGGGCAGACTTGGCTAGTGGTCACCCCACAAGTGGCGAGGCTGGGGAGCCAGCAGGCAGGCTGGGCCAGGGATCCTGTGTGATCATTGATCACTAGCCATTTACAGATGTGACTTTCACCTTGTGTTTTGTTCTTTTCTTTCTGGGGTAGATCCTTGCTTTTGTGGGAGTTGTTTGCATCACTTAGCCATTAAGGTAGTACTTGCATTTCATCAGGACATGCTGGTGTTGACTGATTCCCTTGCACACACACTTCATTCACACATCTTGTTCACACATTTAAATGAAATTCCAGAGTATACACCTAAAACAAGTTTTATCAGGAATACAAAATGAAGTTCTAAATTCACAACATCGAGATTTGTTGAATATTGGTTATAATGTCTATTAAACTGAGTTAGTTATTTCAGTTATGATGTTAAAGAACAGATACAGTGTTGCCTAACAAATGCTTTAAAGGTACATTCAATTCATTTTATTTATCTGTGTCCCTACATTGTGGCTACAGAAGCCTGGCCCTACACTAGCAGGAAGAATACAGTTAGGGAAAGGAATTCCTCGAATGCAGTACATGTTATTAACTTATACAGTACTGCCAGTTTCAAGAGATCAAAAATTACAAGAATGGCAAAAATGGCCTTTTTTTTTTTTTGGCCAAAGATTATACTGTGTTTTTAAACTAATCTTTTGCTGTTTGAATTACCCCTGTCCATCCCAGGGTGAGTAGGTGACAATTAGTGTTTCCTGCCCATTCTCCCACAGATACTGGGTAAGTTTTCATCTTTTTAATTACAAAAGGGATAGCTGTGTTAGTCTAGTCCAGTAAAAAACAACAAGGAGTTGTGTGGCACTTTAACAGATTTATTTTTTGCATGATCTTTCATGGGAGAAGATCCCACTTCCTCAGATGCTTCGAAGATGGGTGAACTTACAGAAAGGAATGAAACTAAATGCAAGGGGGTGTAAAACATAGGATCAGGTCATAAAGTAACAGCAAATCAGAGCAGTTTACAGGCTCAAACCATGGGAAGCCTGAAGTCAAATTACCCTTTGTAATGGGAAAAGAACCCATAGTCTCGATTAAGTCCTGCTTTCACAGAATTTAGCTTGCATATTAATTCAAGTTCAGTTGTTTCTCTTTGAAGTCTTGATGTCCCAGGTACATCTCTAACGACAGTTGTTAACAAATCCGTCATCGAGTGATTAGGAAGATGGAAGTGTTCAGCAACTGGTTTCTTTGTTCTTTGATTTCTGATATCAGCTCTGTGCTCATTCAGTCTCTTACAGAGCGATCGTCCTGTTTGTCCAATATATAAGGTGTTGCGGCATTTCTTGCACATGATGGCATAGACCACATTAGTAGATGAGCAGGTAAATGAGCCTTTGATGGAGTAGCAGGCTTGATTAGGACCTATGATGCTGTCTGTTATGTAGATATGTGGGCAGACTTGGCAGCGTGGTTTTTTGCCGGGGTGTGTGCCTGCTTCAATGTTCCTGTTGTTAGATCTGTAGTTGCTGGTGAGTATCTGTTTAAGATTAGGGGGATGCCTATAAGTAAGTGCTGTGGGGGAGTCGGTGTAGGGGGCACGATCCCCACACTGCAAGAAGGAGTCCCAACTGAGAGGCAAGAGACCAAACCACAATTTTTTGGGTTAACTACTTTCTATGTGACTTTTATTGAGATAAATAAATTTACAGAAAGGAAAGAGAGAAAAAAAGTTAAATAAGAGGTTAATATTATTCAATTACTAATATTACTGTTAAAAAAATTAAAACTTGCAATTCCTATTAAATTACACTTAACAAATCTCATACAAACTGCAGTTTTAGAACTCTATTTCTTTAAGGCATTTAAAGATCTTCTGAGTACAAATTAATTGCCCAATAAACAGAAAATAGAGCACAAATATTACTATAACATTTATCTCCATTCTTGTGCCTAGCCCTGAATTAAACCCCCCAGTTCCAATCCTGAGTGATTATAATTTAACAGAGTGGGGTTTATAGGAGACAGAGATAGAACACACAATCTGTAGGTAAAAAGAGCTTTGCTATTTACCACATACACACTGAAACATCACACTAAAACATCAGACACCGCCCAGGACAGCATGAACACCTTGCTTCTTCCCCTGGCTCTCCAGACACCATGGATCACTGCCCAGTGAGGCTAGCCATGGGCTGTTTGCGGCTAGGAGTTACAAGGGTCAGCTGGGGTACCTGGCGGGGAACACAAGTGGATTTATTCTTTCATCACACTCTTTCACACTGCTGTTTCCCAATTTGATTGTGGAACACCAGCTTGATTCTGATCTGTGAGGTTAATAGGTTCAGAGCAGTAATAATACACATACACATCCCCAAAAAGCATTTTCCAATTTAAATTCCAAATTTGACCAGAGTATATTTACCACATCTGGATATTATCTCCGGAGTGACAGACAGCAGACCTGTTTCTTTAAGACAAAGATAGCAAAATGTGATAGAACAGCCCGGTGTTAAGACGGCTCTGGCTGCGGACCAACAGGACAGCCTTCGGGCTCCTATCTGTTGCCGTCAACCCAGTAGCCCACCGGTCTGGCGTCTACCAACTGCAAGCTCCATGCATTTGGCTGGACCAGTGTTAAAGTGGCTCGACCAAGCGCTTCACAGGACAGCCTCCGGGCTCCTATCTGTGGCCTTAGAAATCAGAGCCCACCGCGACCAGCTGCAGTGGTTGAACACCCCCTGCCACCCCCTTCGGATGTGGGCTCTGGCCCTCCACTCCAGGGTGAACAGGTGAAAATTGAAAACTTAGTAAAAGAATTCAAAAAGAAAAAGAAAAAGAAAAAGATCTGCCAAAGAAAAAAACTGCAGACTCCCTTGGTGATCAGTCAAGGGGTTTAACACTCTTCCTTGTGAAGAGTGGGGAGATGCCTAGGGGGTGGCCAGATCCCCTGGCAACACGACAGGCTGCTGGCCTATCGCTTCTCCAACGTGCCTAAGCCAGAACCCCGGCTTTATGCCTTGGACCCCCGAAAATTAGCATATTGCTTGTTGTCATAGAAACTTACTGACACTGGTCTGGTCAGCAGAGGAACTCATAAGTCTTTCAGCTATAACTCATAAGTTTTGCAGCTGTAACTCAAGTTTTATGGCTGTAATGTATAGTTTATTTTATCACTTTCTTTAGGTCTGGTCCCACTCAGCTTGGATACTGACAATAACTCTTCTTGAAGGCCATTACTCCCTGCTGTCAAGAGATAACACCATCTAATTGTAGAGGCCTAACAGGCCACATTCCATAAGACAAGCTGAAGTTTGGCCACAGCAAAAGAAAACACAAAGAGGGGTAGAAAAATCCACCTCTCACAGTAAGGAGTGGTCTGTCTCCTAATGCTTGAGAGAGAGAGGGATCATCTTTTAGAATAGGCTGTAGGTCCTTAATGATCTTTTGCAGAGGTCTGACTTGAGGATTGTATGTGGTGACTAGTGGTGCTCTGTTGCTTTCTTTCTTGGGTCTCTCCTGTAGTAGATGACTTCGGGGAACCCGTCTAGCTCTGTCAATTTGTTTTCTTACTTCCCCAGGTGGGTACTGTAGTTTCAAGAATGCTTGATAGAGATCCTCAAGATGTCTGTCTCTCTCTGAGGGACCAGAGCAGATGCGGTTATATCTTAGGGCTTGGCTATAGACAATGGATCGTGTGGTGTGTTTAGGATGGAAACTCGAAGGATATAGGTAACTATACCGATCAGTAGGTTTTCGGTATAGGGTGGTGGTGATGTGTCTATCCCTGATTTGTACTGTAGTGTCAAGAAAGTGGATCTCCTGTGTGGAATGTTCCAGCCTCAATTTGATGGTATCATGGAAATTATTGAAATCTCTGTGAAAATCTTCAAGAGCATCCTTGCCATGTGTCCAGATGATAAAGATGTCATTGATGTAGCGCAGGTAAAGAAGAGGTGTCTTGGGATGAGACTTGAGGAAACGTTGTTCTAAGTCGCCCATAAAGATGTTGGCATATTGTGGGGCCATGCGGGTGCCCATAGCAGTGCCACTGATTTGGAGATATAAATGATCCTCAAATCTGAAGTGGTTGTGGGTGAGTACAAAGTCGCAAAGTTCAGTCACGAGCTGCACTGTGTCATCATCTGGGATGGTTCTTCTAATAGCTTGTAATCCAAAGAACAAAGAAACCAGTTGCTGAGCACTTCCTTCTTCCTAATCACTTGATGACAGATTTGTTAACGACTGTTGTTAGAGATGTACCTGGGACATCAAGACTTCAAAGAGAAACAGTTGAACTCGAATTAATATGCAAGCTAAATTCTGTGAAAGCAGGACTTAATCAAGACTATGGGTTGTCTTCCCATTACAAAGGGTAATTTGACTTCAGGCTTCCCATGGTTTGAGCCTGTAAACTGCTCTGATTTGCTGTTACTTTATGACCTGATCCTATGTTTTACACCCCCTTGCATTTAGTTTCATTCCTTTCTGTAAGTTCACCCATCTTTGAAGCATCTGAGGAAGTGGGATCTTCTCCCATGAAAACTCATGCAAAAAATAAATCTGTTAGTCTTAAAGTGCCACACAACTCCTTGTTGTTTTTTTTTCATCTTTTTACCCATCTTTTATATTTGCTGACTCTCAAGAAAATCTAAGGAACTTCCTGTGTCTTGCTTCCTCAGAGCTCCTGTGTGATCATCGTAAATGGCTGGTGATCAGACATGACTTTCATCTTATATTTTGTTTATTTTTGTTTTGTTTTGTTTTGTTTTCTTTCTAGGGTGGATCCTTCTCGCTTTTCCCATCCTGAGTGAAATGGACTTGTTTGCCTCATGGATTCCCTAACTTCCCCCACCTGGGTTGCATGCAGCTGTAAGCTGGGACCAGGCCAGAGCCTTTTTAAATTTCCTGCCATGCAGCATGCCCAGGCATTTGGCCTAGGGCAGGAACAGCATGGGAAATCACAGATGCTTTGCTGCCTTCCCTGGTGCCTGCCACCCAGCTGCACTTCTCCTCTTATTCTCTTGACACTCCACTCTATCCTCCCCTGCTCGCCATTCTCATGCTGCCACTCAAAAGGTTGTGGGGAAGGCAAGCATCACAGCAAAGTTCATGGGAGCAGTGAGATCTATTTAAAAATCTTGAAACCACAGCAGTAGATGTGTCTGGTGTGGGTTGGCAGAGTGGCATCTCACAGCTGGGCGTGGAGCCATGTGCCAGCTGCGCATCCAGATACCATCAACTTCCCCAGTGCACGGGGAACCTATGCAAGTTGGCTGGAAGTCCCAGGGACAGTATGATCCATCACCCTCCCTCCTACTCCTATTTGCGGAGCTTCTTGGCTCCTGATATTCAGCAGCAGGAACCCAGAGGGGTTAGGGAATGATGTGCCTTGTAAGACACTCCCCTGGGTCAGCCAGCTCCGCCCCCCCAGTGCTGGGGGGTTGGGGGGGACCCTGCAGAGGGCGATTTGCCCAGGGCCCTGCAACCCCTAGGGATGGCCCTGGGCTTGGCCTCAGGACTGTGTTGATGGAGGTGGTGACTTGTTGCAGCACTTCGCTGACAATGGAACTCCTAACACAAAAGAAGTGTGCCACAGACCTGTACGACTCAGGAGTGGTCATCTTCCAGAGAGCGATGGCCACTCTGTTGTTGATAGGGGTGGCTGCTCTCATGCTGGTGTCCCACCGGTCCAGTACTGAGGCGAGCTCCGCAACCAGGTGGGTGAAACTCCCCCTGCTCACTTGGAGATTTCAAAACCACTGCTCATCACCCCAGTTTCCGAGCACTACCTGCTCCCACCAGTCTGTGCTGGTCTCCTGTGCCCAAATGTGACAAGGCACAGAAGTGGGGAGAGGAACTAGGGTTGCTCTGAGGACCAGTGAGATGAAGATCTGGGGCTCAGCCTGGGGACCATTGGGGTCTACGAACAGAGTGTCCCACTGCAGGAGGACACCCTTCATACCAGCAGAGGCTCTAGCTACTGCACAGCGATGGCTGGGAAGCCAGGGAGCATCCACGCTCTGTGTCTCACAGTCTCCTGCTAGCCAGAATGGACAGGGAAGTGAGGTCAGTTCCTGCTTTTATGGGACTGGCTGGACATGCTATTTCAATTTGGGTTCTTTTGGTGTGGACCTGCTAAATCTATTTAACTTATATTGATTTAATAAAATCAATATAAAATCATTAAATCAATATAAGTAAAATCAATTTAACAATGTATGTGTGGACATAGCCATCATGTTTGAGGGATTCTGGTGGTAGCAGAGAGATTAGGGGCATGGACAGAGGCAGGTATGGTATGGAAGAAGGTCAGTTCACTACCTGACTACAATATGATCTGAGGGCCAGAGCTGGGGAGGAAGCCAATCCTTGTTTTCAAGCCATGAGGGGGCCATCCTGCTGATTAAACCATAAAGCATCTCTAGCTTTTCCAGAACTCTGTGCATGACATAGTACTCAAGAGACTGCACGCCACCTGGAATGAATAGGATTTTCTGACATTGTCCAGTTTGGTTTCAGGTTTCATCTAGGCACTGAGACAAATGAGACAACATCGGTCTGTATGATACATGTTTTACTTCCAGATATGAACTCAAGACAGCTTTCAAAACTGTAACTGTCAGCTACATTTAAAGTTACTTATCGTACATAGATACCAGCTGTAGCCAATAAGCCAAATTTTTGGTGTATTGTTCATCCCTTTTAGTGAGTTTCATTCAGTAAGAATGGAAAAATATTCATCAGCCAGGCAGTATGTCTATATGAAATACTGCAAATTTCTGGATGTGACTGGGTGACAAGACCTTATGTCAGACGTGGCCAAAGTGTGGCTCATGAGCCTCATGCAGCTCTTCAAAAGTAAAAGTGTGACTCCCAAAGAATTGAAAAAGCAAAGCTGCATCAATGTTCCTGGTTGCACCCAGAAACATTCTCCCTGGTGCCAGCGGGGGTGGAAGAGGACAATTTAAGTGTTCAGTCCCCCGACAATTCTTCAGATGAATACTCAGGGTGGAGCAGCACACCTCTTCACCTCCACTGTTTGCCCAGGTAAGCTGAAGGAGGTTGGGAAGAGAGGGTGGTTGCTCTTCCCTGGCGGCCAGAGCTGGTCTGTGGGCCCACGTTTGTCCTCTTCCCCCACCACGGCCAGAGCCGGGTGGGGGTTTCTCTTCTTCCCCCACCAGGGCCAGAGCCGGGGGGGGTTGTCGTCTTCCCTGCCAGGGCCAGAGCTGTTATGTGCCGCATTGACAAGTTACTCAGCAGCTTTTAAAAAACTAGCCACTAGCTGGCAGTCTTCTACATCAAGTGACAGCTAAATTTTTATAGGCCTAGTTTTCATTGTAACTTTATGTAATTGTTATAATTTGACATTAGTTGATTGTAGGATCAATGTTTTCTCTCTTTTTACAATAAAATTAAACTTCACATTCAATTTTAAATGTAGTGATTTTGGAGTAGGTAAAAGTATGGAAATGCCTCACTCTGGCTCTTGAAGATTTCATGATCAACTTGTGAGGCTCTTGAGTTCCGTAAGTTTGGCCACCCCTGCCTTATGTGGTCACTAGAAAGCAAGGGGCTAATACTCATTTAGGATAACAAGTGGAAGTAAAATAAACAATGTTCTGTAAAAGAAACAAGGAGTCTGGTAGCACTTTTAATGACTAATAAATTTCCCAGCAGACTCCTTCTTTGTTTTGCTGAACTAGATTCACACAGCTACCCCTTTGAAACAGAGTCCTTTTAAAGAAGTTAGTGCAATTCATTGCTGAGTCCCACCAGAGGTCAGTCAAACCATAGGAATGGAATACAAGTTTCTAGTGCAAATGACTGATTGAGTCAACTGTTGATCACATTCTGGAACTCTGTGTTTTCTTTTATGTCAGTTTTGACCCTGACTAGGCTAGCAGTGCCTTTCCAGATAATTTTCTTAATTATGCCAGAGTATTTGTTCATAGTCCAAATAGATATATATGCCCATACTTCATACAGTTCTAATCTCAGTATTAAAAAGAAAGCTGTGCGAGAATAAGAATTAACTAATGGCATAAGTCTTGTTTTATGATTTAGTTACTTTTTAAAAAATGACTTTTTAAAAGAACAGCAAGCACCAGTTATGTAAATACTAGCTGTAACCTATCAAAAATGATGGGGGGAAAGCAAAATAGAACATATGAAATAGTTACTATGTATCAACACATTAATAGCTCTTTAATGAGAACAAATTTACAGAAGTTCTATAGTCACCTAAAGCTTTTCCTTGGTAGCTTGTATCATTTACATAAACTTTAATAATTGGCTGCAGTGTTCAGCACCGCCTGTGGCCTGGAGTGTTATGGCTCACCAGGGAGTGGCTGGAGCCAGCCCAGCTGGCAGGTGAGAGAGGGGTGGCTGACTGCATAAAGCAGGGGAGGTGAGGGGATGCCCCGCTGTGGGACCTGCTTACCTGGTGCCGTGTCCAGAGTGTGGCGATCCCAGAGCTTGGTCCTTGCCCGGTTGGGGCTGCTACCCAAAGCCCCAAATCTCCATGTCCCCCACGTACCCGCACAGCACAGGAGGAACTGCGCATGCACAGGGGGAGGCAGTGCTACCAGAAGACTGGAGAGGAGTCTGCACTGCAGATGTGCACATTACACGTCACATCATGCATACACGTACATAGAAAACTAGTATAGTAGATTTTGCAGTCATGGGTTACGACTCCAAAATTAAAGGTGCAGCCAAGCATCTCTGGGATGTTCTGTCTGACAGTTTATAGGTATAAGTGTGACACTATATGAACTATGGGGATATCTGAATATTAAATCCACCTCAAAGCTGCTAAGTTACATAGTTTGCAAATGCCTAATTGTTCTTTTTAATAGTAATATTGTATTGCACAAATGAATTTAACCTTTAATTTTATTTGGAAGCTTGAAATGAAGCTAGTTGTTCATATTATTATTAGGGTGATGGGGCAGTGAATAATTCAAGTATGAATAACTACCTAAAAGCTTAAATGAGGGGTGGGCAAAATATTGGCCCGAGGGCCACATCTGCAGTAGGATGGGCTACACACACGATGGGAGAGGGACAGGGGAAGAGGTGGAACTGGGAGGGGAAGTGGCTGCCTTTGCACCCACATGGTGGGAGAGGAAGTAGCTGCCACACTTCAGCCAGGTCCAGTTGGAGAGCCTAACGAGAGGTTCCTGTGGGCCATAGTTTCCCCATCTCTGGCTTAGATACTTATTTGAATTAAAGATACTGGGTTAGATTCACAAAAGGATTTAGGTGCCTAATTGCCACTGGAGCCACCTAATCCCAAAATTGGGCCAGCTGGGATTCACAAAATCCTTGCTCAGCTGCCTTCAAACCTCATAGGTGACTACACTCATTCAGTGCCTAAATTGTTGTTGTACTAGTTCCCTATGAATGTATGTTTCTGCCTTTCAGCATGCACACTGAAGCCCCACACCACCAGTCCAGATACCTAAGTCCCAGTGCTCTTCACAACAGAGAGGAAGATAGGTATTCCTTTGCCTAACTCGCTGCAGCACCCAGTCCAGTGGACTTGCTTCCACCTTGCCCATCAAGGCAGTTCTGCATGTGAGTTTACATAAACAGTTGAAGGAAGGAGAAGAAGTTAGGGTGCTCCACAGGAATGTGGGAGGCTCCCAGCTCAAATGCTTCCTACATCTGATGGGAAGAAGAGATCTGCAGAGGGATCTAACATGTCATGGGAGAATCCCTCCTAATCACTCAGCTAAGGGATATTCCCATAGAGGGTTTGCTCATGGCTGATCTATGCTAGAAAATTAGATTGACATAGTTATGCCAACCTAAATCATCTTTGTGACATTTTCTGAAAGCAACACCCCAGAAACCCCATATTCACCACTATGATATAAATATGTTCTGTACAAAGTATGCCTTGTGAGCTATCATTCTAAAAGTCTTGATCTGCTAAATATTAACATACTGGTGAATTGCATGTGCTATCATTGTATGTGGAGCTATAAAATGTTTCTATATATGTTATTAGAATTTATTGTGGGGTGGGAAGCACCCACAAATCAGCTTTTCAGATAGACCAACGGAGTGGTCAGACAACATTAATGACTCTCCTTCACTCATTCCAGGAAAGAATCCTTTACCAGGGATTGTATACAGTGAAGGTTTTGCTGAGAAAGCACATAGGCAAAGGAACCTACTTGACCAATGAGAATGACCTCCCCTCCCCCCAAGATTACAAGCATTGGTTGTTCCAATGAGCTAGAAGAAGTTATAAAAAGGGAGAAGTGATATTATCACTTGGCTTCACTCCCTCACAACTCAACACCTGGAGGAATGTCTGAAGACAAAAGGATTTTCAAGGGGGAAGGATTGACCCAGGCAGGGAAAACAGCCCCAGCCTGTATTTAAGGAAATGCTTCTACTGACTAACATGGCAGAAATATTGTTATTTCAACTCCTGCTCAGTATCAGAGAATTTAGACTCTGAATTTATTTTTATTCCTTTGATAACTACCTCTCACCTCTTTACACTTGCCAGTTACAATCACTTAAAATTTATTGTTTCTGTAGTTAATAAATCTGTTTTATAATTTTACCTGAACCAGTATGTCTTTGAAGTGCTTGGAATATCCCAGCCCAGTATGAAAGAATGTTGTGAGAAAATGCAGGGCTGGAGGATTTCAAATTGGTGCCTCTCTGTACCTCTCTGCTCCAGGCATCAAACATCCTTGACACATACCATCCTCCCTTATCATACCAGTACAAGCTGCCTCAATCCTGCTCCTATTATCTTGTTATGCAAGATTTCTACCCCTCCTGACCTTGGTCCCTTTTATGAAATAATGTTAGCCTGCACCAATAAGAAAATGTTAGATCTTGTTACTGCTGTTTATGTATATGCAAATATGTTAATGTTTTCTGCAAAATTATAAAAGATTTTGCAAGGCTTTACAGGGGCGGAGACCAGCACCTGTTCGCTCGCTCCCTGCTAGTGTTTTGTTACTGATCTGTAATAAACTGGTAAGCTTTGATAGTGCACTCAAGTCAATTGTTTTTGAGTTTTTTCTTCTACAGTTTTCTGGTGCTGTGACTTGGATCTCAGCTCTCTGGTGCTTGCCCCAGCTGTTTTTGCTCCCAGCAACCCAGCGCCAGTGTCCAGGAAGGCACCTCCACTTGCGAACATTGATCGCAGATGGACCACTCGGTGAGCGGATGGGAAGAGGCTGGGGGGCATTCAGGAGCCTGAATACCAGACATATTTGTCTGAGTGCAGCTATCAACAGTTCTGGGCAGGATGCCTTGGATAGGCTCCTGCGGAGGGATGCATCAGGCTCCCTGAAAGGTACCCAACAGCTGTGTTTAGTCCTTGGACTCTGGTGGGGTATAGAACGTGTGAGTGTGTGACGAATGCTTGACTGTATTATCCATTTGCATTACCCTCCGCTGACCAGAGCTAGCTGTCTGTCGCCTCAGCTGCGCCAGGCCCACTGCAAGCTTCACAGCTGTGGCCGTTGGTGCTCTGAATGCAAGGGGTGCTGACGAGCAGTTTGTGCTCCAGCGGGAAGTATGTGCTGTGATTGTGAAGCGAGTGGTCTGAGTGATGGGGTTGGGTGGGACTAAGGTTGCTCCCCCCCCCACAGGCACCCCAGGTTACTATACGTACACCCATTATGGGCCTGATTCTTGTTTGTTTTTGTCTAAATGGAATTGGTACACTCATGATGACAAAATGCTGCACTTTCCACTGGATGGGAATTTTGACAGAGAGAGTTTTATATTTAAGGGGAGCGTTAGAAGCCCTGGGTTCCAAGGTTCCCCAAAAACAATGGCAGGTATGCTTTTTGCGGTATGATGAGATTTTTAAAAGAGAAAGGGAGTCACTTATTAAAAGCTGGAAGGGAAATGCTGACAGGGTGAAAAGGCTACTAAGTGAAATACAAAGCAAAGAAGTGCAGGTCATGTATCCACAATTACCCTGTGAGCAGACAGCTAAAGAGAGTCAAGAGGAGAGTCACAGCCCAGATATATTAGATATGTGAAGCCCTTTTCCACCCCCTCCGCTGTTTAATCCACAACAGCTCCCTTCAGAGCCCACTGCACCCCCACCATACCTGGTGGGGTGGACAGAACAACTAAACAGTACTGGTGAGGATTCTGCAAGGGAAGCAGCAGGAGCTTCGGGAAAGAATAAAAGGGAGGCAGAAAAGCCACAATTGAAGCCATAGCTGGGGCTCGGCAAGGAACCTTAAGTCCAAGGGAACTGAGGAGCAGATCCAGGAAATAGCCACAATAGCTGCTGAAGTCCGACACCCTATAGACGGACTCTCTGAATACTGTCAGCCTAAACAAGATTGAAGGAGACAAAACCCTAGTACTTCCAGTCAGACCTCTTGTTTGCAAGCACCCCTGTGAATGGTGCCAAGACCGAGTGGAGTGGTGCAAACCCATGTTCCTTGGAGCCCCACAGATCTTAAGAATTCAATGGCAGGACTCTGGAATGCTCAGGAAGATCCTGACAAGTTTAAGGAGCAACTTGAAATTACTATATGGTGTTACAATCCTAATCACACTGACATGAATTCATTGATGAGACTGATTTTGCCCTCTGAGTTACATCAGCGAATAGAGGCTCAGGCACAATGGCCTCTCACTGATCCCAATTCAGAAATCGAAGTGAGAGCTTGCCAGCAGAGGCTAGTAGATGCAATCTTGGTAGAGTGCCCTAGGAAAAAAAAAAAATCAGTTGGACAAAAATTCGTGCTTGTAAGCAGCAGAAAGGAGAAAATCCAATAGACTACATGTAGCATATGAAAGAAACCTTCCTAAGGAATTCTGGTATTCCTGACCCTGTCACAAATGACTCTTGAGCAATAGCTTTGCTTTTGTGCATGGCTTGCTACCTGAAATCCAAGAACAGTTAAAAAACTATCTGTGTAGGATGGCAAAGAGAGTAGTTAGATAAGTTAACTGAGGTGGCAAATCACTGCCAGGAGAATTAAAAGAAGAAAAAGAAAGCTTTTGAAGCCTGCTTGATGTTAGCTCAACTAAAACAAGCAGAGAGCTGCAGTAAGCCCAAAACTGTGAGAGAGGAAAGGGCTGCCAATGGGGATGACAAATAAGTCAGGGACAAAATCAAAGTAATGATGTATGTCACTACTGCAAATAGCCAGGGCACTGAAAAGCACAGTGCCGAAATAGGCCTCAGAATTTGGCACGGCAATCCTGACCGCCCCTATCCTGTGACAGACATGGCCAATGATCAAGCCACACCACAACAGCTCTGGTGTTTTACAATGATCAATACTGACAATGCCTGGAGACATCTCTCACTTCATCATTTCCATTGTGCATCCCTGTTGATCAAGATCTCCCTTATGTTAAAGGTATTATAAAGAATATTGGTGCCCCACTTTTCATAGACACCGGAGCCACCCGCTCTACACTTCGGGTGCAGGATTTCCCTTCATTCAAACCTACCAAAGAAATTAAGAGCTGTGGGGGTAGACTGTGAATCTTTCTGGCTCTAGGGGACTGACTGATTATTTTTCATATCAATATTTCATATGTGCAAGAATCCATATTGGATATCCCATGTTCAGCATCAATAGAAAGGCTGTAATCTGCTAAGAACGATTATAAGGTTTATATGTAGGTATCATGCCTGTATTAGAAATTAGAAATCTATTTGTTTTTATGTGTGTTCCAAGTGATTTGATTTTAAGGCATTCCCAGACTGGCTGTCTGCAAAAACATTATCTTCCTGATGGCTCATCAAGGGAACTCCCAGTTGAAGTGGGCCTACGAGGAAACTTGTTCCGCCAGTCACCCAAGCTGACCACGTGACTCAACTCCATTTTGATTTGACAAGGATTCTGAGAGCATGGGGAGGGCCAGAAGGTGATAAAAGGCCATAGCCCATTCTCCATTTTATCTTTAGTCTTCAGACTGTCTGCAACCAACACCCCTCTCTGGAACTATTCTCCGGGGACTGAACAAAGGACCAAGACCCACCCAGCTGCTGCTGGTGCTGCTGGGTGCACACCAGAGGAGTGGTAATAACCTGTAAAATACAGGAGCTTCAAGAATTTGTTTTCTATGGACTCTAAATGATTTGTATTTATGTGATTCACTTTGACCCTTTAACATCTCTCATATTTTGTTTGTTTTCTTTTTACACCTTTACTTGTAGTTACTAAAGGATTGGCTGGCAGCATGGTATTCTGGGTAAAATCCAAGCCCATATTGTTTTAGGTTATGTGGCTGGCCCTTTGGGATCAGGAGAACCTATTTCTTTAGGAGACCCCAGTGACTGGGGGGGACTACAGGAACTGATGTACATAAAAGGGGGCTGTTTCTATTTTGTTATGCTTGGTGATGACCAGAGTGGGGAATCAGAAGCATGCTTTGTTACTGACTGGGAGACTGGTTTAGGTACCACCCATCAGTGATTTGGGGGTTTGGCCCCTAGTTTTTGCAGCTTGCCCTGATTTTAGCACATTCAGAAGGTTATCCCAGGAGGCCCAGGTCACATAGACAACCAAGTTAAGCAATATCATTTATCAGAGCATGCCAAAGTCCAGATTGGCCCTCCTACAGGACCAGCATGCATTTTTGCTCAGCATCAGCAGCCCAGTGAATTTACTGGGAAGGGAACTACTCTGTAAACTTGGGTGTATTTACTGCACCCCAACGGGCATTCATTTGGAAGTCCCAACCCCCAAAGAGCAAGCAGTCCTGGTTGTTTTGCAAGAAGCAGACCTGGGAGAGGGTGAAGCAGAATCAGCAAATGCAAGACAACTGGAATTGCTTAAAGCCGTTCTGCCTCAGTTATGGGCCCAGCATGATAATGAAGTGAGAAGAATACTGAGTGCCGCAGCTGTCAAAATATAAATTGATTATAGTAAACCCTTGCCTAAAATACCCCAATATCCATTAAATCCAGAAGCAGAGGCAGGGATTGCTCCAGTAGTGGAAGCCTAGTTACAGCAGGGGCTGATAGTGCCAGCCCAGAGTCCATGCAATACACCTATCCTGCCTGCAAAAAAGCCAGGAAGGAATGCTTACTGATCTGTGCAGAATCTGAGAGCTGTGAATGACATTGTTTTGCCAATGTTTCCAGTGGTGCCCAATCCAACTTCCATTCTGTCCCTGATACCTCCAGATGCCCAAGTTTTCACCATCATGGATCTGTTCTCAGCTTTCTTTTCCATTCCTGTACACCCAGAGAGTCAATACCTGTTTGCTTTTACATACAAGTCCTGTCAATTTCAATGGGCCATATTACCCCAAGGATTTTGTTGAAGTCTGAGCTTATTTTTGCTAATTTTAAGGAAAGACTTAGAGGATGTTGTTTTCCCTAAAGGTTCTGTCCTGATCCAGTACATGGACAACCTCTTGCTGGCTTCAAAAGATCAAGAAAGTGCTGAGGTAAACAGCATCCACCTCTTAACTGCTTTGGCCTTGAAGGGACACAAAGTATCCAGAGAGAAGTTGCAGTTTTGCAAACCAGAAGTAAAATATGTGTGTCATCTTATTTCAGAAGGGGAGCAGTGAATCCTGCCTAGCAGAATTCATGCTGTGTTGAAGATTCCTAGGCCAGACACACAGAAGCAGGTATGTGCTTTTCTGGGTTTGACAGGATACTGTAGCCACTGGATCCCCAATTATGCTGAAATTGCATAACCTCTATATGTACTCACAAAGAAAGATGTGATGAACCCAGTTCCCTGGACCTCTGAAGAAGAAGCCTTTGTTCAATTTAAGCAAGCTCTCAACACAGCATCAGCATTAGGACTGCCAAATTACAAAAAGCCATTTGTCTTGTATTGCCGTGAAAGAAATGGGATTGCCTCTGGGGTGCTAGTCCAAAACAGGGTGCTCAAATTAAGCCAGTGGCTTACTGTAGCATCCCATTGGGCAATGTGGTTCTTGGGTTTCCTCCATGTTTGCATGTCATAATAGCCACCACCTTACTAATAGAACAATCTTCGTCTATGGTACTGGGAAATTTACTAACTATTAGTGCGCCTCACGCTGTAGTTGCACTTCTACTTAACAACAAAACCCAGCATCTTTCAGCTTCCCGACTTACGTCATACGAGGTTACCCTGTTTTCACTGCATATTAGAACTGAAAAGGAAAGTATGCTTAATCCTGTTACCCTACTGCCTGTGCCTGGAGGAAGTGAAGATCATCTCTGCAAAGAAGTCCTATGATGTTTTGAGAAACCCAGGGCTGACCTACAGGACATACTTATAACCAATCCCGATGTCATCTACTATACCGATGGATCATGCCAGCAAACAAAGGGGGGAGGGGGGTAAGCTGGTGGCAGGATATGCTGTTTGCACCCTGCATGTAGTGGTGGAAAACGGTATAGTTGCAAATGGGAGATCAGCACAGGTAGATGAATTAATGGCCTTAGAAAGGGTATGTAGGCTAGCCAAGGGAAAATGGGTGAACATTTATACGGACTCTAGATATGCTTTCAGTGTGGTGCATGACTTTGGGCAGCTATGGAAAGAGAGAAATTTCTTAACCTCTGCAGGGAAAAGCATAAAAATGGTACATATGTGAGTCATTTATTAGAAGCAGTACAATTGCCTAAAGAAGTACATAATCATACATTGTGCTGCACATTCAAATAGGAAGGATGAAACGAGTAAGGGCAATGCTTTAGCAGAAGCAGCTGCTAAAGCTGTTATAACCCAGTCTCAGGCTGATCAGGCTGCCTCGTTAGTTCAAGAAGAAATGCCACCTCCTGCTGAGGACTCCAATCAGGACCTTAGCATAATGCAAGATCTGGTTCCGGAGGATGAAAAGATTAAATGGAAGAAGGCAAGGTGCACCCAGACAAAATATGGTGAGACAGGGAAGGCCACCCTGTTGCACCATCAAGCTTCCTGCTTAATCTCTTAATTACCTACCATAGGAAAGGAAGCCATGGCCACTCTGCTGGCCAAAGATTGATATATTCCAAATTTGCACAGCCGTGTCGGCTCATTGTGTGCCTCTTGCCCCACCTGCTTAGCTCACACCATAGGAAAACCTGTAAAGAGCAAGAGAGCAGCTCAACCTCTACCTTGGGGCCCCTTTATATATATATATGCAAGTTGATTTTGTTCAATTGCCTAAATGTAATGGGTTTCTGTATCCTTTGGTAATCATCTGTATGTTCCCAGGATGAGTAGAAGCTTACCCATGTCATAAAGCTGATGTTGCTGTAGTAGCAAACTGTTAAGAGATTTCATACTACAGTTCGGAATACCTTTGGGACTAAATTCTGACAGAGGCCCTCATTTCACTGGGAAGGTTCTAGCTGAACTATACAGGATCCTTAGGATCCAGCAACAATTCCACTGCTCTTGCTATCCTTAAGCCCTCTGTGAAAGTGGAAAGAGCTAATGGTATTATGAAGGGAAGGTTAGCTAGAGTTTGTGCTTCTACAGGATTAAAATGGTTTACCATTGTGCTAATGTCCCTCCAGGCAACTCCCAATCAAAAAACTGGTTTGTCACCACATAATACTGATGGGAAGACCAAAGTCTCTCCTGTGGGGACTGTGTAAAATACCTAGAGATTTGCAATTCACACAAGGGAGTTATTCAGTACTGTTTGAAACTTTAAAAAGTTTAAGCAGGTTGTCTTTACAGGTTAAGGAGGCCTCACCAACTTCCCCAGATCAAAAGTGTCACACCTTAGAGTCAGGAGACTGGATATACCTGAAATCCTGTCAAAGGAAAAGTGCTTTAGAACCCTGGTGGAAAGGACCTTTTCAAGTGCTTCTGACTACTCATACTGCAGTGAAATTAGAAGGCAGAGCCACCTGGGTTCACACGTCGCAGTGCAAGAAGGTTCCACCTCCACAAGGTGAAGTGTCCAAAACTGAAGAAGGACTGGTGACCATGCAGCCAGAATAACCAACAACCTCATCTCATGAGAAGAACAAGCCTTGCCTCTGTCAGAGAGTTCTCAAGGATTTAAACCATATCTGTACTTGTTAGAATATTCCTGTTATTGTGATATTAATTTGCTTAGATATGTTTTTTCCAAGTAAGATATTAGTTATAGTTTGCCTTGTTTGCATGATATCTGTAAGTAGCAATGTGTTCCTTAAGGTCCTGCTCCAGTATGCCTGTGGTCTAAATATTTCTAACTGTTCAGTTTGCTCCCACCAGCCTATTCAAGCACAAGGGGGAGTTCCCATGATTCCTATCCCAGTCACCTCAAAATGCATTAACTCATGGAACCCTACCTGGGGAGAGGGAGCTACTTGGAAGGATGTAGGTGAAACCTATCAGAGTACATAAGTGTTTTAGATACCCCTTTCCCTGAAGAAAGGGTATGCTACCTCTGCAGTGCAACTGGAAACTCATCTTTAGGTTGCTGTCCCCATGGTGATCGAACCATCTATGACACCCCGGGAAACTGGTCTCAGTGATGGCTAAAGGACTGGTACTCAATGGCAGCTAATCAAACTGTCCTTTGTGAGTATGGTGCTACTGCCCTGGCTGCACAGTACTGGGTATGTGGAAATAAGGCATATAAATGCTGGCCAGCTAACTGGAATGGTGTTTGTTATCCTGTTTATTTGAAGCCTGCCATTCGACATCCTCTCAAATCTTTATGTTCCTCGTTTCCAAATTGCTCTAAACGAGAAATAACTGAGAAAGATTTTTTTGGAATTGCCTTTCCGCTCTATGGCATTAGCATAGCCATTCAGGAAATTAGACGTGTTTCCTGGATCCTCGAGGAGGTAGCAAATGAAACAATCACAGCCTTGAGTGCCGTTAGTCAGGAAGTAAAGCAACTCTGACAAATGAGTCTCCAAAACAGGATGGCTTTCGATTTTATATTGGCTTCCAAGGGTGGGACTTGTGCCTTAATTGGTAAAGAGTGCTGCACCTACATCCCAGATAATGATGATCAAATATCTCTAGCATTAAGCAAAATCCAAAAAGCTGCTAGCACCCTGCACCAGGAATAACCATGGGAATTACGGGATTGTTTTGGAGCTTAAGGGACCAAAATATTTGATGGTGTTTTAGTGATAATCATGGCCCTCATTTGTGGTTATGTCATAGTACTATTAATTAAATATTGCTCAGGTTGTGAAATGAAGGCTGTTCAAAAAAGTTTAAGCCCAAGGCAATGTGAGGAAGCGTACACCTTGTATGCAGGAATTATTGAAAGGCACCAGGAACAAGATAATGAAATCCAGAGAATAGTAAATTTGGAAATATAAGTAATTAATGAGACTTGAAGAAGTCTCAAGGGGGAAGGAAGATTGTGAAAGAATGCTATGAGAAAATCCAGGCCTGGAGGATTTCAAATTGGTGCCTCTCTGTACCAGACATCCCTGACACATACCAAACTGCCTTATCATACCAGTACACGCTGCTTCGATCCTGCTCCTATCATCT
This sequence comes from Podocnemis expansa, assembly GCA_007922195.1. NCBI lineage: Eukaryota > Metazoa > Chordata > Testudines > Podocnemididae > Podocnemis > Podocnemis expansa. The sequence goes on along the minus strand of ML681966.1, from coordinate 12,102,153 downwards.
TGTTATGCGAAAATTCTACCCCTCCTGAACTTAGTCCCTTTTATGAAATAATATCAGCTTGCACCAATAAGAAGATGTTAGATCTTGTTACTGCTGTTTATGTATATGCATATATGTTAATGTTTCTGCAAAATTATAAGAGATTTTGCAAGGCATTACAGGGCTGGAGATCAGCACCTGTTCACTCTCTCCCCACCAGTGTTTTGTTACTGATCTCTAATGAACTGGTAAGTTTTGATAGTGCAATAAGTTGATTGTTTTTGCATTTTCTTCTTCTTCTAGACCAGTAACAAAAGATGGTACATATCATTTTCAGATTGAGGGAGGGGGGTCTGGTTAATGAACTTACTCTGACCCGACCAAGATGATATAATTGAGGATTACAGTACTGAAAAGCTGGGGAGAGTTGGCTGGTGCCTTTCTCTAGTGTTGGTTCATGAGCGGACAGTGACAGCCTTCATGTGATCTAGCTGGGCATGGAGCTTCTCTTGGCTGTTAAACTAGGTGACAGCAGTGTCCAGAGGGGTCTGCTGCTTGTCACTAGCAGGAATTGTTGAGAGTTAAGCTACAGAGTTAAAGGATCCCAATGTTTTCAGGTTTTAATGGGGGGGGGGGCAGGGAGAAATCCATGACATCTGTGTAGACAGTTCTAGGTTGATAGAGAAATTATTCTGTTGACCTCGCTACCAATTCTTGGGAAAATGCTTTACTATAGTGATGACAGGGAACTCTTCCCATCATTGTATGGTCTACACTGAAGATCTACATCAGTGCAGCTGAAGCTATGCTACTGTAGTGTTTTAACTGTAGATAAATAGATGCAGTTTCTCCTGTTGAAGATGTTCTGTTGTGGCTAAACAATGAAAGATTCGTTGATCCAGGGAAAGAAAGCAAGGGAGCATATAAGACTAACACAGTAGGCTCATGGTTACAGTATTCACCAGAGGGTTTCAAGCCCATCCTCCCTCTGCAAAGACTTCATTTAATAATTGGTTCACAGTGAAACAACTTCAACAGGAAATACTGAAGAAGGCCTGTATCAGAATATACCCTAGCCGAATAGTTAGGGCACTGACCCAAGAGGTGGCAAATCACTGTTAAAATACCTTTTTCTCATCAGATAGTGAGGAAGACTAGAACAGCTGTCTCCCATATTGCAGGAGAGCATCCTAACCACTGGGTTAAGAGTTAAAAAAGAGCTGCCCGCCCCCCACTTCTTGCTGGAATGGCATAGTTAACTTAGCCCTAGTCTACACTGGGGTTAGGTTTTTGGTGACAGTCGAACAGCAGTTATGAAAGGAACATAAAATTCCTTGCGTAACTGCCATCGACTGGTTTAACTGCTGATACACATTCGAGAAAGCCAACTGCAAATCCCTTGTGGTTGGCTTTCCTGTATGTCTCTTGGCCCCAGGATTTCCTGGGCCGACTTCCAGGAGCAAAGCAGTGAGTTCAGACTCACTGCTAACTGCTCCCCAAACCCTCAGCTGACAGTGGCTATTTTGCTGCCATCCATATAGACATACCCTAAGAGCAAGAAAAGGTTTGCAGATGATACTCCTAAGTAGGAGGAAGTGTCTCCCTGAAAGTCCATACTTTGTCATTGAACTCAGATAGGTAGATTTAGTCTCTCTCTCTGCATTCATTACAGACCAGGGGTGGCAAACATGTGACTCACAGGCTAAATGTTGCCCACAAACCTCTTCCATCCAGCCCGTGACTGCAGTCAGTGCGACCACACTTTTTCTCTAAGAGAGAGAGTGCGTAGTCTTGCATACCCCGTGTTCTGCAATGGTGTGAGAGTGTCAGGTTTTGTGACACTACAGAGTGCTGGGTACGCGAGACTGTGCCCCATGAGACCACACCCTCTTCCTAACAGGAAGAGAGAGAAGTATCATGGAGTGCAGTTGCACATACACGACACTCTGCAGTGCTATGCGAGGGCCATAGTATTTCAATTTATGGTATGTACAGCCCACTTGAAGTACATTTAAGTCAAATCTTGCCCACACAGCAAATCAGTTTGATGCCCCTGTGGAGGGAGCTTATATGCTGAACTCAAGCTTTGTGAACATAATGCTTTTCTAAGCAGCTAAAGTGGCAGTGCTCAACATTTCCATGCCTTAGTTTCTTTGTGAATGTAGACCTGTTTGAAGACTCCTTCACCAATTCCTGTGAAAGTCAGCTGCCCACCCGCCTGAGGGGGCGAGGCAGCTAATCCAGGTCTCTGGCCCTTCATACAGCAGGCCCACCAAGTCTATAGCCCCTTGGCAGGGTAAAAGTTCCAAAGTCTCAGGCCCCCTGTAGAGCCAGGTACCAAGTCTCTAGAGTTAGGGAGAAATGGCAGTTCTGCCTCTCTGGTCCACAATCCACGAGGGGGCTCTGGGTGCAGGGAGAGGAATCAAAGAAGGCATAGGGTCACAGAGCTCCACTGTGTCCCAGCCCAGGTCCCCAACAGGGCCTGGGGCTTCTGTGCAGGGGTCAGCAGGGTCCTGGCCACAGCATGCTGACCCTGAGGTGTGGTCTATAGCTGAGGATTGAGATCCATACTCCCCTGAGTCACTCTTGGCCCCATGTCCCAGCAGTACCTTGTCTGCTGGCTCCTCAGGGTAGTCGCCTGGGGTAGGTTGTAGAACCCCTCCATCTCATCAGGCAGTGGCAGGTCTGGTAGTCCATCAGGTTCATCGGCAGATAGCAACTCTTCCAGGTCACACAACTTGGGGATCAGGGGGTCCTCAGCAGCCAGGGGTAGTTCCTCCAAGTCACAAGAAGTGGGCAGAGGCTCAGGGTCCCCAGCAGGAGCTGACTCATGGGCACCTGCAGACAGGGGCGTCGCTGGCCCAGGCAGGGACCCAGGGCATGGGCCCAGGCCCCTCCCCCTGGCTGCAGGCCCCGCCCCCTCACCGGGGACAGGGCCAGAAGCCGCCAAGCCACTGCGGGCGGCTAGGCCCCACATCCCTGACTGGGGATGGAACTGGAAGTGGCCGTGAGGTCCCACATCCACAGCCGGGGATGGGGCTGCCACTGGCGTGGGCAGCCAGGCCCGGACTCCCTGCCGCAGGCAGCCAGGCCCAAGATCCCCAGCCAGGGACAAGGCCAGCGCAGCCATGGGCAGCCAGGCCCTGGATCTCCGGCCCAATTGGGCCAGAGATCCAGGGCACTGGTGCTGGGAGGATTCAGGGTATGTGCTCCAGGTGCCCAGCACCAGCGACGCCTCTGCCCGCAGGCCTCCTGGCTAGCGGCTCCTCCTGCAGGCTTGTGGCAGCCCAGGGCTGAGGCATTAGCTCCCAGTCCCCAGCCACAGGCAGTCCCCACCAGAATCTGAGCCCAGGTCTATAGGCCAGAGCTCAGCTTCCCCACAGGGCAGCTCAGGGTCAGGAGGGAGCAAAGATACATCCTTCCCCTTCAGTGGCTTGAGCTGAACTGAGCTGGCTGCCTCACTTCTTATACTTCCTGTCCCACCCCTCTGCTTCCAGCCTGATTGACAGGCCACTCCTGGCTCCGCTTCCCCCTGCAGTCAGGCAGAACCTTATAGGCCATCCCCGAGGGGGGCTGTGCTTTCCTGCTACATCCTGCACAACACCTCTTTCTCAGCATAGGCTCCAATTCTTACCTATGTAATGATAGATTGAGGAGACAGTGGAGAGCGCAGTCTGCTACCTCTTTCAACTGTGGGAAAAACGGAAGTGACAGTCACTCATCTCAGCTGGGAGCTTTGGGTGACTGATTGGTCAACTCAGGACCACATCTTCAAAAGTATTTCAGCACTGAAATCAATGGGAAATAGGGGCTAACCTCTTTTTTAAGATCTGGACCCCAGGCCCACCCCCGGGGGGCGTGAATGGCTGTATTACTTCCCTGCTGAGATTTATGCAGGCCAGTATGCAAGATCCTTTTAATTTATTTCTTAGATGTTAAGCCTTAATGGAAATGGCAAATGACTTCTTCATTTCAGAAAAGCAGGACTCAGAAATGCTCTTGGCTAGATCCACAGTTTTCATTAGTTTTTAAACATCAAGCATACACTGGGATTTTATATTCCAGAGTGCACTAAGAGATTTTAAAATCCACTATATTATGTAATCTAGCACACTCGAGGAGCTGGAGTGCCCTAATCTATACTTTAATTGAGAATGTGCACAATTGGGTGAAAGGTGAGTAGCAGTGGGGTGTCTAAACAATCACATTTCAGATTAATTATTAGGGGCCCCATTGAAGTTAGTGGAAGGATGATTAGGCTTCAACAGCCTGATGGGAGTAGCTAGTTTGGACTAGGTAAAAAGAAGTCACTGGTTACTCCTTGTCTGATAAACTAGTAGAGTTTGCTAAAAGTTGCATTATTGTTCTGAATAACTAAAACAGAGCACAGGATTTGAACAAGAACTGTAAGGCTCATTGTTTCTACAAACGCATTCTAACCCAGGAAAATAAGGTATAGATGACCTTTTTCAGACATTCAGCAATCTGCAAAATAGTGCAGTTGGAAATTAACACTGTACATATTCAAATCAGAGTAGGTCTGTTAAGAGTAATGTTCTCCAAGTTTTCCAATGCCTTTAGCATATGAAAGAGATTATTTAAAGAAATCTTCATGTATATGAAAAGATGTTGATTGTTTTTATCCTAAACAGATAGTATTTATCTTGGTCTATGACACTGCTTTCAATTTCGCTGAGCTGTGGGATTTGGAAGGCTAGAGGACAGTGGATAAGTAGAATGTAATGCTCTTGTAAATGCCTTGGCAGCTACTAAATTGTTTTAGTCTACAATATGTGCCAATGAGCTATTTTAAGCTAAACTCCAAATGCTAAATTCAATCCTTGGCTTCCTTGAAATTGCCTCTTCTTCAGTCAATATTTCTACAAAGTTCTTCTACCTTTCAATATGAATTAATTAGATGTAAAATATACACCTCTTCCACTGCTACTTGTATGCTTTTTGCAATGGCTGTGTAATTTGCTTTAGTTATATGCTTGCATCTATTTTATTTGTTTAAAGAAAAAAAGGTGACTGAGAAGTAAAGGAAAGAAATTATGTGAATCAATATGAGACTGATTAGCAAACTACTGTATTTATTAGATCCTGCACTGAAGCTGCTTGGTAAACAACAGCTATTACAGCAATCACCATGACTGCTGTAGTCAATGTGGGAATGTACTACGTTGGAATCTCCCTTGGCTAATAGAAAAATAAATCCACATCAAGGCCAGGCCATACTCAGTCTCTCTCACTGACCAACAGTTTCTCTTCCATATCTTGCACGCACTTAGATTCCTTGCAGATATTATATTTATTCATTTTTTGCATCTACCTAGAAAAACTATTTTGGTCCTTATGACATTATGATTGAATTGACTAACAACAGTCGTGTTTAAGCACACTGAGCTAGATCCAGAAAGGGACATGGACACCTGAGTACAATATTTAAAGAGCTTTAGCACAATACATTTCTTAGAGTTCAAACTTCACTGAATTAGCACAAAGGCAATTTTTGCAACATAATGAGGGTGAAAGTGCAGAGATGACAGGAAAATCCTGTGAGACTTAGTCTTGCAACTCCTATCAAAGAGCATTATCAAATGACTGTGCAAAATGCTTCTAACCGAATTTTGAAAAACACACAAGCACTCTAAAAGTTTCATAGGTTTCAATCTTTGTTTAAACTTCTACCTGAAAGAAGGAAGAAAAAACCTACAAATATTGATTGAACTAATGTCAGGAAGGTGTTACAGTTAATGAAAGGACTGTACCTCTACCCAGAAAACTGCTGTGATTCTATGGAAACAACTGAAATACTTGGAACAAGAACTACAGATGCAGGAGGTCAAACTAAATATTACAGGGATTACAGAAACAAATTGTGAAGGTACTCATGACAGAAATGCAGGTGCTGAAGGGTACATATTTTTCAGGAGAGATATGAATAAAGGTGGCAGAGAAGATTAATGAAGTGGTGAACAGTAAAGAAATATGAAATGGTAGTGTGGATAAAACAGAATCTGCCTGGGTCAAAATCAGTTTGGGAAAAGATTGTAAAAGTTCTGTTAGGATAGTGATGGGGTCTGGTATAGAGCCTTAAGGATGGACTTAAATATAAGATCTCTTTAATATTATGGAAGAGTTAAATACTGTTGGGCATTATGTAACAGTGAGAGACTTCAGTTTCCCATATATAGATTGGAGAATTAATACTATTAATATAGCTGGGGCCCACTTTTTTCTGGATATGATAGGTAACAGTTTTCTTCATCAAACTCTCAATGAGCCAACAAGAGGTGGTACCATTTTAAACTTGGTTTTGGTAAGTAGTGGGGACATCACAGAAGAGCTTCCTAAAGGAAGCAACCTTAAGATGAGTGATCATAATTTGATTCAGTTTAAATTAAATGGAAGGATAACTAAAATCAGGTCATCAACTATGATTTTTTAATTTCAAATTGCAGACTTTGGAAAATTAAGGGAATTAGATAAAGAAATAAACTGGTCAGAAAAGCTCTGGGACTCAATGTGGTGGAGGCTTGAAATTTCTTCAAATTAACTACACAAAGTGTCTAAAATTTACAACCCAATCAAGGGGAAGAAACTTCTAGGGAAAAGTTGCAAACCCAGCTGGATGAATAACCATCCCAAAAATATTATTGAGAAGCAAAGAATGGAAAAAGGGGTTGACAAGCCATGAAAGCTGCATTGTGGAAGTTAGAAAAATGCAGCAATTCTCACCTTCTCCTTCGAGCGCTGCTCACATCATTCAGTTACAGGTGTCTACGTGCCGCAGCGCACGGTAGCTCAGAAAGTCTTCAGCATTAGCCTGTCAGGTCAGGGCACATGGCCAACGCCCGCTCCACACTGCAACCACGGCTATATAGGTGACCGTGACCCTGACCCTCCCAGTTCCTTTTTCCGCCATCAGCGTCGGTTTCGGATCAGCGTGAACTTGCAAAACGCAAGTGCCTGTCTTCACGCAAAATTCAAGATGCCTGGTTTCTAACTGTGCTTAGGATTCTGCAAGGCTTTCCCGATGGATGACCCGCATGAGAAATGTCTTTCTTGCCTGGGTGAGTCCCACCTTGCGGTGGAGTGCCCCATTTGCTGGTCCTTCAAGCGGAGGACTTGGTTGGAAAGGGAGCGCCACCTCCTCTTGATCTCGGGGAGTGGAGCCACCACCCCCAAAACAGGCCGAGCCATGAGCGCTTTGCCAGAACCCCGATTGGTCTGGGCTCAGGACACCCGCCATCGATCGTCGGTACCAGGCTCGAAATCTCGATCCACAATGATACCGCCCCAGCTCCGAGTTCATTGGTCACTGGGTAGCCTCTCAGCCGCCCCAAGAAGAGTACCAGCACAGGCAATCCCGACAGCCCACCATGGGCAACCAAACCCAACCTCGGTGCAGAAGATGAAGAAAAGGTCTAGAATGGCGCAGTCCTCATCAGCACCGCAGAACCCAGCACTGCCTCTCATGGTACTGATGTGAAGCCCAGCACCGACGTCCAGCCCAATACCGCCAGTCCCAGCACTGCCAGCTCTGGTACCGCTAGTCCTGGTACTGGATCCGGTACCACCAACTGAGGAATCAGCGCCAATACCGGTGCTGGCTTGCAGCTCCACGCCATCCTCCGACATGATACTAGTAATCAGCCTGACGCCAAGCACGGCACCTCCCAGCCCTTCTCCAGTACCGCAGTCCGGTACAGAGGGGCAAGAAAGTCCTCTCCATTGCTCCTAGGAAGAACTCTCGGTACCAGGCTCCCGGACATCAGGAGCAGAGTCTTCCAGATCGTCCTGCAAGGACCGCTTCCTCCCTCCACAGGAGGAGCGCCCCAGGAAAAGACTCCATAAGAGCTCCGTATCTCCGAGTTCGAGTAGGTCAAACAGACCACGACTACAGGGAGAGATCTCCGCCCCCCCCCCATGGTAACACCTCTAACGAGGTCATCTCATAATGAGTGGACCCTTGACTGGCTGAACACAGCAACCGATGATGCCTCCTCTCATTACACCCAGTCACCAATGCCAAAGTCCTTGGATTTTTCCGATGACGAACCTGACCCCGACTCTGCACAACGTAGTAGATCACGGGCTCAATACTCCTCTTCACCTGACGAGCACCTAATTGACATGTCTGCTGATCACGAGGGAGATCCCCGCGTCGAGTGGGTCGTCCTCCACCGTATGGCAGAGAACCTAAAATTGAAATTGGGAGTAATCCAGGAAGAGGATGACTCCCTCTTCGATCCATTCTGTAAAGCCCTCCCCCTCAGCGAGGGTGGCAATTCCCTTGCACTCAGGAGTATTCCATATTGTCCAGGAACATTGGCAAATACCGTCCTCGATTCCACCAGTGTCTAAAGCTGCAGATAAGAAATACTATGTGTCCCCAGAGGTGTTTCCTTCTTTTTTCATCACCCCACCCCAGGATCCCTGGTGGTTGATGCCGTAAATCAAAGGGAGAGACAGGGGCAACCAAGTTTCACACCCAAGAACAAAGAGGCGAAGAAGCTCGATCTACTGGGGAGGAAAGTTTACTCCTCCGCTGCACTCCACCTCCATATATCCAACCATTCAGCCCAAATGACGCACTACATCATCAATCTTTGGGAGGCCATGCGGAATTTCCGCAAGGCCATCTCTGAGGAGCACCTGAGAGACTTCGAGGCTATGCTCGAGGAAGGAGAGAGGGCATCTAGAAATGCCCTAGCGGCAACCTGGGATGCAGTGGACACAGCTGTGCACACTATGGCCTCCTCAGTCATCATGTGCCAGTTGACCTGGCTCCAAGGCTCTGGCCTATCCACACAAATGCAGCAAATAATTCAGGACCTCCCCTTCAAAGGTCCTGACCTTTCTGCCCCATCCACAGACGCGAAGCTCCACGGTATGAAGGACTCGAGGGCTATGCTTTGTTCCCTTGGGATATACACTCCATAACCCATCTGGAGCTCAATGAGGCCACACCAACAGCTCCAACAGCAGTTGCAGCAACTTCAACTGCAGAGCCAGTTTCTGAGATTCCTCCAGTTTCCCCAGCGCCATCCTGGGGATCTGGACAAGGACAAGACCTGCTCAGGTAAAGGGGGAAAGCTCAGCACCTCACAGTCGGGAAGGCGTGGGCAAGGGTCTGACCATTCATCCAGCTGCAAGCAGCATTTTTGACAGCCTCCTCGAGGGCAGTGCACCAGGGCCCATGTTATCCCCCACTGACTCCGCCACATTGCCCCCTGGTGGACCCACATGACATCCGACCAGTGGGTTCTCGACACAATGGTGCGAGGATACCATATCCAGTTCCTCTCAATTCCTCAGGACAGAAAACCGCCCCCTTGTGCAACTTCAGAGAACTGGGAACTGTCAAACAGGCTTGAGGCCAAATGCCAAAAACTCCTCTCCCTTGGGGCCATCGAAAAGGTCCGCAGACAAGAACGGGGCAAAGGGTTCTACAGCTGCTACTTCCTGGTCCCCAAACCCAACAGGGACCTACAGCCCATTCTAGACCTCAGAGCACTAAACAAATACATAAAGAGAATAAAGTTCTGCATGGTTTCCCCAGATCGTCCCCTCCTTGTCCTCAGAGACTGGTTTGCAGCCCTTGACCTAAAGGACATTTACTTCCACATAGCCATCCGACTCCACCACAGATGATTCCTCAGGTTTGTGGTTGCACAAAACCACTGCCAATTCACCACCCTCCCCTTCGGACTATTGCTAGCTCCCAGAGTGTTCACAAAATGCATAGCACCGGTCGCAGAGTTTCTATGCAGGAGAGGCATAAGAATCTACCCTACCTCGATGATTGGCCCATAGTGGGCAAGTTAAGTTGACAAGTGCAAAACCACGTCAACCTGGTGGTGAAACTCTGCAAGTTCCTTGGCCTCCGCATAAACGCAAAGAAGTCAAAGCTCAGCCCCACTCAGAACATAGAATTCATTGGGGCATGATTAAACGCTTGACAGGGCACGGCGTCCTTGCCCCTGTCGAGATTTTAGTCCATTTGCACCATCATCATGGAACTGCAAGCGCTGGGTGTAACCACAGTGTGCCAGTGCATGCAGCTTCTGGGATACATGGTGGCGGCCACTTCGGTAATCCGAACAGCGTGCCTGAGGATGAGACCTTTCCAGCTCTGGTTCACCACGATGTTCCAGCCATGGAGAGACCGTCTGGACAAGGTACTCTCAGCTCCCCAGCATGCCCTGGAGTCCCTCCAAACCTGGAGAGACGTCCACTTCACGATGGGGGACATCCGTTCAGGGAGCCCAAGCCCTGATAATGGATGCTTCGGACTCCGGTTGGGGGGCCCACATGTCTGGGGGCCTCTCCACACAGTGTGTTTGGAGCCCCGAGGACAAACCTGTCCACATAAATGTGAAGGAGCTCCGGGGAATCAGACTGGGCTGCACAACCTTTCTCGACAAAATCCACAACAGAATGGTTCAGGTCTTCACAGACAATACAATGGCTGTGTTTTATACCAACTGGCAAGGGGGGGGAGGTTCGCTCCTCGACTCTATGCGAGGAAGCATACAAGCTTTGGCAACTAGCAATAGATCACCACTTTATGCTGATTGCCTCCTACCTCCCCAGGGTGGACAACGGCCTAGTGGACTCACTCAGCAGAAAACCCCTAGTGAATCACAAGTGGTCCCTCCACCACAAGGTGTTCTCCCTATTGGTAAACAGATGGGGACCCCACCCCCCGTGGACCTGTTTGCCACAGAACAAAACCACAAATACCCTCAATTTTGTTCCATCTGGGGCTGGGAGGAGGGTTCTCTCAGCGACGCCTTCCTCCTCAGTTGGTCAGGGGCCCTGATGTATGCCTTCCCGCCATTTCCCCTGATCCACAGAGTGCAACTGAAGGCCCTAGCAGATGGAGCACGCATCATTCCGATAGCTCCGGACTGGCCCAGACAACACTGGTTCCAGCTACTGCAGGACATGTCTGTAAGGACCCCGCTCTGCCTACCCTGGTGGGTGGATCTCCTAACACAGGACTCAGGGCGCCTCTGGCACCCTAACCCAGACCTCCTACAGCTGACGGCCTGGATGATCTCTGGCTCAGCAAGCAAGAGAGGTACTGCTCGGATAGGGTTAAAAAGGTCCTGGTTGGTAGCAGAAAACCCTCCACCAGGTCCACATATATCACAAACTGGAAAAACTTCTCCACTTGGTGTCGTGACAAAGAAATAGACTCTATCGCCGCACCAATCCATTCAACTCTGGACTATCTCTTAGACTTAAGAGAAAAGGGCCTGTTCCTGTCCTCACTAAGAGTCCATTTAGTGACAATTTTGGCCTTCCACAAAAGGGTTGATGGTGTTCCAGTTTTTTCACACCCCATATCTCACAGGTTCCTGAAAGGGGTGGAAAAGCTTTTTCCCCACCCTCATAAGCCCACCCCCCAGTGGGATCTGCACATTGTGCTACGGGCTTTGACAGAGCCACCCTATGAACCCCTGGATTCAGCTACTCTGTTAGTGTTATCCTGGAAGGTTGCTTTCCTGGTAGCAATCACTTCAGCCAGAAGGGTTTCGGAGTAGCAAGCCCTTTCCTCCGAGCCCCGTATACGATATTTTTTCCAGACAAGGTGGTCCTCTGACGCCATCCTTCCTTCCTGCCCAAGGTGGCCACTCCCTTCCACATTAATCAAGAAATTTACCTGCCAGTTTTCTATCCTGACCCCCAGGTTACAGAAAACCAGAGATGGTGGCACACCTTGGATGTGAGGAGAGCGCCCCTAATTTATATTGAGCACACACATTCTTTCCACAAGACCTCCCAGCTGTTCGTGGCAGTCGCCGAACACATAAGAGGCTCTCAGTGCATCTCCAAATGGATTGTAAACTGCATCAAAGGCTGCTATGGAAGGCCAAACACGCCTCTCCCAGGGACTGCGAGAGCCCACTCTACAAGAGCTCAGGCGTCTTCCACAGCACTCCTCACCAAGGTCCTGATCCAAGAGATCTGTAGGGCTGCTACGTGGTCATCGATACATACCTTCACAACGCACTACGCCATTGCCCAACAGGCTAGAGACAATGCCGCTTTGGACAGAGTTGTACTCAGTGTGGGTAGACTGTAACTCTTCCTACCATCCTTGGGTACAGCTAGCAGTCACCTGTAACGGAATGATGTGAGCAGTGCTCTAAGGAGAATGGTTGGTTACTCACCAGTAACCATCCTTCTTTGAGATGGGGTGCTCACATACATTCAGGTCCCTTCCACCGTCCCTGCTAATGGAGTTGGCAAAGGTATATGGAACTGGGAAGGTCAGGGTCACAGTCACCTATATAGCCGCGGTCACAGCTTGGAGGGGGCGTTGGCCGTGCACCCTGACCTGACAGGCTAATGCTGAAGACTTTCTGAGCTACTGTGCACTGCGGCATGTAGATACCTGTAATTGAATGTATGTGAGCAGCCCACCTCGAAGAAGGATGGTTACTGGTGAATAACCAACCATTATTCTTACAAGTTAAGATGAATTAGCTCTTCAGAAGGAAATTAAAATAGATACTAAAAAGGGGTTTTTTTTTGTTTATATGAACAAAAAGAGAATACGGAAGGATGACGTTGGATTGCTATCCAGTGTGGATGGGGAGATTAAAGATAATCTTGAGATGCCCAAAAACTAAATTAATACTTTGCTTCAGTTTTCACTAAGAATCATAGTATAGAACATTTTCATAAAGCTAATAAAGCTGATAGAAATGAGTGTCTAGAAATGGAAAGTTCCAAACGGGCAGCCATGTATGGAAATTACAACATCTGAGGTGCAAGAAAAACTGCAATGATGTAATGGACTCAAAGTTGAGATGACCAGATAAACTCTGCCTAAGAATAATGAAAGAACTGGCACATGAGATTGCCAACCTGGTAGCAAGGATTTTTAATAAATTTATTTATTTGGTGTAATACTATAATATTGGGTAAGATAAAATAATATTTAAATTTAAAAAATGGAAAAACAGTTATATGGGCTATTATACCAGTTGTTCTCAATCTTTGTATACTCCAGAGGTTACACTCAATTAGTGAAGAAACGAATAATTAAATTCATGGAGGGGAATGTTAAAGGGGAAGAAATGCAATATGGCTTTACCAAAGATAAACCATGCCAGACTAACCTGATTTCTTTGTTTGACAAAATATCTGATTCTTTAGGACACAAAGTGCAGTAGATGAGAGAGGTGCCTAAATGGGAAAAAGTGACATGTTGTTCTAAAAGATGAATTATCAGACTGGAGGGTAGTTGCTAATAGAATTCCCCCACAATTGGTCTTGGGACCAATCTCATTCAACATTCTTATGAAATGACCTGGGCACAAAAAGTAGGAGTGTCCTTATGAAAGTTACTCATGATACAAAGTTGGAAAGCATTCGCACTACATAGGAAGGTTGGAATATTACACAGGAAGATCTGGATTATCTTGAAGATTGAACTGTTCCAAAAAGCTTGTGCTTCAGAGTTTTGAATAGGTCACTTGCTGCAGGGGTCAGGAAGGGATCTGCCCTCTCCCCCCCAATGTATTCTAGAAAGGCATTTTTAATGTCCTTCCTTTGAAGCATCTGAGATGGCAGTTGCTGGAGACCGGACACTTGAGGGATGTGCCAGGGATCTGAGATGGCACTAATCAGTGTCCCTCTCTAGTGTTTGACTGGCTGATTCTTGCTCACATGCTCAGGGGTCTAACTAATCATAATTTGTGGGGTCAGGAAATAATTTTCCGCAGGTAACATTGTCATTAACCTGGAAATGTTTTTGGCCTTGTTCTGCAGCACGTGAGTGCAGGTCACTTGCCAGAATTATCTGGATATATTTCACTGAATCATTTACCTGCCATTGCAGAACCATGAGCATTTGTGATCTCAGTGTCATGTATTCTCTTCCTGTGGCCCATAACAGGCTAAGATTTGACCTGTAATTCTTTGATCTAATTTTGTTTTTCAGATTTAGAATAAGTGCTAGATAATGTTAGTGGCCTGTGATATACTGGAGGTCAGACTAAGTGATCTTGTGCTCTTTCTTCTGGCCTTAAATCTGAAATATATTTCTGTGATGGTCTGGTTTCATTACTGTATACAGGATTGGGGGGAAAATTGCCCCAATAATTGTAAAAAAAAAAAAAAGACAAAACAAAACAAAACAAAAAAACCAGATAAAATAAAACCTCAAAACAACTATGGGCTTATGCATGGAAAGCTCTGACCCTGAACATGGATGTCTTACTGCTCTTGTGTAACTTTAGTATTCCATCAGCCAGTTAGAACAGCTTGACTCGTGCTTGAAAGGTAGCGATGTGGTTCTTCACTACTGGAAGAAGTCCATCAGTTTTTACAATGGTTTGTAGAAGCTGAAAACACTGAGGCCTCTCATAAATGTTAACTTTGCTGTTAATAAAGTGTATTTTGGTGTTTTAAGTGTTGCTTGTGAAAAGTAAAAATACTCTGTAGACATTTTCAGAATTTCTTTCTACAATAATTATCTCCTTCTGTTACCCCCAAAATGAATTTTGGGGTGCCGCTATGGTAATCTGTCTATCACCCCCCTAGTTCATTCTTGGGGTTGTTACCAAAGGGACACGGATGTAACCTTGAGATAATTGATAGATGGTATTCTTCCCAAAACAAAGTATCATTTTTATTGATGTAACTAATAATTGCTACTACAATATAATCTATAAATCCCTGAGGTACCAATTATTACAAGTTATCATATCTCTTATTACAAGTTAAAGAGCAATTAAACTACAACAGAATATAGTTTAAATTATTCTCAATGAAGCAATTTGTTGCAGATGGCCAGATCTTACAGTGCTTGAAAGTTTGCACACATGTTGCAATTAATAAAACATACAGAAACACTTCAAGCACACACATTACTGTGTTACTCTATACTACGCAATACTTACATTAAATTTACTAAAAGAATATTAAGCATATTTTATGAGTCCATTGTTAATAAAAGTTACTGATGCTGTTGCAGGGCTAGCTCAAGGGGTTGTGACACCCTGATCCAGCTTTTTGTTTTGTGCCCCATAGTGCTGATTCTGCGCCCGTAGGGGCAGGAGGGGTGGGTAAGGCAGGCAGTCACGTGGCAGTGCGGCCAGACCAACACCTCTAAGTGCCAACTTTTTGCTTGTGGGGGCATGAGGGGCAAGGCCAGGCTGACGGTCACATGGCAGCAGGGCTGGGACAGTGCCCATAAGCACTGACTCTGCGCCTGCAGGAGCAGGAGGGGTGTAGTAGGGACAGGCCAGCACCAGGGGTTAAAATAAGGGGGAACACACTGGAATGCAGTTCTGGGGCCCCCATTTCTAGGCTGGCAGCATTCTGGGGCCCCTAAAAATAGAGGAACACACTAGAATGCTGCGTTCTGGGCCACCCCTAAAAATAGCACAAGCAGCTGGAATGCAGAGTTTCAGTGGCTCCACCTTAAATCCTGTTCCACCTTAAGCCCAGCCAGCAGAGCACTGCAGCAGACTGGGAGTTCATGAATCTTCCCCCTGCATGGTGGAGTGGCTTGTGGCTGGAAGCAGCTTCCTGCCAGTCAGACATCATGCAAACAGCCAAGGTAAGGGCTTGAGGGAGGGCTGCTGGGGGTTTTGTGTGTGTCTGTGTCTGGGGGGTGGCTGTTTGTGTGTGTTTCTGGGAGTGGGTATTGGGGCAGGGGGTGGGTTCTGGGGACAGGTATTGGGCCGCCCACCTGTTCAGGAGGAAGGCCCTCCCATGCGAGAGTGTTCCGGGACCCAACAAACTATACTTTAATCCCTGGCCGGCACCCCTAAGCTTTGGCACCCCAAGCCAGTGCCACACTGGCTCATCGCTTAAGCTGACCCTGTGTTGTTGTGTTGAGTTTCTGGTTAGTCTACTCCACTCCTATTTTCTTCATTCTCTCAACCGCACCTGTTCTGACTTCTCTTGCTGGTTTCCCAACTCATTTCACGTAATTTCCTTGCTTTCAGATGCAGCCTCAAGACTCTCAAAGTTGTTGCTGGCAGCTAGTTTTTTATGCTACACTGTAGACCTTTCTTTATCTATCTTACTATTCTGAGGCCAGATTTACACTATCAAGAAAATTCAGTGGCAGTTAATGGGAGTTATGCAAGCTTCACAGAACAGCGTGCATAACTCCTGTTTACTTCTTAACTCCCCTTCAGCATGGCATCTTCACTGTCCTGCACCAATGAAAACTGCATTCCTGTCAGTGCAGCACCATGCCACTTGAGGGGGAGGTTTACTAAGTCAATTTCTGAATCGAGTTAGCATGTCTTAATTGACCACTAAGTTGATGTGGAAAGATCAGTCTGATGGGGTGATTTGGCTGTCATTAGCAGAGACAGCCTTAGGCAACTGGGGACTGTAGGCGAAGGCCCCTTGTGGGGCCCCCTAAAGGGCCCCATATAGGCCTCTGCTGCTGCCCTCCCTGTGGCTCTGGTCCCCTTTGCAGCCCTAACGCTGCCCTCCCCAACCTCAAACCTCTTGTCTGTTTTGCTGAACCAGACTAACATGACTATCCCTCTGGAATTCATATATTATTCTCAGATATGATAATTTTAAAGATCTTTTCATCATGAAGCTTGTGAGTTGATCATCTTTCACTTAACATAAATGAGCTAATGCTGAACTACAAAGTTAAAATGAATATTTACATTTTTTTAAAAAAAATGCATTAATTAACAAATAAAAAGTGATAAAACTAATGATGGCTCAAAAATAACAAATACCACATTTAACCTTTTGCAGTCAAATCTTACACATTTTTCATATAGACTTGGCTTTACATTCACTAGAAGTTCAATACAAATAATTAAAATAAAAATAAGTGAAAAGGTTTCTAGTGCTTAGCTATAAATGAAAAACACCAAATTTCAATGAAATTCTCTGAAGTACTCAAGCTTATGACTCTGGCCCCCTCAACAATATCAAATAGTAAGTACAAAAGAAGCTAAAAAAATTACTTAACAAAAGGAAGACATACTGCACAGATATCACACAGAGCTTTAAAGACTGCTTGAGGGCAGCACATGTATTTATATGTATCAACCTATATGGACCTACCTGGTAATCTGAGCTAATGAAAGCCAAAGGAAAAATTGTCACAAAGGCAAGAACACACACACATAAGTTTACAGTTAAGAATAAATAGCTTGAGTGTATCCCTGTATTCTGGTTATTTCACTATAATCACCTAAATTTATCCTAATAATTCTAAAATGTCTTTGTGCTATCCTAACTGTTTAACTGTTATTATATTTACTATTATTTGTGTTTCTTTGACTTATTTGGTAACAGAATGCAATACATATATGATCATTAGTAACACTGGGTCACAGTCATCCCTGGTCCAC
This sequence comes from Podocnemis expansa, assembly GCA_007922195.1. Taxonomy (NCBI): domain Eukaryota; kingdom Metazoa; phylum Chordata; order Testudines; family Podocnemididae; genus Podocnemis; species Podocnemis expansa. The sequence goes on along the minus strand of ML681966.1, from coordinate 12,084,808 downwards.
CTCCTTTGAGAGATATCTAGTGATGACAGATGAGATGGTGAGAAAATAACAAGATGGAGAATTACCTTTTGTAATCAGTTAAGTCATTCTAAATCACTATTCAGACCCAATTTCATGGTGTCAGTTAGCATATCAATTCCAGGTCTGCAGTTTCATGTTGAAGTCTGGTTTTGAAAGCTTTATTATTATTTTTTTTAATTAACTGAAGTACTGTACTTTTCATGTCTGTTACAAAATGCTCAGGGAGATTAAAGTGCTCTCCCAGTTTTGTGAATGTTACCATTCTTGATGTCTGATACATCCACTTATTGTTTTGCACAGAGACAGTCCAGTCTGGACAATGTACAGGGCAGTTGTGTATTGTTTGCACATGACTGCATATATCATTGGTAGATGTAGAGATGAATGAACACCTGATGGAGTGGCTGATTTAGTTAGGTCCTATGGTGATATCACTTAGGCAGATATGCGGGCAGAGTCAGCAAATGGAGCAGGAGTAGGTACCTGGCTTACTGATTCTGTTGTATGGCGTGCAGTTACTGGAGAGCATTTCCTTAAGATTGGGGGGCTGCCTGTAAACGAAGACTGGTCTATCTCCCAAGGCACACCATACAGAATGACGCATATGAGACCATACTGAACAGTTGTACCTACCTAGATTATATTTTAGTTTTCACTTTTATTTGCTTGCAA